>OY735200.1:53252858-53277858 GCA_963457665.1 Thysanoteuthis rhombus | reverse complement strand
GATATGACTTCGAGCTTTCCAATAACAAAGGTGACGGCAACGAACTAACTCATATGTATTGGAGGGTCTGCCCCAGTAAAGCTGGAAAAAGCCATTTATGAAACCATGGAAACAGAATGAGGGAACTATTGAATAGCTACGGACCCCAACACCTGTCGTGTCCGAGGAAAAAAATAAAAGTTTACAGGAGGAATGAAAAGGCATGTAATAGTGCATGGAAATCGCACACCGGGTACCCGTACTATGAGTTCTCTTTTGTGCCAATATTTCGCCAGAAACATTAAATCTCTGGCTGGGTTAAAAAGCCACACCCGTTTATGACATAGTTGAGTGATTCTTGAGGATGACATCATTTAACTCGAAATCGAGATATAAGACGTTATATATATATATATATATATATATATATATATATATATATATATATATATATATATATATATATATATATATATATATATATATGTGTGTGTGTGTGTGTGTGTGTGTGCGTGTGTGTGTACTGTAATTTTATATCAGTGCTTAACTTTGGGAATGTTTAATAACCATTGCAATGATGTGGATAAAGCATGCATGTTATTATTCATAATTATGTGTGTACAACAACTTGGATATTAATGCCACGTGTGGCTTATTTTACAAGGATCTGGGCATACTGACACACGCCAGCCGTAGAACGATTGCTTACTAGTCTCATAGGGAAACCAAGCTCAATATATATTTCTGCTACTGCATAAGTAATACTGTTGTAGGGATCCAATCTCTTTCGAAATCTGTGTATTATTTCTGGCTGGATTTTCGAGATGAGGAAATATTATTATACACTGGTTTATTCGAATCGAGTCCTCGTCTTGCTTGTTATAGTTACAACGTTTTGGCCTTTGAACCCTCCGACTTTCTTTTTCTTTTTTATATTCGGTAACGTTGTCAGAATTTCGAACCGAACACTTTATTCAATCCACGTGAGTAGACTGCTCTCATTACGCTGACAATGCTAGGAGATATCTCGTATTAGTTAATTCCTTGTTAATTCATTCTTATGATGTCGCTTCTTCTTGATCCAGGAATTAAATTTGTAACCACTAGGTGTATACAACCAATGCTTATATCTTACCAAGCCTATTAGGTGGTGAAAGTTTGGAGCCTTAAACCTAATGTATGTTCTTTCTTGATCAAGGCCCACATGGGTTGTTTAATTCTACGCTGTGCCTCGGAACCTAGCATGTGTGCTGTCTCTTTCACTCGCTTATTCTCAAATGTTTCTCTGGGAGCGTGTTCAATACCTGAGCCGGGCATTGAAATCCGTATACACCGGTTCAGTGGAACGAGCAGAGGCGACATCAAAAGTACGAATTAAAGAAGAAGACAACACTTAACATGGACTGTGGATTGTGAACAGTCTTCAATCGTGGATTGAATAAAGGGTGTGGCACGAAAATTCCGACAACGTTACAATACATGACAGTCATCTGAACAATGCCATAGGGTTCTGAGTAAAGAGGGACCAAATTCGTAAATCGTAATTCCCGATGTATAGTCCGCTATCATAGATAACCTACGTCCTCAGTTAAGCTTTAATATGTACGAAAATTGTTACCATAGATTATACGCACATGGATTTTTTTCAGCTGAATATCGCTGGAAAAATATAAATTATACACATCGAAATATGGTATGTGATACTGTGCATGTATGGGATTTTTGTCTACAAAATTTTTCCGGCTTCTAATTCACTGAAATTCTGTATGTAACATAATTTTCAAGATTTAAATAGAAACGGCATTATTGAAACTAGGAGAGTGCTACCTGCAATGTGGTAGAGAGAGAGAGAGAGAGAGAGAGAGAGAGAGAGAGAGAGAGAGAGAGAGAGAGAGAGAGTCGCAAGTCATTTATAGTGAGTGTGCCCCTCATTGGTAGCTCCATGAATACGGCTATGTGTCGACGTTGGCTCAGTCCAACAAATATAATCTATGTAACAAGTAAATTGCGTGAACAGCGGTATTATTCAGAGTTTCCTGCTTTGTATTGGTTTTCCATTTCACCTTGGTCACCTGCATATGCTACAATGGAGTCAGATTTTGGCGCTCGTGAATCATTTCGTTTTAGCAATCAACTCTCACATTCCCAGCATCTGCATTAGTACTTCGAAATAACACAAATTCGCAGATTTTAAGGATGTCTATTTTATTGGAATACAAACATAGTTTAATGCCGATAGTGTGTTGCCAGTCGTATCTCCACTTCTTGAATACAAAATGCCGTTCTTAGTCAGACATAACTCTCCCGATGGATCCATCATCTATCTCGTGATACATAGATCAACCCTTAATTCAATCATCATCTTCCGATTGTTCGATCACTATCGTGATGCTTTGATTACTCCATATTCGGTCATGTTCAGACTTTGCTTTGATTTTTAAAAAAATGGTAGAATCTTGTGATATTTTAAATAACATATTGGCATTATATACGACTGTATTAATGCTTTCAATCCTTTTCTGACATAAGACAGCATTCCATTATCGACTCTTTACAGTTGCTTTTTTGCCATGAAGCAGGTGGCCATCGTCTCCATTGATAGAATGAATGATGATAAACTCTGAAAGGACCACTTGTAAATGTCTCTGCAGGTGCTTCCGAAATAACTAACGGTTTCTCTCTGCTTTCTTTTGTTTCTATAACTGGATTCAGGTATATGGGATAGACGTTGGGGTTAATGAGACAAGAGAGAAAAAGAGAAAGAGGGAGGGGGGAGTTCGAAAAGAGCAAGATTGAGAGAGAGAGAGATAATATAAGAAAATAAGAGAGAGAGAGGGGGAGAGAGAGAGGGGGAGAGAGAGAGGGTAGACGAGAAAGTGGGTGTTTAATGAATTATGAACGAAAAAAAGTCCATACTATTAACACGCTTATCACTGATACGCTGAGATCGATCAATTCGTCAAAAACTGACGAATCACGAGAGAGAGAACTTTGGAACGCAGATATTAGAATAAAACAGACGACAGGGGCATCCGTTTATCTGTTACGATACGGAATTACAAGTTCGTAAAAAGTCTCGATTAAGAATCGGTTTACCAAATCAGAGCAATTTTTCATGGAAATGTGTAACTTATTTTAAAAAAAACTATAAATCAAATGAATGAAAATATTAATTATTCGATTAGAATGAGAGTTACGTTAGTTTAATGAGCAGGTCAAAAGATAGGTAAAAAAAAAACCTTGGTAGTTTACTTTTGGGGGTTGGAAGAATGAGACGGGGGAGTAAAAATATTTGGTAGTTTAATAAGAGGTAGGAACGGAGAGCTTATAAAAGAAAGTTAGGTAGTTTAATGAGGGGGTATGAACATTCTCGCATATGAAACTGATTTATGTTTCTGTAAAGTCATGTTCGGAAAAATGATTGTCCGGTAAGGAAGATTGGAAGGGATAAGGGAGAGAATGAAAGACACTGACATAGGTTGAGAGAAGAGCGGAAGTGCGAAAAAATGAAAAATCGTAGTTGATAACATCGGTGGAATTTCATCTGTCCCAGCTGATACCGTATAAAAGCATTTTGCACAGCGAGTAATCTGATGCAGATTCAAGACTAAATCTTCAATTTTAGCTCACCATAGAAATTCAGTTTGAAAACACTTTTTCTGTATGCTGGTTCCTCTTTCACTCTCTTACAACACGTACATACACGCGCTTGTCTGTGTGTATACACACACACACACACACATACATGCACAAATATTAGTACATACAGTGTATTGTACGTTTCTAATCTACATACAGCGTGTTGCACTTTTTCTTTACAGAGGATATCGAGGATACTACTTTTGGGTGCGGTCTACCGCAGTATCCGTTCAGAATTAATATTAAGAGGCTGCTTGTTCAAATCACGTCAGGGTCACTAATTAGTTAAGAATGTGAATTGTTCTCAACAGTTTGTTTGGTCTAGGTAGATAAATAGCCTGAAAAATCTTTCTGTTTAATAGTCTGGGTTATCATTGTAATAAAGTGTTGTTGATTAGTAGGAAAATTTACATTCAATCTAAAATGTTCACCTGACTCTACAACTATGAATGTAATGTTCGAAGAGTTCTGTGAAATGTATGTGTACATTCTTATGTATCGTTCTGATATAGCCTTAGTCGAATGTAATAGTCGAATACATGAAAGAGAAATACAAGCAGGACATATATTCTATGAAATTTAGCATTTAATTACCAAAAGAGTGTAATCAATATTAGAAATTACATGCATATTGGTCAAGTTACAGAACTAAGGAAGTAAAGCATAATTAGCAGTGAATCGTACAAATCGTTACTTGGATAAATATTTTATAGGAAGGTAATAAAAGTTTAAAACTATCTGTTCAGTTATGTGGTAATTGAAAACCCCAAGGTTTATTTGCAAGGCAGTTGTGGGGGCTGATTAGTATACTTGTTCAATTTTTTTTATTTGAAGGGAGTGTTATACCTCTTTGGAATGTTCAGGCTAGAAAGAAACAGAAAAAAATATATTTACAATCTTTTAAATGATTTTTGTGTATTTTACAGACCATACCAAAGTATTGCCCGAAATTCCAATGCCTGAATGGGTTTGGTACTATCTGGTGCATCAGTGTTGCCTTATGTCGTGAACGTTCAAGTGTTAAATCTACTTTGGTGTCTGTCCTTTTGACAATGGGCGTAAAGAACATTATTTTAGTTGTAAATATGTCTGTATGGACAGTTTTAATGGAACAAAATTACAACACATATATCTGTTACTTTATGGCAAAAATGTTATCGTTTTCATACTCCAGTTGAAACCAAGTGTAACACTTGTAATAAAATAAGTGATATCTTTTATCATATTATAAGATAATCAGAAGTGTAGATAGAAGAATTTAAGAAACCGTTCTTTGGATTTGAAAGCCTTGATGCTATGGAGTACTAGAGGAGCGTTGCTCATAATAACCAAATGAACTAAACAGTTTTTTTAGTGATTAACAGAATCGATGATTTTATTTTTTTTCGAATACAGTTATATTGGAGTTTCGAAGTGTTTCAAAATTCCAATTTTGACGAGTAAGAATCAATTATAGAAACACCGATAAGTGTTCGGACTTTTTCAGTTCTTAGAAATTCATTAAAATTTCAACGAATTCAAAAAATGTTTCAAAAGCTTTTCTCATAATTACCAAATCAGGGCTTCTCTTAGTATTCACCAATTTTAAAAAATCATGAACATTTCTGTGATTTAAAAAAATGGAGGAGGCGGGGAATTTCATTAATAAACACTGTAAAACAGAGGGCCAGTCAAACACTAAGTCAAGACCCAAGACTCAGAACTTTCTTTTGCCTCTTCCCACACAACCAATTCATAGTTCAGTTATCTCTTTTCATCCCCCTCTCTTTTCATGTAGTTCCTTTACATTCATACCCGCACGACTAAGCAACGATCGCAGTTTGTTCATCTTTTACTTCTTCATGTCCAAGACCATGCAACCACTGATAATTTCGATATTTTTCAAGACCAAATTTCACTCAAGTGTTTTGAGTTAATCCAGAGAGTGCCACGGGATATTCTCTAAAGCGGTACAGTCAATCACTAATAACTCAATGATATACAAGATTCACACTCAACTTTTCCATATCCGAGGCCTTGCTACGCACGGATTCTTGGTACGGTACCATTCAAGGTCAAATTTTACTGACATGTTCGTACATTTTTTCACAAGATTCCCAGTCCCTTTTAATTACCCCCGGTCCCAATGTTATCACTGTCACGTGTGTTCCGGTCAACTCATCTACCTGACATTGGCACATCTGGTCTCAAACTTCACAATTCCAAAACTAGTTTGCGCTCTTTAGACAAGAATTACATTCCTGGGTTATTCTGAAACTGTGTTCAACATTATCAGCAGATTCCTCGTGGGTCGCATTGAAGATTGAACCTAATGTATGGTAGTATGATTAAGATATTGAGATAAAGTCAGTGTAAAGTTTTATTGATATGGGTAATTTACTATAAAATGGAAAAGTTTGTTTGATCTGAGTATTTTTGAGATATGAGAGAAAGGCGTGTTCATTTGCCAGAAAAAAAGAAATGTACCAAAACATGGTAGGTCTGCTGTAACTATATCTATTGTTCCATTGCAAGTAACAAAAGATTATCCCTAATACAGAAGTAAGTGGAAAAAAAGTCGCCAACTAGAGCGATATCTCACTTCATTTTCAAGCTTTTTTTTTAACTTCCCAAGTTAGGAGTTTTGACAGTCCTCCATACTTTCCTTTTTCAAAAAAGGTAAACACAATTCATATTTCCATGGACTTATTCGTTATATATAAGTGAAAAGTGTCTGATTTTCTGATTGTCCGAATGTCTGTCACATGCAAATTTGGGACACAAAGGGAATTTTTTAGGGTTTTAGGAGTTCTATTCACAATGTAACGATCACACCAAAAGTTAGATCTTACTTTCTGGACACATACAAATTTTCTTATTCTATGTTTGTATACAAATTCTTCAGTGGGTCGAGAGTGAATGGAATCAACCTCCCACACACGAATGGGATCAGAAGTGAAGGGAGTTTTTCTCCTGAAAAATGCCAAAAGGTGGATTTATTCTTCTCTTATATATATATATATATATATAATATATATATATATATATATATATATATATATATATATATATATATATATATATATATATATATATGATGACACCCACGAAGCACATAGGGAAAAAATTCTGAAATTACATACATGAACACAAAATCTAATCACCCAAACAAAATCATTAAAAAGATCCCCATATCAAAAGAAACTAGGCTAACATGCAATTCCTCAGACAAAATAATGGACTAAAGCCCTAGAGGACAGCAGTTTTACTGAGACTAGCTTTAAATTCTGTGAAAAAGCGAAATCCAATAGACTAAAATACAGCAACAACAAAAAAGTAGAGGTAGAAAAATCATCCGGTATACACTGCCATTCAATCTACAAATAAAAAATAACATAGGGAAAGTCTTCCCCGAACTTATTGAGCCCCCCACCCCTCGAGCAACCCACTTTGTAAAATATTTATCGGGGACAAACTCGAAATCACTTATAGTTGTATGGACTATTTTCAAAGAAAACCATATTAACAATAACGATAGAGTAATAAGGAACAATACTAGTAGAGAAAATATAAGTAAACCAAACTGCAATTGTACAAGCAGCAAAGGGTGTCCTTTGCAAAACAAATGTCTCAAATCGGATATTGTATATCAAGTTGAAATATCAGCTATAGAGAAACTGTTAAAAGTGAAATACTACATAGAAATATAAAAAACATTCTTCAAGATAAGCCACCCATACATTATCCTTTAGAAGCGATAAATACAAAAATACATTACTATCATCAAAGTACTGGGGCCTAACAGACAGCTATTTCACACCAATAGTAAAATAGAAAATCTTAAAACAAACACCCATATCCCAGAACATTGAAACCCATGATACCGATGTATAAACGAGAAATTAGAGATTCTCACCTTTACTAAAATCAGACTTACCAAATAGAAAAATGGAGTATCTGTAAAATGTCGGCACTGCTCAAAATTTCCAATAAAAACATAATCTAACAACCCAGGTATACAAAAACCGACCACCATAGCTAAATCTTCTCGTTAGTATTAGTAATAGCAGTATTACATTTAACATCATTATTAGTATTATTATACACCCAATTACATTAAGAACAATCTTATCACCTTATAATTATCTTGAATATTTAAATGCAAACCCGACAAGACTATAAAAAGGATTAAACATAAACAACTAAGATCATGCAAAAGTAAACCCTAACACCATATATATATATATATATATATATATATATATATATATATATATATATATATATATATATATGTGTGTATGTGTGCGCGTGTGTATGTGTGTGTGTATTTGTGTGTGCGCATTACTAATCAAAGGTCCAGTTTTGCATCATAGTTACATTATAAATATCCCCCCAAAAAGTTTAAAGATGCATTTTAATTTAGTTTTAATTCAGGAAAAGTCTCCTTCACGTTCCACTCCTTAAAGAGCGGCTTTCCCTTCACTTTACATCCTTAAAAGAATTCCATATGAACACATAGAATAAGAAGATATGTATACATGCAGAAATTGAGTTCCAGTTTGGCATTATTGTGACATTGTAAAAGAACACCCTGCCCTATAGAACCCTTTAAAACATTTTAAAATATTTTTTTGTTTTAATGCACCCACTCAAGTCCATTCAGTGGGCATACCAAATTTGGTTGGGCTGGACCTACGTTTAGGTACTTTTATGGTGTGACAGACAAACACATAAACAGATATTTCTTTTATATATTTGAGATATTCATACTCTTCCATAGGAATAGAGCACTCTGGTGAATGGGGAATATAAGCTAAATAATAATATATATCACCTAAATTCAACCTTATTGACCGTCCAGTTCCATGGAGCAGAGGGTAGGATACCGGCCCCCGGGTCTGAAGCGAAAGCTTCTATCCAACCTGGTGGTACTGGATGAAAAAAATGGATAGTCTATCGCCACACTGAAGAGTTGTAATACAACGAAACAGCTGTTTGTGAATGACACAATATATATATATATATATATATATATATATATATATATATATATATATATATATGTGTGTGTGTGTGTGTGTGTGTGTGTGTGTGCGTATGAAAGTTGTCTATCAAAAAAACTATACATAGGCACAGTCCAAACAAATTTGCCATGCGTACTCAAAAGACGTGGGGGAAGGATTAGAAGATTTTTGATGGCCTATTATTTGCTCTTTTAAGGTTTCAAACAAAAGGGGGAGACTTTTCCTCTCTTCTTAAGAGTAAAAAATGGAAGAGAGACTTTTACTCCCATAATTAAGTGGTCAAAAGAGAACTGGAGACTTTTTTCTCGATATTAAGCGATCAATAGTGAGTGGGGTATTTTTCCCGGTTTCAAGGGGACAAAATGTAGGGAACCTTCCCCTTCGCCCTTATGGGGTCAGAAGCGAAGAGAGGTTTTCCTCCCTTCAAGAGATGAGTATTAATGGGAAACCTTTGAAGGGTCAAAACGAGAGACTTTTCTCCCTTCTCTCTGGGGTAAAAAATGAATGTAAATATTTTTTAGCTCTCACAGGGTCAGAAGTGAAGGGACATTTTTGTGTAAATGTTTAAGTATCCTGAAATATTTCAAAGTAAAAAATGAAAGGAAACTTCCCCCCTACTTTAAGAGATCAGAAGTAAAGGGAAACTTTTTCCCCATAAAGGGTCAAAAGTGATGGCACAGAGGCGTAACTGTAAGTAGGAGGACATGTGTGTGTGTGTGGGGGTCTATTACTGTTTTTTGCCAGGAGCAGACAGAAATCTGACTTGTCTTTGTGTTGAAACACGCTTTCGTCATCATTTTCCAACACGCCGAGAAGATGAATTTTCACCACTTTTCATTTTTTTCTCAGTGTTAAACACAACTTGATATTCCCATTTTTTTTGCAATTTCATCGCAACTTGAGGAGGTATCTTTCGGGTAACACTTGGACGCTTTTCTTAGGGCACAAATTTTCATCAGACCCCATGATGACAGTATTGGACAAGTACGCATAGTAATCACAACTAGGAGGGCATGCTTGTTCACTTGAGATCAGCCACAATCTTAGGGTAGGATGTAGTCATGTTTGCTTGAGGTCAACAATGGTTTAAATTCTCGTTGTCTATAATACAAGAATGTATGTAGAATCCAAAATGCATAAGAATATATGTATTACTTTTTACATCTTAGCAGTTTAAATAGGGTTTAAAAACGAAATAGGTTTATTTTGAATAAAGTACACAATAATATAGACAGTACTATTGTGTAAATGGCCTGATAGACCGCACGCTATTATAGTGCCATATCAAGTGCCTAATATAAATAACTTGGAGCAGAATATAATCTTATTTTTTGACGTACAATCTTACATTAATTATTTAATGGCATAAACAAGCGCACGCGCGTTCACACACACGCACACACAGTGGAATCTATATCTACGTTGAGTCAAGACTAAGTGACGACGGCGACCCCAGAAGGATTTTATTGCTTCAAGTGGATCTTAATTCACATTTCCTCTGGTCAATCAAAACTCAGCGCAGATAAAATCCCAACCAATCACGTAACTTCTTCAGTGATCCACTTAACCCTTATAAAAAAAAAAAGACCGTCCAAATTGATAGACGCCATTTAGTTCTGCGAACTACTCACAAACCAACATTTCCGGTCGTCCTTTTCTCACCGGGCTCAAGCGGCAGTGTCTACACCAGACTTCTATCGCAGTTCCTTCCATCAGGGTTTTCATTAACTCACAATTTCGCCGTGTCGTGCTGACCTCTGGCTCAACTCACACCAACTCGTCCGCGCTGGCCTGATCGACCTATAATGAACACCCACTAACTTGTCTAAAGTTATAAGATATTTTCATTTTTTCCGTGACTGAATGAGGAATGACTAGCATCTCTCTTTTCTTCATCTTTGTTGTTTTTATCACAGCGTTTCATTTGATACGTTCTTCTTTGCTGCTGCAGCCGGTAGTACTTGAGTGTCGCTCAGTACATTTTTCTCCCCTAAACACAGGATAGGCAGACAGAACTTAGTGTGGCAGGTAGGTGGGATGATTCAGAATATTGATTCATGAATCAATAAAGCAGAGGAAAATATTAAAAAGAGGGAAGACAAAGAAATGTAAAGAAGAATTAAAATTAAACACAACCAAACGTGAACGTAATCACTCCTCCCCCTAGCACGCACAAACACAGATATCAACTGACAGACGCACGCACACACACATGCACACACACACGCACACACACACACACACACACACACACACACACACACACACACACACACACACACACATACACACGCAGGTGTGGATCGAAGTGGTTAACTTAATCATCGTCTCTTGTTACAGGAGGAAGATTGAATGTAGAAGCATTAAATAAGCAAGAGGTAGGGATGCCATAACCTTGGTTGGTTGGCTCAAACACGAAAATAAACTTTCGTGTAGGGCCCGTCGTGGGTCATTGCATCAACCTTGGCGAATAATGCAGTCTGGGCTGATAGATATAGACGATGAAAAAAAAAAGAATTAAAACACAGAACAAAACAAAAAGATGATTTACCAGAGAAATAAAATAATGGCGTAAAACAAATAGAGGAAGCTTTTTAAAAGGATAAGGTTAGAATGAACTCAGTGAGGAAGGGTAGAAGAAGGAGCATGAAAGGGGGACAATGAAAAAAGTTTGAGTAGGAGGAGAGAAAGGAGATGAACAGAAAACAGAAAACAAAAAAAGGACTGAAATTTGGAGAGTTGAAATAAGAAAAAAAAAAAAAGAAATAATAGAAAATGATTTCAAAAAAGTTGGAGGAGAATCGAAGAGACGAAAGGATGGATGAAAATAAGAAAGAAAAAAAAAAGGAAAAGCTTGAAGGCTGAGGAAAGAAACGAAAGAAAAGAAAAAATATAAGAAAAAATGAATTATAAAACTTTTTATACTTTCTCTATCATTGCTAGCGTTTATTTCTTTTTTTTAAAAAGCAAAAACAAAAAAACTCTTTCTTACTTTAGAACAAGAGAATTAAAGTCTAAAAAATTTAAGTAGGATGGTAAGTTTTAAAGAGATAAATCGCTGTAGCCAGTTGTGAAAGTAGAAAGGGTTTAAAACGGGGAAAACAAAAACGAATGAATGAATGAACAAAAACTAAAAAGAGGAGGAAAATTAGTAGAATGTGAAACTGAAACAATAATTTCAAACATTGTTTCAAAGTTTTATTGTTTTAAAAAATGTTGGGACATAAAGAGCATTGATTTATATTTTTAGGATCATAAACAAAAAAGAAAAAACTCAAGTTCCAAGATAATCACGTAATATTTTGTAAACAAACAGAATTGCCATTATCTGCAAACGACATCGCTAAATTGATGGTTAAAATTAAAATCCATCCGGCCATATGTGGATGTTTTAGTTGATTTGCAGTACTTAATTTTTTTCTCTCCAAACCACAAAATGAACTTTGTATCCTTTTTTTCTCAGAAAAATGTTAAAGCTGTCAGAAATTTTCAAATAAACATTTACAGTTGATTGATTGATTGATGTATGAACCCAGAAACGGTTTTTGGGAGAAAACTTGATCAAGTGGAAACGAACGTAGATATTGGAGAAGAAACGAATAAAAACCAAACAGACAAAAACTGAACGTGAATTTAAAAAAGGGAAGAGAGAAATGAAGAGAAAGAAGAAGATGAAGATAGAGAACAAGAAAAACTAGATTTAGGTACCGAGTAAGTAAGAAATGTGCGTCTATGTGTGGGTGTGTGTGTGTTGTGTTATGTTGTGTTGTGTGTATGTGTGTTGTGTGTGTCAGTTCATGGAAGGGTGCGTATATTTATGATTATGCATATGTCTGTGTGTGAGGAGAGACTAAGCGAGTAAGCGGAAGAGAGAGAGAGAGGTTGAGACAGAGAGAGAGACGAAGTGAGCAGTAGGAACAAACGAAAAGACAGGAAAGAGTTATTTACTGTTGGTATTCTCTTTAGAAGACGAAAAAAGAAAAGGCAGTAAAAGACAGCGAGAGAGAGAGAGAGAGAGTGAAAGAGAGAGAGACACACATATACACACACACGGAGAGAGAGAGAGGAAGAGAGTACTCTACTCGTTGGTTGCTATGCTTTTTAAAGAACTAACTTGAGACCAAAGAAGTGTGGGTGGTGTACTACTACTAATAATAGAGATACTCATGACGGTAGGTGTTACACCACCCGGGGATTTGTTTCCGCGCATTCCCTGTCCCTCGAGATAGTCTGTGCGTGTATACGTGTTACAGGTGTATGTGTGCGTGCTCTTTTGTGCTTTTTACTGTCAGTGTGTGAATATACACCACAAACGTGTCCGATCTAATGTTGTGTTAGGGTGGAGCCACCCGGCCTGCACCAGCAGCATGGGGATTGTACTTGGACATATTCTAGCCGCAACCTATTTTTCCTACCGAGATAAAAACTGGTTTACTGCTACAACAGGTGTGCACTACGAAGCACCCCCAAGTCCGGATTTAGGGCCCAACTGGGGCCCAGCATCCCAGGACGTTGACCCTGCTATAAAGAAACGACTGCTTCAGGTAAGTTATCCTTTTTTTTTTTATTAAATTGACGTGAGCGTACACATCACACATAAACATAGGATGGAAAGTTATCTTCGCGCGCGCGCACGTATACATACACACACACACACACACACACACACAAATATACATACACACACACCAAATGAAATAACCACACGAAGCATAAACACGAAACAAAATTCACACATAAGATGAAATAATCACACAGTCACACATAGGACGAAACGAAATATTTATACACTAACATGAAAGAGAAAAATCCCACACTGACACAAACACACGAACGTACGAACACATGCAGCAGGTTGGCAGTTTGAGTACGCGAGAGTAATGTTTTGTTTAATGTTTTTATTTACATAGACAAGTAGTACACAAGTTATATAATTATCTCGGATGTGTTTAACATCAGAGGTGTCTGTAAGTGTATGTGTGTGTGGGGGGTTCGGTAAACAGATTAAGAGAAAAAAAAGAATGATAATTAATCATTTATTTACCGGGACTCATAATGAAAACACTTTTTTTTTTCAATTGAAATTTATTTCTGATTTGATTGGATTTGTCATCGAGAATACAAACAGTAACACACTCGATCTTTCTTTTACGATTATAAAACTTGAGTACAACAATAAACAAAAAAAAAAAAACAAAAAAAAAATCTGTAACACATTGTTGATATCCGAGCGTAGAGTTTTTGAACAATCGCCTGGAGAAGCTTTTTTCCCTGTTCGCTAGAGTACATTTTGGAGAGATACACCCCCGTAAACATTTTAAACAAATATTACAAAAACAAAACAAAACTCAAAGGAAAACAAAGAAACAGCCCTACCTCATGCAAATGCTGTGTTTTTTTGTTTGTTTTTTTTCATGAAGGTAGAGGTGACACTGTGCAGGGTGCATTTTTCTGTTTTGTGTTATTTATTTTGCACCATTAGGAGAAATATGGACAAACCAGGAAAAATCTTCTAGTAAAGAACATTTTTTTTTCTGTTACTTCCCGAGTTTTATTTATCTGTATCCTTCCAGATTTATTTGAGTTCGAACAGATTACGATTTCTGATCACCCCAAAGACTGTATTTCTAGCATCTGTGCATTTCAGCATTAATTTATCTATAAACTACAAAATGCACATGGCCTCATGGCCATGTCTTGTATTTACGAGCAGGCTGACATTGGGCTACAGGACACGAAAATGATCAAGTTGTTGAAATTGATAAAATCATGATGAATTATCGGCTATGCCTCAATTTGCCCACTACGTTTTATTGTTTATCTTATTATTTTCTTTTACTGAAACGCAATTATTGAATATAAAAAATGGGCCCACATAATAAAAGACAATAATAAAAACTCATCCGAAATTCCGAAATATTATAATTATTTGAAAAAATCGTTGTATCGCTCGTTCGTCGGACGATTTTTTCACGTTTTCTTACAAGGAATTTTTGTCATAAGAGAATATTTTATTGTCGATAAGATGTTTAAATTGTTGATTGAGTTATACTCTTCTGTCACCTATCCCAAGAATACTTCTGTCGGAGGTCAGTCATTTAAGCTCATAGACTGTAAATTTAGTCTTTTTCGACACATTCCACAATTTGGTTTTCATGGGACACAGACTATTTATAGGTGTTCATTCGTGTGAATCTTTAGTTTACCCTGGATCACAAAACTGCATACCTCTGTGCATACCTCTACCAACATCGCCCACAAACCAAAAACTTAATGAAATAAAGCATTAAAAAACAGGGGAGAGAACGCAATTCTAAGAATAAGTACAAATATTGAATTACTTCCCTTCAAATTCAAATTTAGCGTTTTTATTTGCTGTTCGTTTCGACCTCTTTTCATGCAGGTAGAATAATAAAATATCTCTCAATCAGAAACAAATTGCTAAATCTAATCTCAAATCTGTATTGTTTAACTCAAGAATCACCGTTTCCTTGACCCATCATTCTACGTGGAACCATTATTGGAAGATGTATGACAAATTAGATGTAATAAGGAGGAATGACAATGAAATTGTCGGAAAAGATTCATTTTTAAATATTTCAAATAGAAAAAAATCAATCTATTATTATTGATATTATTGCGTCTTTTTTTAATTTGATATTCACTTTTTTGTAACCTCCACGAATTATTTCAGTTGTCAAAATATTTACTTTTGATTGATCGATATTTCTTTTATGCATATTCTCCTTATTGCTCTAGCACTGGTAGTATCCTTTAAAATATGCTTCTACCCGAAAGGAAACGCTTTTTCCTTTTAAAGAAATAATAATAATAATAATAACAATAATAACAACAACAACAACAACAACAATGATAGGAGGTCTGGTTAATCACTCAATAAAAACTGCCATGTGACTAACGTCTTTTGACAGCGCGCCGTATTTGGGGATAATTGAAAAAAATGGAAAAATGGATGGTCAATGGATGAGCTATTTCACTCACCTTTTGTTGGACAGTGAATGCTGATGAAAACGAGCCAGGGGATCAATTTAGCATAAACTTACATTGCAAATCGAACCCCCACTAAATGCTAATTATGGGAAGGGGTAAAAAATGAATTTTTTCCTAGACATGATAAGGAGTGAATCTTGAAGATTTCAGCCCCCTAGCTTCTTTGGTGTAGTCTGTACGTGTGATACATACATAGTCAAGTAGCCAGCCAATCGGGCCAACTTTAAGAACCTATTCTGATAGTTTTGTTGTCAGTTCTGGTGAACGATTTCTAATAATGATGGAAAATCTTTCAATTTTATGTGCTGATCTGATACTAATACAGATATATTATTCACAGTTCACATGCATGTTGTATTCCTCCAAACAAGGAACACAAAGCAATGAACAATATATGCAAGATACAAGCAATCAGTTTGAAGATTTGTCAGAAGATACCACGTGGGAGGTGAAACAAGCCACCAAACAAACAGAGACCTGGACCTGATAACATCACCATTGACTCAAAAAATCTGGTAAAGTCATCACTAGGAAAATAGCCATTCTACTCAACTCATGCCACTGACAAAGTCCCAGAAGATTGGAATACTGAAATCATGATGCTGCTTTATAAAAAAGAGAACCTGAAAGACCTCAACAACTACAGACCAATAAGCCTACTCAATTGCATCTACATTTTACCAAAGTTATCACCAACCAAATCACTAAAGCGCTAGTCAAAAACAAACCAGCGGAACAACCTGGCTTCAGAGGAGGCTACTCGACCATTGAGCATCTTCATTCAATAAATCAACTAATAGAGAAAGCAGCATTTATCGACTTCAACTTTCTTTCAAAGTGGAAACCCTCGTCAGTGATGCTATCACTCTACCAGGTTTAGACTCCGTATATGCCAGAATATTACAACATATATGCCGTCCCAACAGTTTCCTTTATCAGACTTCATAAAGACTCGGAGCCCTTTCAGCACGAAAAAGGGGTAAGGCTAGGTGATACTAGCTCACCCAAACTCTTCACAGCCTGCCTTGAGATGATCTTTCGAAACCTACACTGGGAAAATAAATGAATCAGAATAGACGGCGAATACCTATGCAACATCAAATTTGATGACAGCATCGTGTTTTTTGCTGAGAGCCTTCATGACCTCAAATATTACGAGATGAGCTGAATGAACAAAGCTAGAAAGTTGGTCTCCACATGGACTTTAGTAAATCAAATGTCATGTAGAACAGACATGTTTAAGACAAAGACACTCGATCAAAATCGAAAATGCAGAGCTGAAGAAAGTAGAGAAACTATCTTCGGAGGACAACGAATCTCCATAAAATCCTCAAAAGAAGAATAAATCAAGCGCAGAATCATCCTATGATGGCTAGCTTTTGGTAGATCTAGTCCAACCTTCCAGAACAAGAGTTTCAAAAAGAAGGCTATACAACCAATGCATCAGCCCGATAGTTAACTATGGTGCTGAAACATCGATCCTAACCAAAAGATTGACCCTCAAACTGAGAACCATGCAACGTACATAGAAGGAACTCTTGCCCAACATCATATGGAGAGATCACAAAAAGGAGAAAACAGATCACATATAAAACCGATGCCTGCAGAATATATGATGACGAGACAAACTAAACACTCTCATAAAGTACTGGTTCCGCGACGCCGATGATAGAGACATTTGGCGAATCTTGGGTAAGGCCATTTTCAATGACGGATATTAA
Organism: Thysanoteuthis rhombus; assembly: GCA_963457665.1. Lineage (NCBI taxonomy): Eukaryota > Metazoa > Mollusca > Cephalopoda > Oegopsida > Thysanoteuthidae > Thysanoteuthis > Thysanoteuthis major. The sequence continues at coordinate 53,260,502 of OY735200.1, read as the reverse complement.
AAGGTTGCTGATAATGATGATGATGATGATAGTTGAGTCAACAAATTGTTGACAAAATCATCCTTTTTGCTGAGAATCTTCATGATCTCCAAATAATGCTTGACGAACTGAACGAAGAAAGCAAGAAAGTAGGTCTTCATATGAAATTCATTAAAAAATGTCATGTGCAGTAGCGTACCAACTGTAGGGAGCTGAGAGGTTGGCCCACTCTGGGTGACACCATCAGAGGTGGTGACATCAAGAGGACTGCCTAAATATTTTTCATATAGTTTCTTGGTAATTATACTTTTCTAATGAAACGGCAATCTCCAAAATTTCTCAATTAATTTTAATGAAATCTTGTTGAAGGATGAGAACAAGTTTGTTGACTTTTGAAGCAGATCTAAGAATTCTCCTTTGCTCGGGAGACATTGTCGTTTTCATACATTCTCATGTATGCTCGTAGCTGTCCACATTATATCTCCACAAGTTCTCAATGAATTACTGTGTGCAACCGATTTTGCCAATACTAGTCTCATGTCCTATCCTGCATTAAGTCTATTGCACTGCTTAGTTTTTAATAGCGTTAAAAATGAAAATCCAACTTCGAATAAATACGTTGGGAATGGATGTAGAATCTTCACTGCTTGCAACTTACGGGCTTGAGACTTCGAATCGGTGACTATCTTTAACAAAAAGTCCAAATACTTTGAAGTTTCTGACACTGGCTCAACAGTCTAATCGTCCTTTAAATGAATGACGTCCTCTTGCGAAGAATCGCAAACAGACCGTGAATGCTGACACAACCCTTCGTACTTAGTGTTCTCACTAGAGTACTTCGGAATGTTGAAGATCAAATGCTGCAAATGTTTTTGTATAACACCCTTGGTAACCCCCCCCCCCCGGTTTCATCATTGTCATTAAAAACTTTCAAGTTGGGAAAACCTCAAAATCAACTCTTAGTTATTTTGCATGCCACAGCAAAAGTCTATGGAATTAATGAAAAATTGAAAGCTGTAAATGTCTTTAGCGCATATGTGTACTTCAGAAAAATAAACTTCGCTTCACAGCATTTATAATTTTGGACGATTTTGGATTAAAATGGTGTGAAGTGAAACATTTTGAGAAACAATGACCGAGATTGAGTGTGAGAGAAAGTTTTGGTATCTACATCTCATTTTCCGCTCTCTACGCATTAGTAAGAAACGAAAAGAGTGTGGTAAGTAGTTCTTTGAAATAGGTATGTTGAAGACAAGAAATTGGTAGACAATACTTCATTTATAGTAAAAAGAACAAATAGGTTTATTCGTACATTCAGTACACTATTAGATTCGATTTATTTACTTCTCCGCGACGGCAAATTTGACAAAAGTCCGTTTAAAGTGGGGTACCACGTGTGGGCGATGACAACAATTGCTCACTCCCTGTAACTAGTGTTGCGATCCAGTATAGGCGAGCCCAACATTCCCCCTTTATTGCAATGGGGGTGAGGGTAACATATCCCTCGAAATTGAGCATACTATACTTTTTGGGTGCCACAGGATGAATCCTGTGCCAGGTAAGCGTATATACAATATACGTTAAATTCGAAATGGGGAGTTATAGACATTCAGTGAGATGGTCATGAGAGCCGTTATGACAAAATATGATGACTGATGAACATTTTTGAATGTTTTTAAGAAAAAGTTTCTTGTGAAATGTATTATATTTTTTTTCAGGTTAGATTATTGGACGCCTCTCCACTTGATCCAGATGTTTTGACGTAGTTGAGATTTTTGTTAGAATTTTGCTTGAGAAAGATTTTGTGATCGGTTGAATGAGTTGCTGGTAAAATGCATTGCTCGTCAGAAATCTTTGTGACCGGTTGAGTTTGCTTATCGTCATGTCAGCGTGAGGTACTACCGTGTACTCTTGGCTGAATTGGCATCTTGTGTTGTTGAGTTGAATTACGCAGTTTGTAGGAATCTGTTAAGCTTGTGAATTGTTCTCTTCTTCGGACGTTGTGTCTGCGACACCATTGTAGCTCAGGCACATTGCCCGCTCGTCGATGTAGAAACGAGTTTCGTACGTTTCTTAAATAGCCCCAGATAGGCTCCAGGGAATTGCAGTTTGAAATATAATTCTTCTATTTTGATTGGTTTTGAAAGTTGATTTGAATTTTTTGATTGAATATCCTTTTTTTGATTGGATTTTTGTCGGATCTATCCCAATCGTTTTGATCCATTTTCATCATTTGTCTCTTAACGTCCGTCGTTTGTCATAGATCATCCCCAGGATTCGCCACACTTCTCTATCGTGGGCGTCGTGGAGCCAGTATTTTCTGAATATGTTTAGTTTATCTCTCCATCTAGTACTCTGGCGGCCTCGGTTGCGCTTGTGATCTCTAGGGGATCCATATAGTGAGTCATGATGTCCATCAGTTGTCTGGCATTCTTACAACATGGCAAGCCAGTTGCCATTTGAGTTTCCTAATATACTATATGACGTCTCAGACTCCTGTTTTCTCCCGGATATATTGTGCTGTCTTGTGGTCTCTCCATGTGAGGTCGAGCACCTATTTACTTGCACATCCACGAAGAGTGAAATGTGACTCAAGGTTGAGTTTAACGTGGGACGGAGCACCCTCAAAAATAGCTCTAGCTGTTGCAACCGAAGTCGCAGAGGCGTCAGGATGAGCCCGACCTGTCCCTCCTAGTGAAATGGGACAGTGCCGTCCCTAGGCGAAGTGCAGCTGGGCTGACTAATATGCGCTTAGTAATGCCTCAGTGTCCCCTCATTGGCTACAGCATTGCACCTGCGCACTCGGTTTCGATGCTCAGACCGCCACTCTATCACCAGCCGATGGCGAGTGTCAGTACCGGCTCCTCAGGCAATACCGTGGAACAGATACTACACTTTGATCAAAATCAAAAAGATCAGAAAATCTTTTTAAAAAAAACTTTTTCCCCCACGTGGAAAGGTTTGCCTCAAGGACATTTTTACGTGGGATGAAGTAAACCCTCGAAAAATAGCTCCAGTTTGCGCAACCGAAGTTGCGAATGCGTCAGGACGAGTCCGACCTATCCCTCTTAGTGCAAAGTATACCCTGTTTTTTTGGGTTTTTTTTAGGATTAATGGGATCTTCTTGTTTTTTTAAGGTTGAGATTGCTCTGCCAAAGGCTTGCTATCCTAGAATGATTATTCGCTTGATTTCTTTTACTCTCATTTGAATATAAATGAGAGTTTTTTTTTTATTCATTGTTGTTTTTGAGTGACGATGTTCGCTTCAGGCACTACAAGCTTAATATTCGTTTTACATGACTTATAGTTCAGATTTGCCAAGATTTTTTACAAGAATATATTTTCATACTTATTGTAATCCTAATGAGAAATCCTTCACATGCTTGGCATTTATATATTAGATATATCTTTTTATCATACTTCACCATGTGTCCATCCGTCCGTATATGACAGCCTGCCGCAAATGAACACTCGACATAACTTGGGGGCCCTGGAAAGGTTTTTAGCAAGTTATTTTTTGAAAACCGAACCCCAAATATGTTTTTTTAATTGTGTTCGATATTCAATGTAAATTAGCTCAATCGGCTTGTCTGTTCTTTACCTGTTGATAATCTCAGAGCGAGATGAGACTGTATGATTGATTGAGACCGGTAGAGTGGATACGTTAGGTATTTTGCCAACAGTGTACAGGGACTGAGAGAAACAGAAGCGATGTTTTTTGTTTACGTTTTTTTTTTACAACAATATGGCTTTTTATGTGTACGGCTTTGGCATGCTACACATACCCGCAGTTATTTCTCAATATGAATTTTTATAATAAATGGTTAGTTATAAAAATGTTACTTCCGTTTGACTTTAACAATATGACTACTTCCGCTTAATCTTACTTTACCTTTGTTGATTTATTACTTGTTTTACTCAAAATAGAATCATTTTATCGGCACAACACTACCATTTTAATTGACTTTTGAGGTGCATATATTTTTCATATTTTTTGTTTCCCTTGCATTCTCAGAGATCGCAAAAAAAACTAAAAGTCACTAACGTTACCTTTAAAGAACAAATTGAATTAATCACAATCTGATTTCCATCTATCTAATTGTCGATCTATTTTATCATTTTTTCCCCTTTTGATAGCGATTGACTCCGCCCGTTATGGCACGTATCTAGTTAAATATACAAAAAAGAGCAACTCTCTGTGCAAAGCTTTGTTGAGCTTAAACATTTATTTTGATTAATCCGAATCTGAATCCACCAAAAAGTGCTTCGGATTGAGCCAAATTTGAGCCATAGTGTATACGGTTTATTCGGGCTCATTTCCTCGTTCTTGCTGTTTATTTTTCACAACGTTTCGATTGTTTACCCGGCAGTCCTCCTCAGGTGTCTGTTGTATTCAGAAATGCCAGATCTAGTTCTGGGGGAGCAAACACATCTACTCACATGTGATGGGATATCCATGCTTCTGAGGAACCAGAGCCTTTCCATCCGTATTGATATGAGTATTACATTATCGATACTAACTCTTTATCGGTCCAAAATACCAAGGTGTGCTGGGATAGCTGGAATTCACTCAATATTTTTATCGATTGACTGCTCCCGCCTCATGAGATTTCTCTGAATCTAATTTATTTATTGCGTCTTGTAAAAATAATTGTTCATTGCAGTTTACTTTCATCTGACTGGCCCTTGTCGACAATAGATATGATAGGTTTTTACTCTTACAACTACATGGATGGTGTAGTTGTCAGAGCTCACTCACGCACTCTTTTTTTCGTCAACCATCGTGGAATGCCAATGACGGAACATTTTTTGTTAAGATATCTGGCGAGGGACAAAGAGCGTAGGAATATAGATTAATGTAGGCATTAGTACCAGTAAACACAAGAATCCTCAGACGGAATTCATGTTGGGATCATTTTGAATAATACACGTTAATACCCGTGTATGAAGGACTATTCGGATTGAACGAGACAGAAGACGCAAGGACTACAGTTTTCCCAATTAATCACTATCTTTTATTCATCAAAAAGAAGAAAGCGGAGGAACATTAGAGGAAAAAATGTTACTATGTGTGTTTCCAGTTAACAGTCTTTTTGAAAATGTTGTTGAATATCTGTGTCGAAGTGTAGTGTTTTTTCTTACAAGATCAAGATTCATAGAGACAGCAGTATTTTTTGCTGAGTTCTGTCGGAGAGAAGAATGTCTTCACCTTTGAGTTCTGAAGGTGATGATTTTTGTTGAGATCACCGAGTTGACGAATATCACCACTTGGTGAGTCTGGTTGGTAGCTATCACTTTTAGTTAGTGAAAATCCGACCCGATAACAACAGGTCAGCAGACTACTGAATTCGGGCAAGGGACTGAAATACAGGGACGTTCTCCTTCCCCAAGCGGACTCGAGCTGAATATGATTTTAATTGTTCCCGATAAGCCAAAAATAGGTGATAGATTGTCACATGGCTGTTCCATACTACGTCCGTGTTTTTGCGCAGCTGCTGCTTATTTTTCTCCCTCACCTTTTTTTTAATCACGAAAGCACCAAACGAAGGCCCATACACACGCTACAAATCAATCAACAATGCGTGAGTCGACAATTCTCTGTACAATAAACAGTATAATTAATAATTTGAAGACAATTATTAAAGACAATTATTTAATAACTTCCGAAATACACAATCAATTTTTATATTCGGACTCATTTTGCCAGTTTTATTTTCCATGCTGATACTCTCCAACATTAAGCAATATTTGGTAAAAAAGGAAAGTTTGGAATAAATAAATTTGCACTATCACTTAATTGGTGAAAAAGAACCCCAAAGGCTGAATTATTATTTAGTAGACCAATTGGTGTGAAAAAAAAAAAGAATAACAAAATAGATAGTTGGAAATCCAATTGTATTTGTTTTAAAAAAAGTGATATTTGTGATTTTTAGAGGTTTTTTTCCCACGATATCGGCAAAATTTTAAATGCACATAAACGCCCCTTCAACAAAATCGTGTGAAATTCCAAAGACAATAACGAAAGAATAGGGCAAACACTTACTGAAGTACACGTCCACACACATATGAATTTAGGAAAATAATGTACTTATATTTAACTTTCAAGTTTTTGTAATACAAATAATTAAATTTTTGAAATAAAATTTAATTCAAAGTCAATTCGAAATTCAGAAAAAATATAAATATTGAAGTACGTGGGTATGTACACATGGATTAAGATATATAGCTGTTAAGATTTTGAAATCTATTCTCGCGAAAAATTTCGTATCTCTGTCTTTCTCCAGTTCTATATCTCTTTCTACCTTTTCTCTCTCTCATTCTTCATCTCTCTCTCTCTCTCTCTCTCTCTCTCTCTCTCTCTCTCTCTCTCTCTCTCATATTCACTATTCTATTGATAAGCAACGCTTATGGATACGAGCTTCGTCACCAACCGTGGACACAAAATATGTTTCCATTTAAGGATGAATTAACATTGTGAATCGAACTTCCCCTTTAAAGATATCATTGGGATGCTTTTTAAAAAGTTTTTTGTTCGGGTAGTGTAATGATTAGCACGTCTGCCTCATACGCAGAAGGTCCTGGGTTCGATTCCAGTTACAAGCGAAGATTGGAGATTTCCCTAATTACACTTTTAACTGTGTAATTTGGGTGGAGATATCCATCCGGTGGACTTGCATCCTGCTAAGGGCACGATCATGAAAACCTTAAAGTCCTGGTCTGGACCAGACTTGAAACCTGTAAGGTTCACAAAACTGACGCAAGCAACAGAAATTGAGACTTCATCACTGGTCGTCAAACTCCATTGGAGGTTGTCTCTTCCGAAACGTGACGCTTTACCTTTACCTTAATTTGCTAAAACCCTTACTTAGGGTCACAAACAAAATTTCATGGGTTTATGTTGTGTGGTTTTTGTGGTAGGCAACAAACGGACGAATGTACGATGTACAAATATATCATTGTTATTGTATAACGCTAATATAAATGCAGCAGGTGAACTACTATTGAGAATTAATAGAAATTAACTACTTTTATTAGAGCCTTTGGGTCCCACTCCATGGGTGCCTCCACCATTGGGGGCTCAAGGGGTGTTTTCAAATAGCCCCCTCCCTCACGAAAGATAACGTGCTCTTGTTCAATTAATATTTGATTAACACATGAGTAATATGTTATTGTAAATATTTTGATATGAATTTACATTCTCCACAGAACATCATGGATAGAAGTGACTTTCTCTCTCTATTTATAAGAGTATCTACATGAAAAATTAGAGAGTAAATAAAACATATAGAATCAAATGGAACAAAGGCTATGGCAAGCCGGTGGATAGAATAACAAAGCAGAGATAAGACAATGTGTAAAGAGATGTCTTCAGAGTTGAATACGAGATTCCTTATTTACAGCTAGCTCAGCAGCCTTGCAATCTATATTCATTTATATTGTACTTGATAGTTCACCTCTTCAGTGCTGTTAATAGTGTAGATGAATGTTTACGTCCTATCAAATTCATCTGAAGTTTTCTTAAAAGGTAACTGGACTCGTTTGAGTGGAAGTCTATTGTTTCGAATGGTGGGTAGGACATATTCATTTTTAGCGAGATTGCTACATTCAAGTGGAAGAGGAAACTAACTAACTACACTGGACATTATGGTGAACATTTTTATAGAC
>OY735200.1:52670358-53247858 GCA_963457665.1 Thysanoteuthis rhombus | reverse complement strand
ACCATCACCATTGACATTTGACCACATACCTTACGTCATATCACGTGACTATCCAGTGTGGGTTTTTCTGCATACCCAAATTAAGACTGCGTGGGAGAAAAGGTGGGATCTAAGCTCGTTATATTTTCCACTCGTCAATTCCGGTTCGTTTTTCTCGAAACTCTTTCCCAGGAAGTTGGACGCCAAATGGCTCCTTCGAATTTGTCTAATATTTCATGTCTGTAAGTATTGCCAAATCGCACTCGAGTAATACAGATAAGGAGCACAGGATCAATCACTGTCAACCCGACCCCTTATACAAACAACTTATTTCTCAGTAGCTTTGCCAAAACAACACCACTAAGAAAAATAGTTGCTTGGAACTTGCTAGTTTTAGTTTTCAGAAGATTTTATATAAACTTTTGTCGACTTTTAAAATCCTGATAAAATTTTCGTATCAATCTAATCTCTTGCTGGCTGGTAAAATCTCGGTATTGACACTATCACAAAGGAAAATATCCCGCCGAGGAAACAAAATCTCTGATGAAACATATACACCTGGGCAAAAGTCTCTGAACTTCGCCGACCATCAAGCTCAATGCTGAGTCACTTCCTACATATCGAATTCAAGTCATACATTTTTTGCAAAAAAAAAAAGATAATGGAAATTACTCTACAATTAGCATTTTCTCACTTTTAGCACCTAAAAGAGGAAAAAAAATTCTCCTTACTTTTAGTCTCTAAACGAGAAAAATAAACGTTTCCCTCAATTTTGATCACTAAAAAGGAATAAAAAACGTTTTTCACAATTTTGAATCATAAAAGGGGAAAAAGATTTCTCCCCTCTTTTGACCCCCAAATCAGAAAAAAAGTTTTCCCTCAATTTTGACACCCAAGTGGGAAAAAAAGTTCCCCCTCAATTTTAATCTCTAAAAAGGAAAAATGAATTTTCATCCTACTTTTGACCCCCAAAGAGAAAAAAAATTAGTTTTCTCTTGTTCATGACTCCTAGAAAGGAGAAAAGGTTTCCCCTCACTATTAAGTCACAAAAGAGAATAAAATGTCTCCCCTAACTTTTGGTCTCAACTCAAAAAAAAGTATCATCATAATATGGATACGAGTAAAAAATGTGTTCAGAATGTGAAACCCTTACAAAAAACAAAACTCAAAAAGTATTATCAAAATATGAGGCTAGGTGAAAAATTCAACTTCTGAAAAAAAAAGTGTGATCTGAATGAACGTTCTCTTATGGAGTCACAGCGTTTCCTTCTGAAGTCATAACGTTCACTTTCAACGTCACGGCCGGTGGACACAATAAGGGTCTAGTTAAGCATTACTCACATCGTAAATTGAACCCCAACACATTTTTTTTTCAAAAAACAGTTTATTAATTTTTCTTCATTTCTATTGATAAATCCATAGGATATAAATTTCCTCAAAGTTTTTTGCCACTACCTAGTCTCTGATCTTTACAATTATTACTTAAATACGGAGGCTGATATATTTAAATTGCATTTTCATGGAGAGGAGGCAATTTTAATTTTTTTCATATTTTAAAACAGGTAAAAAAAGGGGGGTGATGGTCATAAAAGGATTGAGAAACACTGCTGTACACCCTCAGCGGTTTTTCCTTGAGGGATTTTCTCCTGTTACTTAGTTATACTTTGAATAGCAATCAGAGTGTATAGAGAATAGCAAAGCAATCCCTTTAAATGGTTTCTGTTTACAGAACTCTGTATTCTCAACTGATCCTGCCAAATGTTGCTAAAGTTTCATAACTAAACGTTGCAACCAGAGAGTATAGTAAATGATAAAACAAATCTAAAATCGATTTTTACTGACAGAGATCTTTGTTTTTAATTGATCCGACCAAATGTTGTTTAACATCTAAGACCGGACACCTACTTCCTTATGCCATCAGTTTAGTCTACCCTGTAAATTCTTGGATAGCTATGTGGAATAAACATCTGCTGCTTACTCAGCGATTTAGTTATCATACGCTTTTTCCACCGCGAGAAGTTGTTAGGGGTTCTACCAAAAAATCTATACATGCATGAAAAAAAATACACCTGACTTTTCCTTTATTTGTGGTTTTTAGGTGTATTCACACACATATATATCTATAGGAAGGGTTAACTGACTTTAAAAGACCTGTGGTCATTTTAAAAATCGTTATAGATTTCAGTCTTTTCTAAAAGAAAGTTCTTTCATTTTTTACGTAAGTATGAATTTAAAAAAAAAACATTTATGAAAGGTAAGCTAAGCGTATCAATATTTTCCCTAGGAAATTGACTTTAATTTTATCATTTTTTCATACTTGGTTGAGAGAGTCCTGAAAAAAAAAATGGAGTATCATATAATGTTCGCCAAAATAAACGAATATATAGAGAAAACTATCTTACTGTATGTAGAATAGTGAAAGCCACTATTAGATTATGATACATATGATTTTTTTAACACAATGCTGTAAATGTAATGTTTTTATGCGTAGGTAACTTGAAATATGGAAATTATTCAAGGCATTCTTCAGTCGAAAAAGCTTGGGATAGGCTGCTGCATACAGTTCATCATAGAAAAAGAAGACAACAATCAACTTACATACCTTGGTTCGTACAGAGCAGATATTCAACATTGAATCAATCATTTACTATGAGCTTTAAAAAATGCAATCAGATCCACACATCAGGTCATGTCCTAACAACATCCTCACAATGCAATAGAGAGGTGTTGCTTTGTATACGGATTCCCAGTGCTCAAGGGCACCACATTTTGAGACTCTTAGCCGAGTGGGAACCGAAAGAAAAATTGTATCATTTGTAACTTGTACACACTCACCTGAAATACATCCGTGCACTGCAACCCAAGATCTACAATCTTCCTCGATTATTCGGTGCAAAGAAAAAGTTGTGTACAACGTCATAAGCTCAAAAGTGTCGACGCTGGCACACATATCACAGGGTGTCCCCTATATGGATTGAAGGCCGTTTTCCTTCATCAGAGACGTAACAAAAAGGACTCAATCTGTGAACATCAGATTGTCCCTCTGGAGCGATACTACACTGCATCACCGTCTTACTGAAATCATAAGATTTGCCTATGCAAAAAAGCTTCTTTAAGTGCGGAGTTCAGAGTCCAATTATCCCTTCGGAAAGACACCAGCTTGACTAGTCAATAATTAAAAATTCATAGCCACGTGGATGAAATGCAGGGATTCTTTTCTGAACTGGTCAAAGGTTACAGGTATTTTACACAGAGGGAATGTGGAAAGCTGTGGTTACTTCTCACTCTGGTTCTGCCGAGAGGAGTTTATCATTTAATGAAGATTCTTATCGCCGAAGTTTTGTGAGGTCACTTTCGTGCCTTTTGCTGAAAACCTTTATAATCTCCAAGTATTGCTAGATAAACTGAATGAAGAAAGCGAGGAAGTTGGTCTCCACATGAACTTTAGTAAAACAAAAGTCATGTACAACAAACACGTTGATGACAAAGACAAATCAAAATCGAAAACGAAGAACTCAAGAAATTAGACCACTACATCTACTAGAACAACCAATCTCCATGAACTTCCCCAAAGAAGAAGAAATCAAGCCAAAAGTCACCCAAGGATGGCGAGCTTTCGGTAGAGCAAGCTCAAACCTCAAGAACCAGAAAATTCTACTCTTGTTTTAATGGTGTTTATGAAAGTGTTTAAAATATGATGATAAAGTGTGCGTACATATTTTGAGACAACCTGTACACACACACACACACATGTGTTTCTATATAGAGTAATGTAAGTAAAATAAAGTAGTCATTGCAGTGGCGTTCCTAGGGTTGGTGTCACCCAGGGTGGTAACTCAGGTTGTCACCCCCCGGATTGCCTAATCAAAAGGTTTTTCTTGCTAAATCGACCTCACAAAAAATGTTGAAAATAAATGTTAAGCCCTGCTAAAACATCATGGTGTCACCTGGGGTAACGCACCCGCTCTCGTCGGTGCGCTATTAGAATTATATTAAACATTGATCAGAGTTGAAAGGAGATTATTTCTGGAATGAGGTGAAAAAAAAAAAGAAGGAATATTCGCAAATGGAAAATGGACGAGTCTGCTACCCGGGCAATGGCAATTGCTGCGCCTACGATCAGAGTCGCAGTTAGAATGATGGGTTTGACAGCTGATTTCGAGAAAGTATCAAATTAAAAAATCAGCCCATTGATAACGCTGTTTATGTTCAAGGATGTGAACTGAGTAGGTTGAAGACGGCTGATCACATACGCAATAACGTAAACAAAAAGGGTGTGGTGTCGATTACAAACGGAATGTCCGACATCTTAGTCATCTTGGTTGGGAGTGATTAATAGAGCGTTTCTTATTAAGCTTTTGGTCCCGCAGAAAGAAAGCCCCCGAGAAAGTGAATGTTTGGAAAGATTCCTATATGAATAGCTATCTGTAGAAAAAATGGCTGGGGAGGAAGACAACATTTTCGGTCGAAGTTAACTGAAAAGGATTTATTTCAAATTCTCCAGAGATCTTTGAAGACTTTATCTGTGGCAAAAGGAAAGGGTCATATGAACGAATTAGCATTGCATTGTGGATCACTTTTTTTTTTTTAGATACTATCAGATCTAATCGGTCTTAGGCTTTTATAGTAAATAAATTTTTAAAAAAGATACTGCTTCAATTGCTTACTTTGCCTTTTTGTCTGATTTTCTTCCTATTGGCAAAAATCATCACTTCTCAAAACTTTGTGTGGTAAACCTTAGGTTCTTGTGGCTGCTCTATTAGTCATTGGATCCATAACATTGCCATCGAGCTTGCCTATACACCATCGATAATTAGGAATGCAGCTATGAATAATGAGTAAAGCCTGTAATTACTTGCTTCACGCCAACGGACTGAAGATGACCTTTCCTTCTTACATGAATCATTTATTTGCTTTGACAAAGACCTTTCACTCTCCTTGTTTGCAGTTTAATTAGTAATGTATTAATCAATGTATCGCTCTCGATTTCTTTCACGATTTGATTTAATGGATATTTCGTACGTGTAATGTCTCATGTTCGAATACTTTTAATAGTTGGACCTTTCATTAGAAAGCGATACCATCTATCTATCTATCTATCTATCCATTGGGCTTGATCGATAGTTAGCAAGCTCGCTGGGCACCCACCAGCTGCTCTGGACTAAGGTAAACTTTGTAAATAACGATACAAGTTCTGCTCATATAACAAGGAAATTATACCGAGTATGTCGGCATCACATAATGTAGTTCAATAATAGTTAATATAATACGATGAAGCGTCGTTGTGTCGGATTGCAAATATCAGTTGCGCTGTCTAGGAAGGAAATAATAAGACAGGAACTGACAAGAACAAAAATCTATTTGTTGCCAGTACTGTTTGTGTGACAAATCTGCTTCAACAGCATATCGGAAAACGGTGTTCAGTTGTGAGATTTTTGTGTTGAGAGCATATAAAATAATGGTTGGATTTTTTTTAAAGCTCTGTTTTTCTCCTTGCTTATTCAATAGTGTTACACGCATGGAGACGCGCTGGCAGGTCTCTGTCCGTCCAACGGATCCAGAACGTACGCTCTTCAATTTGAGGAATCATGGAAGTGATAAAACGTGCTGAGTACATGAAACCGTGAAGAGATACCAAAATGGCGATCTTTTTATTGTTAAAACCAAACTCTCTCTGCGCCTATTATTCCATATCAGCTTCTTATGAGGCCCTCTTTATAACCTTTATCGTATATTGCTGCGTGAAACCAGTCTAATTGTTTTGAATGATTATTTTATTTACTTAATTTCATGTTATAGATATATAGGCATATTTCATAGAGTACCAAATGAACTTGTTTTTCTCCCTCAAAACCTTACCTTTTTATCAGAGAACAGCAGGTTTCAGCTCTCTATATCTTTGTCCATTTTATTGTCATACTATACATCGGGCACATGAGGAAATTATGCTTGGCCTCACATGGAGAGACCACAAGACAGCACAGTACATCCGGGAAAAGACAAGAGTCAGGGACATCACAGAATTCATTAAAAAGCTCAAATGGCAGTGGATTAGTAATGTTGCACGAATGGCGGACAACCGATGGACATTGCGACTCACGACATGGACCCCCCGAATTCACACGTGCAACCAAGGCTGGTAGAATATTAGATGGAAAGATGAGCTAGACAAATTTGGAAAGTACTGGCTCCGCCAAGCCCATGAAAGAGAGAAGTATGGCGAATCCTGGGGAAGGTCTATGTCCAACAACGGACGTTGAAAGATTATGAGTTATTAGAAATCGTCTACCAAAACTGTAACCAAATTATCAACATAGTTTTCTTCAGTTTTCGAGATGATCTGGCTGACTATATATGATTCATGGATACGTGCCACAGGGATAGAGCTAGAGGATTGAAAATATAAAGATTTACTCTTTATTATGTCTACAAAAAACTTTTTTTTTCTTTTTTTTTCTTTTTTATTTTTTAACAGTTTCTTTTATAGGAGGGTTCTATATGCAATGTTAATTTATTCAATATTGACCCCTTGGCATTCACTACTGTTTCTTTTCGAAATTTCGGCCTTTTTTGAGTGACCAAAACGAAATACGAGAAAAGTAACTTATTCCTTGATCACCCCTTTTCCGAATAGATCAGTCCCCAGCACATGCTGGGCACATGCTGGTTTCTACTACTTTCCTCACTTTCACTTTTTAACGGGGTGGTGGGAACTGGTTAATATTTTTATTTTCACATCTCACTCTTCTCTTCATTTTGATTCAAAAGGGCGTGTGTTTTTATTTAATTAGGCAGTACGCGATGTATGTATTGGGATACAAACATTGTGTAAGCTTTTGGCACTGTAGTGTTTATAGAATATTTCCCTTGACATTTAGCTGTGACCGCTTCAAAGACCAGCATGTAGAATCTGCTCTTTTTCTCTCACGAAGCTACCATGGTTTTGCTTGAATTCAACCCAATTAATTCTACTTTATTAAAAAACACGAATGTGTGCACTAATATTCTACATTCCGTTGCCTATTACCAATGAACCAGTTAATTAAGCTGCTCTTTGGAAGGTTTTATCCTGGAACAATGTTCCGGGAAAAATGTTCATAACCAAATCCCAATGTTATAGCTTTAGTTTTAACTTATCGAGAAATAAAGGGATTGAATTTGAAATGAGCCACAGGTGAAAGAAATACGAGTAAAATAAATTAGTAATTGTTATCTTGAAGTAGAAGTGTAAATAATATCACTTAGATTTATTTTGTGTATCTCTTCTCTATTACTCTGCAAAAGTTTATGCATCTGTCTCTTTGTCTGAGCACCACAGCCTAACGGTGGGTCCCTGGAGTCTGATTTTTGCTTGAATATTAACTTCCACTCGGTATCAAACTGAGGCTATTTTTCTTTAAAAAAACCCTATGCTATTGATTTTTTTAGCGCTGGATACACTTTACAATGCAAGTATTATGCTAAACTAAACACATTTCAAGTGCAGTGGCTGACAGAATTGTGACGTAAAAAGCGTTCACAAGTGTTCCAAGATAGTGATGTTTTTGACCCCCCCCCCAAACTTTGTATGATAGGGAGTGAGAATGTCTTTATCTCTATGAAGGGGGGAGGGATACAGGGGTATATTTTTATGTGTTTTCCTCCTCATTCTTTTTATACAACGGCGTAATTTTTTTTATTCGGAAATGCGTTTCCGATTAGATTCCAAACGGAAATCTTCATTCATCGTTGTCAACTGCTTAATCTCTCTCTCTTTACATCAAAAATATTGAGAGAGAGAGAGAGAGAGAGAGAGAGAGAGAGAGAGAGAGAGAGAGAGAGAATTGATATGTGTAGCAGAGATGAAAAGAAAAGGTAATCTCATTTAGAGTCAAAAACTCGGAAAACTTTCTCTTTTAGAGGTCAGAAGTGAGGAGAAACTTATTTCCCCCTTTTATAAATACTCTAAGATATCATTTGTTTTCCTGCGCTATTATATTTCAAGTTATTCTCACCCGGGCAACGCAGAATACCACTGCTAGTTATAAAGAAACTCATGGCAGTAATTTCAGTAGAGACGAAAAAGTACGTAGGCCTGGAGACTGAGATTACAGAAATGATGACAGCGGCAGAGTAAACAAAGCTTTGATTCAAATGTTTGCCTGCTTAGAATGGCAAGTTTTTTCTTCTTTTTTTTTTTTTTTAGATGTTTTGTTATACTTGAAAGATTAATGAACTTACAAACACCATTTTCACAAATAATGAGCCTGCTAGTTCAGAATTTGGTCGGAATTGCTCACTTGGCGATAATAGCATAAAGCTCGGCATCGAGATATTTTAGGGTAGGGGTTCACAAACTTCTTGACTTCAGGGCAAACTAAGGATCAAGTGTAAAAAAAAATCACTGATGCATTTCACGTGTTAAGTAGAGAAAACTATGTTTTAGTTGTTCAAATATGAACAATCATAGAAACTACTACTTAAAGTATTTATTTCGTATGTAACACAAGAAATTTTGTGCCATTATTTTAGCAAAAATACTGATTGGGTCAAGCTGTATTCAAATGTACACCGAAAAAAATGCATACGTTCTTACTTGAATTAAGCTCATATGATGTGAAGTAACGATTCCTTACCCAGCAGTCCCTAAGAAATATATTTTACTTATGCAGCTAACCAACTGTAAAGATGAAATGAATCGAATTTAAAGTCCAAAATAATCCATTTTAATAGACGTCCATGAAGAAAAATATGAAACAAAAAGTTGTCCAAAATTAAATAATCAACTACGAAAATGAGAATTAATCATTTCATGCTGACAAACATCGTTTTTATTTACATCTTGAAGTGCCGATTTGTAATTTGTGAATTTTTGAATGAGAATTGCATTTTGAACTGTTACACACTATTTGATGTATGTATATTTTTTACTCATCAGTTGCCTTCGGCGCACCTAGTTACTTCCGGGTGCACTGTTTGAGAATCGCTTCTTTAAGGTGTACTGAACAGTTTCAGATATAGAAACATTCCAAAACGGACTTTCTGTAGCAATGATTGCCTGGCAATATTTCAAACTGAGCCACAAGCCTAATAAATCTATAAATATCTCTCAATGATACACAAATTAGTGGATATGCCCTAAAATTTGATCATTCCTTCTTTATCTTATGGTCCACCTTTCCACCAACTCTCGGAGATATCATGTAGATAGACAGGAGCGTATATAGAAATGTATGAAATATTGAAACGGCAAAATATCACACAAGCAAAAACAAATTTCTGGATCTGCCACAAAATTGATAATGCCTGACTCTCCTACAGAATTTCATTGAAATTCATTGGGTACTTTTGGACTATATTGTATGGACAAACATGAGCAAATACAGAAATGTATTTTTTAAAAACAAAAAATATCTCCAAATGGAACGAATCCTTGGATCCTCCCCTAAATTTGATAATTCCCTCTTTATCCTGTGGCTCACACTTCCACACAATTTAATTAACATTCATTAAGAACTTTCAGAGATACCAAGTGTACAGACTGGAGCAAATACTGATATGTATTAAATATCAAAACAGAAAAATATTTCTCAATCAAAAACAAACTCCTATATCTACCCTCTAAATTCAATTACTTCTTCCTTACAGTGTGATTCATCTTTCCACAAAATTTCATTGAAGTTCAGTGAGAAATTTCTGAGTATTGTGTAAACAGACAGGAGTGAATATGAAAGGAAAAAAAATACAAAAATATCATCTAATCTAAAATGATTTCCTGGATCTGCCCCCAAATTAGATTGCATCTTCCTTGATATGTGCCTTACCCTGCATCTTAATTTCCTTGAAATTCATTGTGAACTTTTAGAGATTTGATGTGGATAGATATGGGGTGGATCCAGGGATTCGTATTTCATTGGCTGATATTTTTACTTCTTTTACATATACTCTTCAGTATTAGCCCCTGTATGTCTATTTGATATCTTCAATAGATCTCAACGAACTTCAATTTTGTGGGTAGATAAACCAGCTTGTTAGGAAGAAGAGATTCAATTTTGGGGTGGATCCAGGAATTTATTTTCGATTGAGAGATATTTTTGTGTTCTATTTTGCATAAATTCCTGTATTTGCACCTGTCTATTAACACAATATCTCGTGAGAGTCTCAATTAATTGTAATGCAATTTCCTGTAAGGGTAAGTAAAGCATGTCGCAAGAAGGCGTGATATTTTTCTATTTTTCTTCTTTTGACATTTCTGTATTCACTTCTGCTATCCATACAATGTATCCAAAAGTTCTCAATGAATATCAATCAAATTTTGTGAAAAGATGGGGCTACAGGGTGAGGAAGAAGTGATTAAATTTTAGGGTGGATCTAAGAATTTTTTTTTATTGTGAGATCTTTTCATTCTTTTCTGTTTTTTTTTTTTTCTTCATACATTTTTGTGTTCAGTCATGTCTGTCCACAAAATATCTCTGTAAGTTTTCAATGAAATTTCATGGAAAGGTGAGTTGAGGAGTCAGGAAGAAATAATTTGGGGATGGATTCAGGAATTTTTCTTTATAGTGTATTCTGCTGTATGAAAACATCCATAACTTATAGAGTATTTCTGTAATAAAGTCTTCGTACCTATTGTGAAAATTTTATCTTTTCAGTGGTAAGACTATGGTAGACGTTTTGTATGTCATTGAGCATACCTGATACTAAAATAACATTGAGAAACATTTTGTTGTGATAATTTGAAATAACTGAGCTTTGAGTAGTTGCTATGGAAAATGAATTCCTTAGCAATCATTGCTATGGACAATTAGATTGAGAATGTCTCCTATTTCTAAAAAATGATTAGTACCTATCAAAGAATATTTGCGCCAAATTTTATGCTTTTATCACCAACTGAATAATTTTTGCACTGATTGCCACAATCTACACTCAGATGAGTGACCATTTAGGTACTCTAAGCAGCCTGAGTCCCATGTATCAGACTAAACAAAGTTTAGTAACCACCATTTTTAATAACCTTACCCAATATATGATTTAAGTATTGACTGTTCTTCTCAACATTAAATATGGTCTTTTTCTATCAAAAATTGGCTTTAAAAATCACCTTGCACATTAAGCAACAAAGGTCATGGTTTGGGGTGGGCCAGCACCGGTGGCCTCATGCTAGTCAGTTATCCTTAACTTGGTGGGGGGGGGGGCATTGCCCCCTTAAGAGCACTTGTCAAGTTCCAGGGTCCCCTGTTGAACAGTGACACATGAATAGATAGACAGAACTAAATTTATTATTGATTCAGTCTAGTGCTCCTTCCAAATGACTATATGGCCTCCATTGGGAATGGCTATGGTAGACAAAACTAACCTTAGGAAACAACTTTTGGACTGCTTGGTAGGTTAGATAATTGCACATTCCCCCCTTGTACCATATTTTAATTTGAAGTTCTGGGAAATATGTGTCTGAAAATCATCTCACTAGTGACCTCCCTTTAAGAAAAATAGTGTATGTCTTAGGAAGGAGTGATTGATCTCTTTGCAGTAGGGCATTGAGGTAATAGAATATAAAAAGTAGGTTCTATTGAGTGGCCCAAAATTCTTCTTAAAAAAAAAGAAAATTTGCATATTCATGTTGGATATACAGGGAAACACTTATTGCCCCCCAGAGCAACGTAAGTGCTTGGATTAACTCATCAACTGGCAGATAACTCTAGGCTGTATAAGTTGTCATTTTTGCATGAATTAAACCTTAATTATGAGGAAGATACATTACATTGACAATACAGATAACTATTCTGCCCATCTAGCATGCCTCAACATGACTCTTTTCTCTGGCATTATTCTTAGCAAAAATCAAGTTTGTTTTGTGGTAAATAGAAAGATAAACTGCTAGGAATAAAAAAAAAAGTGGTCTTTGAGTGGCCAAATACTTAACTCTTTGATCTATCGGAAGTATACAATACATTGAATAAGCAAACAGCCTACTTCAAGTACTGTATATGCTAGTATATGAGACGGTCATTTAATTGAGAAAAAACTATACAAATATTACACTGCATCCAATGTACTGGTATCATGACTCTTGAGCCATCTACCGAAGCTCAATATTGACAGTTATGAGGCTTGGATGTATGGAAGGGAGCAGTAGTCCAACGAATACCCTTGTAAACCATTTGTCTTATTGTTGGGAATATTACCAACCTTGCTGTACAAGTTTACATCATTAAAAAATAGCCTAGTTATAACTGAAGTCCATATTGTTAGAAGCACTTAGTTATCAGATTCACATTGACCTTTATTCGAGTTTGAATGTATAAAAATATCTCATCTCAAAGCAGCGGGACAAATACAGCTGGTGGAGGAGGGCAAGTAGTGTATATTTTCTATAATTTAGAAAAAACCATGTTTACTGGATTTCTACATCAGTCTAAATATTCTATCAACAGGTCTATGATTAATTGAGTAGTGGCTATATGTTGGGAATCATTCCTTCAAATATTAAAGAATGGTTGGCTTATTTGAAAATCCCTATGGGTGGTGAAATGTATATCAAATTTTGTACCTCATGTGCCTCACATGAGGTACAAAATTTGATATACACTGCATAAAATACTTGGAATATTTTTTCCTTAGTACATCAAAGACTTTTCTCTTACAGTCTTACTAGCTATTGATTAAGAGTTTAGCTCCCAAATCATTATCTTGGATCAGATTTAGTATCACCAAGAAAGTTTTCATCAATCAATTCACATCCATAGATACATCACTTTTGCAGACTTGGCTTAAATGGCATAAAATAAGGATTTCAAACTTAAAAATAAAAAATTTTAATATTCAGCATCAAATGAATTGTGCTTTTGCATTGACAAGGAAAAATATATATATATATATATATATATATATATATATATATATATATATATATATATATACATGATGAAGTAAAGGATTTGCTACACAAACACATTAATGTTTCTGTCCTATTTGGGCTTCTTCAGGTAATTAATTCAGTTTATTTTAGATCTCTATTTAGGACATTTTTTGTCGGGGGGGGATGTCTATTTTTCTAGGATGGAGGATGTTCATTATATTTGAAGCTTTAATTCAACTTGATGTTTAATGTTGAATGTATCGAACACTTTATGAAATGAACCCATTACACATTGGACATTATATTGTATTATATTATATTATATTGTATTCCTGATTTGTAATGTGTGCGTATATATATATATATATATATATACATATATGTGTATATATGTATATATATATATATATATATATATATATATATATGTGTGTGTGTATATATATATCTTTATATATATTAGGGTCTTTGGTAAGTTATTTCATATTTTTGTAATCAGAAAGTAGTTACCTATTTTCAAATCACAATTGCCGTTTTTGAATCTTTTGAAACACAGCTGGCATTTCAGAGCCTTCACTGGATCAGGATACATATAACAAATGTTTCTCATTGCCTGCATAGCAGTGCTACCTTTGTGAAATTCAAACAGTAAGCAATAGCGAATATGTTCCTCTTTGAAGTCTCTATCCTCTTTGGGGCTCAACTTTACTATAATCTATGACCGACTCACTGTTTGATAGAAATGATGATGAACTAAATCCTGGCAATGATTCATACCATTTAATCCTAGTCTTGCCTTAGTTGGTTGGCTTATAATTTATAGCAGTGAAATATGTAATAACTCTCCCGACACCCTAATGCATATATATATATATATATATATATATATATATATATATACAAAGCTTGTTAATAAAGAAACCAAAGATTTAAAACAGCATGCCAATGATACATTTGCTCTGACTGAGATGACATGTCACAATGACCGTTTGTATAAAAAATTACCTTGAGCCACGTTGGTAAGTTCTTGAGCTACACTTGTCAGAAAAATTGAATAATTGTTTCGGTAATACTTTTACTACATAAGCCAAGATTTTGTACTTAAACTCAATTTTCTTTTTCTCATTTATCGTCAGTCTTTTGTCTCATGCTTATTTTTCTTCCCAATAAGTTTCATTTGTCTTAGTATTTCATTATAAGTAATACAGATACTTACTCAAGTAATTACTTTGACTCAATTAAATATTTTAATTGCATATATATATATATATATATATATATATATATATATATATGAGAGTAACGAAGATTTCTCAGTTGCCAACGCCTGTGGAATCTCTATGCGTCTAGCTAGCACATATAATAGTTCTATTCTGTTAGTAATGCTTGCATTGATCCTTGATAACTGATAATCCATTTTGGGATTGTTAAAAAATCCTTTTTGGGATTGCTAAAAAGAATCTAGGCAGTAAGTTCCAAGCTCAAACATCAATTCTTTCTCCACCAGCTGGAATATTCAATTTGTTGGTGCAAAAAATGACAAAATCTGAGCAATGGAATGGTTGAGTCAGTGATAAGTGATAAAAAAGTGAAAAACTTACCCATGTGTACTAAATTTAAATACAGTTAGTGCTAAATCACAACTGTGATTAATTTGTTTATAACTTAGAGAAGGGTCAATAACATTCCAAAATTTTTCAGACAGTTCATCCCCCTACCTACAAAGGGTTTAAATGTTTGAACAAAATTTTAAACTGTGATTATTGTTTCCTGTTTTTATCTTCTATCAGAATAAGCTGTGTCATTTTTTTGTAATCATATGATTGAACAAAGACTTTGACACATTTCTTTGAATAAATCATACCCATGATATCATGGGTTACATAAACAGACAGTTACAATAATAGTAATGATCCTTGAAAAGATAACTGCCTTTAAAACTAGAAATCACTCACAGATTGCATACTTCTCTCAATGCCATTGTCACTTAAAACTGAACAATAAGGTCACAAACTATGCTCTGAAAAAAACTTGTAATAATTATCCATCAGGGACATCTCTTTGGACCTTGATTCATTTCAACACTTGATTATCTCCCTGAGACTAAGTAGCTCACTTATCATTGTGCTATTATGTTAACAAAATTGAAGAAAAATTCCTGGATCCACCTACAAATCAATGATCAATTATTCCACCCGTCCACCAATTGTCATTGAAAGTCTTTGAGAACGTTTGTAGATATGTATATATATATACATAACCTCTGTCTAACTTTATTGACAGAGGTAATAAATAATACATCAAATTGAAAAGAAGCATGAACTTTTCTTTTCTTGCTGGTTTATTTCGGCTTTATTGTATATTGATCATTTACTTAGTAGATTGATAATTGGCAAGAAACTTATAATTGGTAATTAGCACCTTTTATGCATGAAAAACTATTGTTGCCAAATAACTCTTCTGAGAGCTTGGGCAAAATTGCAGGCTATTATGTACTTTTACTGAGGTCAGGGCCATTTTCATCTATCTCCATGTTTTGCTAGTGACTGTTCCCATTTATTAGTTTTCTTGGAAATAATTACCCAATAATTAGTTGCTGTTGGGAATTGCAAATCTTAATTTCTTTTTTCCTTTATTTTGCTTTGTTGTCATGTGTCCACATCTGTTTTCAGCATCACAACTACTTCATTGACTGGTGCTACATTTTTGACTATTTGAGGAGCCCCACCCAATCTTTCACACCTTTGTAATTGTTGCATGTCAAGCAGACCTGAAAGGGGTTTATTGTTTAAGATATAATGTACCTGATTATCATTCCTTTTTTTTCTCGCCCAACCCAAACTATTGATTATAGAAGAGGAGAAAGAAGAAAGATTCAAATATTGAATTGCGTGGTTAATGGTCATAGTAAATGATGGCTGGAGAGACGGTAACCTTCATCTCGTTTGGAAGATCTTGAAAAGTAAAATCTGCTTGATCGACCTGTGTTTCCTGTCAGCTTTGTCCACTCTTTCATACAGTACATCTACATTTGTTTTCAACTTGTTCTTTCCATTCAATTACAACCTCCACCATAAGACTTCTCCTTTTCTGTTCTCTTCTACGTATCGATCATCTTTTCCTACTCTAGTCTCTTCCCCTAATCCTTTGTTCCCAACTCCTACCCTATCTTTCTACATCCACATCCCTCCTCTTGGCACAATGTCTTGTATAGTCTTATTTGCAAAAACGATAAAGACCATAACAAACCCTGATCAATGTTAATTCTCTAAGCATGCGCTGACATGTCCTTCTATGTACTTTGCTAAAAGAAACAAGAACACCTGACACAATAACAAATGTAACAGCCTGGGACCAAAGTACAGAGAGACCAATGCACATAACTAGAATGTAAGGTGTTGTATAGGATTGAAAGTAGTAGTTGCGATATCAGGAAGATCCTCTAAGAATAGACTATTCAAACAGCCATTAATTGTCAATAGGAAGAATGGCAATTCTATCTGTTGTGCAATAGTTTCTTCATACATGAACAGACACTTGACCGTTTCTCCTTGTCGTGTCATAACAGACACTGTGTATTCTGTCAACAATGACTGCCAGCTGAGTGGAGATAATTCACTCACAATAGCCAATTCCCCATCATTATGTCAAAGATGCCAGTAATAATATCCAGAGTATACATACCTCGGTCTTCAAATAAAAATCACCTTGAGGTAAAATGATTGTGTCAGTAATGTACATCCATATGTGTTAAACAACATAGCAATAAACAAAGATTGCAGATAAATACAGAGGTAGGATTTGTACTGACAGCTTTACCAATTGTATAAGTTCAGCTTGTATTTCATGCTGATAGTTATATTCACTAATAAGTGTTGCCTGGAGTTTTGAGATGAAGTAGCATCATTGTTCCATGAATTATTTAGACTAGTATCTTCATCTTTGTTGTTTCTGTCACTAAAAAAAATTGTGAATAAGATGAAGTAACATGTTCAAAGCTCCTCTTGAAGGTTACCTGGTATAAAATACACCTCAGGAAGGCTAGAGAATCCACTGGCTGAAACATAGTGATAAAAACCAAATTATCCATGGGATAAAAGCCTCGATGCTTAAATTGTGTTTAAGTTTTGATTGTCTTGTATGTGATCATTGGTGAAAATTAGTGAATTTTTTCTGGTGTTAACTGAATTTTCTAAAAAGTTAATTAGTCCAGGGCCAACACTGATATTTTTACAGATTGGTACCAAACAATTTTCGTATATATCTGAATCTACCTGAAATGTAACTTCTTCCAGACCCTATTTGCCCACTCTTCCACAAAGTTTCTTTGGAATTTATTAAGAACTTTTGGAGATATGTGGTGGTTGAGGACAGTTAGCTCAGACAAAGGGGAGAAAGTATTGATTCAGTCAAACATTTCCTGACTTTTGTTGCCTATTGCCCACCCTTCTACAAAATTCTATTGAAATCAATTGTTTTTTAGATTGATGCATAATTATCTTCTTTATGTCCTAGCTGACTGTCCACAACCGCACAATAGCTCCAAAAGTTCACAATGAATTTCAATGATATCCGTTGAAAAGTGGGCAGTAGGCTACAGAAGATGTGATTAAACTTTGGAGCAGATCCATACACAATTATCTCCCCTTAATCATAGCTATCAGTTTATACTAGGGTTTCATTTTCAATTCAAGGGTTTATAGCATTTCATTATAAATAGCTCATAATGACTTGCTCAGAGACACATGATTCTTTTATAAATTTTGCTCAGCATGAAATTCCTTTCCCAACAATTCACCCTGTGCCCATAATTTGAATTTTTTTTTCCCAGACTGGGGCACCACAGTGAAAATCCAACGTTCTGGATTTTCTTTTAAAAATTTGTTCAAGCTACAAAGCTGTAGAGTGTATCGTATTAATTTTCTCATATTAACCCCAATAAAATTCTGGTTCTACTAATATTTGGCCCCCTTAGGTGATACCAAAATCTGGATTTGTCCCTTGACTATATTGGCTGTCTGTTATCTTAAGTCAGTGGGGTAACGTTACTACTGTTGTAGGAAGTACTAAATCTACGTCTTCATCTGTAGGTGTGAAACATTCTATATATCATTTCATTAGTCATTTTATATACAATTCAAGATAAAATTTTTTTTTCAACCCACCTCTTTTATATACCAACCCCCTCTGCATAAGCAAACAAACCATAGAGAGATGATTAATTTTGTTTACTTTACATCTCACTTCTTTTCCAATCTACTGCACACACACACACACACACACACACACACACACACACACACACACACACACACCAGCAAGGTACAAGATATCTCTCATTTAGCATTTACTAATCAAAATATTGAATATCAAATTTCAAACAGAGACTTTGTGTATATCAAAGTGGATAACTTTACAAGTACGATTGGAGTAAAATAACATTTTTTTTGCAATTTGTTTAAGGTCAAGTTACATTATTACTGTGTAATATTTCCTATGTGAATACCAAATAAAGCATTATTTTGAGTTTTCCATTAAAAAAGTAATTACATGATATCTCTAACAGAGAACCTCCTGAATCTAAGAGGAGAATACTCGTTAAAGTGTTGATATGTCAGCAATCATCCCTTGATTCCCTTGAACAATTAGGCAATTCTTTAAGCATAAAAATAACTTGTTTACACTTACTTGGTGTGATATCAAAATTACTTCTGAAAAAAGCATTATTTAGATTACATGTTTGAGGAAGAAGAATTAACATGTCATCGAATGAAAAATATTTTCAGGAATACCTTGAATCATTGCTGGGATGATACAAGACAATTCTATTTTCATCTGATGATGCCTTGTAAAGCCAAATATCTTGAGTTGTATTTCTCCATTATAGTTAATTCTTAAGAATTTACGGAATCACTAGTTTGATCTCACCTTGGATTCATAGTGGATTCTGTTGCCTTTCAAGAACATTCCTCCTTTGCACTAAAAGGATTCAAGAGGACTTAATCTCTATCATTACCTTTGAAAGACTGAATGCTGTCAGCAACTCAATGCTATGTATTAGAGGGGTTTGGGTTATAATCCCAAAAGACTCAATCCTGAGCGCTATAATTCTAAATGTTTAAATCCCATAGGTCAAAATCTCTGAAACATGATTCAGGAAGAAGAGAGAATAGAAGTTTCATTTATTTACAGGGTTTTATTTGAAAAAAAAACCGAAACAGATTTAGTTGTAAACAGAAACAAACCCTTACTCTATTATACTCGATTGTATTGTAGGGAATATGGTAAGAAATAATTATATATATATAACATTGAGACCCCCAAATCAGTTCTAGCAAAATCCCAATCTCTATAAACAATCCAGAGCAACTACCCCTCTTATTTATCTTTTTTTCAATGGGAATTGCAGTTTTCGGGATTTCAGCCTCACAGGATTCTAATCTTTCAGGATTGTGGTTTTCAGGATTTTAGCCTCAAAGGATTCTGATATTTCAGGATTTCAATCATTCAGGATAGTGTCTTTTGGGATTATGATCCGCACTGGTGCTGGATTTGTGTTGGATTAAGTACTTTATAGGTATTGCTTTTCAAGTTCTATTTGAATGAAAAATCCGTACTTCAAATTGAGATTTATTGAGATGGCTGACCTGTACTTTCACCAAGTCAATAACAATAAAACAGACTCTCTTTCAATCAGATGGGTCAGTATTGCCAAAGATTTCAACATATGAGGTTTGTCCCTAAAGTAGTCAGCTATTTTGAATACCTCGAGAACAGTTTGCACGGCCTTGATGTAACTTGGCAACTAATCAAAATGGACACTTTCCTGTGTGATTACTCAGTCAGCTGTGATATGCCATTGAGTGAGCTTGTGTGCTGTGTCACAGTAGCATTCACTATGATTGAATGAATCATCATCCACATGTTGTGCAAAGTTTTTTCTTGCAAAACATTGCATAGCTCAGGTCTGTCATCCTTCTACAAACCAGAATTGGCTCTCTAAGTCTTCTGGCTTTTCCCAAGGAGAATTAAGACTATGGACAAGATTAAGGAGAATGCAATGAGGTTTGGTTTGATATTTATGAAGGGTATGATATCTGACCCTTATAAAAGTTACTTTCTTTCCTCATGTCAGATCCAGAAAACCTAAATTGGATAAATATCATTTCAAAACATCAAGATCAATATAGGCTTGTTTCTTATAATTTCATTATAGACATCATGTACAGCCCCCTGGCTCTTGGTACATCCTGTGAGTGCTTTTCAAAATAGTAAAGCCTTTATCTATTATGTATGAGGAGGGTGATGGGAGCCTGCGGGATTACGTGTGAAAGAGTGTCACTTCTGCTGGAAAGAGTATTACCTTCTGCTAGTGTGCCCCTTTGTTAAGGGTTATTCATGCGCAGGTCATCATGCGCAGGTCACATGGATACCATTTTTCAAATTTGGTTTAGGAAAGGATAATTACTTATAGCTGATTTGACTCCATATTGTTAAAATCTTGTAACATTCTGGTATAAAATACGGAACCATGTTGATCTGATTTATAGATGGTTGCTTTTCTGTTATAAAACATTCTGACACAACACAGCATTAAAAGACAAAACAGGAAGGCAAACCTTAAGAGACACAAAACTTTTATCCCTTCAACAAGTAAAGGAAATAATTGTGTTCATGCATGAATGCTTTTTGTAAAAAGATCAAAGTCCTTGTTTTTATGTATATGTGAAATAATGTTCACAGATGCATGTACAAGGGAATTTATGTAGAATAGATTTCAAATGAGGTACTTACAGGCATATCTATGCCCATCAATGCAGTAAAATATAGTTGAAAATAGAAAGAGGGCAAGTTCAAAGTTGGCTTTCAACAAGTGACTGCACATAGGGGTTCTGATTGGCTGCACATTTTCAACCAATTAAGTACGAGTATCACTATCTTATATCAAAGAATGATAATTCAAGTTTGTCAAAACATGATTTCATTCAACCGATTTTTTGTGCCTTATTATTTCCCTTTAACTTTCCTGAAAGAAGGAAAAGACGTGTGACACTATGGAATTGAAGGGTTAATTAGAAAAATGACACTATTTAAATGAAGCGTTAATGGGAAGAATCTGAAAGTGGAAATAAGATAACCTTGTGAATTTGAATGTACTTACATATCAGAATGCTTATCCATAGGGGTTTTCGAGAAAACCCAGATGTATGATTAATTGCCTTTGTTTGAGAGGTTTAAAAATCCCTGAGTTGGGAAAATATTTTAGCACAAAAGTGCCTGGACAGATTACAGGTGAATGATTTTAAATCGCCTTTGTTAGGAAAATATCTCTAGTTTCCTTGCAGGTAAATTGATTGCCAGGGGATCTGGCCCTGCCTATCGCCTATGCATATTTCCAAAGGGAAAATTACGGATTTCCAAATTTGGATAGATCAGAATGGAAATTGCTTTAGCTAGTATGATTTCAATATCTGCTAGCTGAGAAGCGAAGAAATCAATCATAAATCCTTTAGCCATTGGCCCCAACCACAACAAGAGCCAGCTATTATTTAAGCCACCTATTTTTCAGTTAAGAAGAGAAGGTGCAGACAAGCCGCCTGGGACTGCATAAAATTCCACGTTCCTTGTCATTGCGAATCTCCTGACTTCCAGAGTGTTATTTCTTTAGTAAAGCTATACCAATGGATATACCAAGAGACATCAAGTGGATCCCCCGAACGACTTATAATTTCGACTCGAGAATTTTGTTGAAGCTTTACCAACAGACTTACGAAGATATATCAAGGAGATAACTCGAAAGACAGACTGATAGTCATTCCATAGTGTCCTCACCTGCATCAGCGTGTATTTTGACCAGTCAACCTGTAATAATACTTACATAAATCTTGTTGCATATTTACACCCAGTGTCGATTGTTCCTTTTCAACTTGTAACGCCTCCAGGGGTCTTTGTTCCAATGCCGTAGTGTCTTTTAGTCGACAGCTGCAACCCCTTGGATCTGGACACAACGTGGGTGAGGTAGAGATACAGCGACCAGTCAACTACAGTCTGACCAGCATTGCACTAACTAACCGGCGAAGGCTGCGGAGACTAGCCGGGATGTCCTTGTCACTGACATAAAACAAACAAATTCTATTTTTGTGTTAATATTTATTAGTTTCTTGATACGGGCCAATTGTATTTTACACAAAAACGTTGATCTCAACGAACTACAAGTAGTAGCATGCATCGTCACTCAAAAATATTGACCCCCAATCATTGACCAAGGTTGCCAGATGTATCCGATTTCGGACATTGTGTCTGTTTCTAGCCCTGTATTGCCGATTAAAATCTAAACAATAGGACCTCCAGAATGGTCCGAATTATGGCTTCACATAGATTCAGATATTTTCTAAACCAAAAGCTCTATATGCAAACCAAACCATCTCCCAAAAGACTACAATTTAGGTTGATTAATCATACTTCAATATAAATATTTGTTTCACCTCAAAGTAGAAAGATGGAAAGGTCGACACATTCGGATTACAATATAAACTATTTAAATGCTATATTGTTTATTTGTTAAAAAAGTGTAATTATCAGATTATGATAGAGGAGTGAGGTTGGTCATTCCTGAATCCAAATGCATAATTTGCAGAACGACTGGGACCAATTTTACTTTTCGCATCTTATCTAAACGGATTTATGTGGCATGGAAGACACAAACGTAACAGTTTTTAAAAAAATTGTTGGACAATTTCTTCACAGTATCCTTAATGTTTGATGGAATTTCCCTTACTATCCAAACACAGCACCAAGAACGTCACCAAGAAAACAACCGTTCTTGCTGGGCCATCGATCTCATAAGGCCCACCCTCATCACTTGCTTTGGGTAGGGTTATAAGCCTTAAGTGCAACTACCCAAACACAACCCCAAGAACATCAACAAGAAAACAACACAATCTGGAAAATGAAATCAGAAACGAATGGAACATAAGTGGCATTAGCGAAATGAGAAGACCCTGAGAAAAACTTATCGAACTAAACAGCAAACATCTTCTATAAAAATAGTTGGTTTTGTTATTCATAAAAAAATTCAAAGGCAATGTTGCAGGATTCAAAGCCATCTCAGACTGGGTAGCCAGTGTCACTGTATTGCTCTGAAAGAGGTACAAATTGAACATCATTCAAGTTTACGCTCCCACTTCACAGTCAACCGACGAGGAGATAGACAACTTCTACGAAGACTGGAATTTCATACTCCAAGAAACCAAAAAGTATTTCAACATAATTATGGGGAACTTCAACGTCCAAGTAGGACAACGTAATGAAAATGCGTCGGCTAGTACTGATACAAAATACGGAACGAGAGGGTTGAAGATCTTGTAAATTTTGCAAGAGCGAATGGGTTCAAAATTATGAACATCTTCTAATAAAAGAAAAACAATAGAAAGTGGACTTGGATGAGTCTGAAGCTTTAAAACTATTGGAAAATCTCTCAGTACAGGAAGAGAGCAAATAACTAGTGTGCTCGAAGCAAATGGAGACCTGACAACGGATAGGGGCCGAATTGTCGAATGTGCCCAGCAATTTCACAAAAAACCTATTTCACCAAATAAAGGACACAAAAAAATGAACAGGAAAAAGAAGACGAGGGTAATCAATTCTAGTAATTCCCAGAAGTTACTCCGCATGAAGTGAAGGAAGCCATTAACAAACAAAACAAAGGAAAGTTTCCTTGACCCAATAACATCACGATCGACCTACTAAAAAAAGCTGGAAAATCATTTCAAGGAAACTAGCTATTCTTTTCAACTTATCAAACAAGGTAAATCCCCAGAAGATTGGGGAACTGCAACCATAATGCTGTTATACGAAAAAGGAAACCCGAAGACCTCGACTGCTACAGGCCAATTAGCCTTCTCAACTGCACCTACAAACTCTTCACCTAAGTGGTCATCATAGTTATCACCAAAACGCCAGATGAATACCAACGAGCTGGTTCCAGAAAGAGCTCAACCATCGACCATCTCCAAAGTGAACTCTTAGTTAAACAACTAAAATGTGAAAGAGGAAGAATATAGAATACCACTCACTGTATCGTTTGTTGGCTTGACTAGTACAACAAGGTGTACACCCTATATACGACAGAATATGGCAACATATCTACCGACACGGCAGTTCCTTCATCAGGCTACATAAAGACTCTCAGCATGAGACAAAGTGATACCAAATCTTCACAGCCTGCCTTGAGATGATCTTCCGAAACCTAGACTAGGAAGACAAAAGAATCAGAATAGACGGCGAATACTAAAGTAACCTGTGATTTGCTGACGACACCGTCTTCTTCACTGAGAACTTTCATGATCTCCGAATAATGCTTGACGAACTAAATGAAGAAAGCAGAAAAGTTGGTCTCCACATAAACTTCAGTAAAATAAATCTCATGTACAACATGTTGGGGAATAAAACACAACGATCAAAATCGAAAACGCAGAGCTGAAGAAAGTAGACCACTATATCTACATCGGACAATGGATCTCGATGAAATCCTCAAAAGAAGAAGAAATCAAGCGAAGAATCACACTAGGTTAGCAAGCTTTCGGTAGAGTGAGCTCGACTTTTAAGAACAAGAGAATCGCACTAATCCTAAAAAGAAGGGTATACAACCAATGCATCCTCCCGATAATCTGAAATATGCAGCCTAACCAAAAGATTGATCCTCAAACTGAGGACCATGCAATGTGCATGTGAGAGCATGCTCAACATCACATGATCATGACAACACAGTATATTACAGAAAAGGCAGGAGTCAGAGATATCATAGAAACCATGAGAAAACCCAAATGGCAATTGGCTGAACATGTTGCAAGAATGTCAGACAACCGCTGGACATCACGACTCTCAATGTTGATCCCCAGAAATCATATGCGAAACTATGGTCAACAGTAAGTAAGATGGAGTGAAGAGTTGGACGAATTCAGGAAGTACTCTTTGATGCCCATGATAATGAGGTCAGGCGAATCTTTGGGAAGGTCTATGTCCAACGATGGACGCTAAAACTGTTACTGAACACAAATTTTTGATCTATTTGAAACTACGTATTTTTCTATTTTTAGTAAATTCATTCTTGTTAAAGACAGTAATGACAAAGCAATGACGCATAGGTTTCAAGTAACACATGATGGAATTTGAAAAAAAAATTGAGATTTCGCTATATTATCCTAGTATAGGTACGATAGCTGTATGAGTGAAAGTAGTAATGGTACTTGGTTCTGTGTGTGGACGAGGTGATTGTGGTTGTAAGGACAAAAAAATTTGTTTCTATGAGCTTTGAGTTTGCCGCCACATGCTATCATCACTATATGTATTGAAGGAGACGGAAGTGGCCATCTTGTTTAGACGTAAACATCCGGTAGCTATTCATTTGAAGATGGAATCTCCGCGCACCAATTACGAATTTGGACGCAGAGATTAAAAATTGTCCATAATCGAAATAAGGACAAATACAAATACCTAGACAAACAAATGGAACGGACATTTAATGTTTTGACAAATGAGCCATTTATAACAATACACATAAAGCTCAAAAGAAAATACATTAGTAACATCAGTCGTGATAGAAGAGGCCTATTTAGATTAGATTACTAGGTAATTAAGGAAGGAGATTGGATCCATGATAGAATGTCTGGATGGGTATATAGAGTAAATAAGTAGTTAGGTGGAAGAGCGCTCGAGTGAAAGGTAGGAGCTCTGTGTGACAGCCGTAGTAGCCGTGAGTTAATTAAGCGGAGGTAACATAAATGCTTTGAATCCATAAGGTTTGGTACTTCGAAAACCAAAGAATATTTATGTAGACAGGGTTATCAGTGGTATATCTCACTGCCAAGTTGGGGGCGATGTATTGTACCCGAATTTATGATAGCTGAGAGCAACCTGGAGACCATTCACAGACATTGAAAAACATATGAGGTTTAACCCATGCGCATTTCCTGAAGAGTAGAGGTCAGAATATAATCGTGCCTGTTATGTGGCATATGCGTTTTCATTTCATTCATTGGAAACGGAGAGATGAATACGCGTTTTTGAGCTAGAGAAGATGTAGAGAAATTGGCAAGGTTGAGAACAACGATTGGTCACGGTGGAAAAATACGGTATTGTTCAAATGCAAAATAATACCGGTCCTAAAAAATACTTTCGATAGAAAATAGAACATTTTTCTTTTCTGGCAGAAAGCAATGTTCGAAACAAGGAAAAAAAAAACATGTTTGTTTTCTTATTCGACTTTTCTGGGGATTGAAAGCACGAAAAATGACTTCTTTTTCTGTGTGTCAGTAACTTTCGTAAACACGTGTGTGTAATTTGCGTTTTCCAAACAGTAACGTTTGAATGACGTTATTCGGTAACAAGTCAAGTGTATCCGTTTACAAAATGATCAATCTCAGGGTGCGAAAAGTAAAATTGGTCCCATCATTGCAATGATAGTTTTTTTACTCCGAGAAATCTTCAAATCAAATTGAAATTCATGAGGAAAATAATCAAGATTATATCGTTTGTACTTGAGATAAAAGTAAAAAAGCTCAACGTTGAAAGATGACCAAAGAAGGCACACAAAAATATAAACTTTTAAAATTTTGAGTTTTATGCGTTATTACATTGAGAATTCTCTGCGCTTCCTGCGGCGTTCATTTAAAGTCAATCCAAAATGGTTTCAGCCATCGGTCAACCTTTTGGGAAATTACAGTAGCTGTGCTAAAGATAGCTGTGTTAAAGATGAATATTTCAAAGCCGTAAGTTTTGCCAGATCTTCTTTTCATCTTGGCCTTTAAGTGTCAT
The DNA here is from genome assembly GCA_963457665.1 of Thysanoteuthis rhombus. Classification (NCBI taxonomy): domain Eukaryota; kingdom Metazoa; phylum Mollusca; class Cephalopoda; order Oegopsida; family Thysanoteuthidae; genus Thysanoteuthis; species Thysanoteuthis major. The sequence continues at coordinate 53,221,226 of OY735200.1, read as the reverse complement.
TGTTGTACATAAAACACAAGAAACTGACACCGAGCAAACAGAAAGCGTTTGTTTTCGCGCTTAAACTGTTTCAAATATACTTTTTTTTCAAGCGTGGTTGATCTCCGATCATTACGCACGTAATTTATGGCACGTGGTCCTTATTTTACCGTGTCCAACAACATTTATTTTTATTCCAAGCATTCACACACAGCAGACTTATACATTTGAACATTTTCTGGCAAATTTTCCTTTGAGGAGTGTCAGACGAGAAAGCTTTCAGGATTCATTTCTACAATAAACACAATAACAAAAAAACAAAAACAAATCTAAAACTTGTTCTTCAACTTTTTCATGATTTTGCTATGCATTTGCTAATTGCAGCAGTGTTAAAATTTTGTACCACTTAAAGTAAAAAAAACAAAACTTTTCAATTGTGCAATTGCTTTTCTTTCGTAATGGTTATTTTTTCTTGGCCATTTTTTTTCCTGATCTACCCTTTTTTGTACATCACAGTACCAACTAAATTGTGCTACAGATTTTTATAAAATGTTCAGTGCTTATTTATGAAAGGACGAAATTTATTAATGAAGTCTCCACCACATATTTCATAGAATTTTTATGAATGATTACAGCGCCTTTATCAAATCCGTGGATAGATAAAATTTGTTTGCCTTGAAAAAAAAAATGAAAGAAAAGATACCGATGTATAGATAGATGCCTTGCGTACGAATTGGCAAAAAAAACAACAAAAAACAAAAACAAACTGCAATATCAAGTATTGCTCTTTGAAGCAACTTTTTAGTTTTATTTGACTCTGTAAAAAGAAAAAAAATCTCTACTTTTTCAAAAAATGATTTGATCTTTATTTCTTTTTTAATTATTCCTCTTTCCGAGGTCGACAGAAATTATGTCATAAATAATATAAAAATCATACAGAATTATTAAATATACTGATATGATGAAAAAAAATTAATAACGGGGTATTTATAAACATTTTTATTTTTTGTTGTTATCAATTGAAAGCCATGTATGGATCTGTGTAAGCGTCGTGGTGATTTTTCCTATCATTATCATCGCTGTTATTATCCTCATATTCCTTTCCATAAGTGGGAGCTTGCGCCGGTGCAATGGCGTTGTCGATTATGGGTTACTGACGCTCGGCATTGCTTGGCGCAAGAGGCCTGGGATTCATCCTGTGGCCTCAAAAAATCACTTAGCCCAGTCTCTAGGGAGCGATACGGCCCGGGGCAGTACCATCTAGTTGCACTACGCCTGACGCCTTCTCAATACTAGTTGCGGGGACTGGTGCAATTTTTACAGAGTACCCGGAGATGGGATCCCATATTAACAATGACCTTGTGTCACATCTTGCTCTTGTGGGAGTGCAAATAAATACGACACAATAGTCATTTTCGTTTGAAGGTAGCTTTATTTTTGGTTGATTTTTTTTCACTGAATTCAAAATTTCCAAGATCTTTCAATCAGCCGTCATCAAGTACGACAATTTAAGTGAACTATGATTCTACGTTATAATTAGTGAAATTTTTTAGATGAAAAATTTGCCTAAATATTTTAAAGCAATATCAAGAAAAAACTGATAAACGACTTTTAGGGAATTTTGATTACATTTCTAAAATTCCTAATCAATTTCCCATCGAAAATTTTAATTTTTTCTCATCATAAAGAACTCCAGTAAGCCTGAGTAAGGTTCATGTGGCTGGATTTTCTGCAGGCAATTTGTGGCCCTTATCACTTTTGAGTTATGCAGGTCTAGGCCTGGTGTCAAGTAATGGTTTCAGCATTGAAAGGGAGAACTCAAAATCTATAGTTCAATATCTGGATTGTAAATTTGTAGAGAAAAAAAAAATTCATGATATTGGTAACTATTTTGGTGTTGTGACCCTCATTAACTGTTCTTTTAATTTTCACAGTTTTCAATATTGATTTTTAAAATTTAAAACAGTATGTTTATTTATAGGCTGTTATAGATTTTCAAAACATCATGATAATATCTATATAATAGATTAGTCATCATCTTGAGGAATCCAAAAGTAATTGGTCTTTTTTATTTTAGTCTTGATGTCTTTACTCAAGACTGATTCTACTTGTACAGTGAACATGGATAAAAATCTTTCCCCCATTTAGAAGAATAATTGAGGATGAATAAGAACGAAAATAAAGCTGTGTTATTAACAGATGAATAGCACATATTGAGAGACTTTTCTTTTCAAAATATAACATAATGATCATGTTTGGTAAGTTGAAAATTTGAAAAAAAAATTAGTTTCCTATCAATTCTCCAAACCAGTTTGGTTATGTACATCTATTTAATTATTACAAGTCTCTTGATTGCTTTTTCTTCTCCTCCTACTTCATTGGAGCATTGTTGTCTGAAAATGAATAAATTTCTTGAATGCCAATAATCAGTTATGTAACAGAAAACCTATCCTTGTAGTGTCATACAGGGTTGATTTGTTTAGTACAACTTGACCCAAACCGGAAAATTCCAATTAAATCACCTGGGGAGACACTAAGATAATCTGCCCGGCATGAGTGTAAGAGAGCTGGTATGTGTTGGGGAAATTAATCTCAGTAACTACTCATAATTCTGTTCAGCAAAAGTATCCGATTAACGGAGAGAATTAGTTAAGTTATTGATGATGACAGATTTTTTAATCCATCTGTCAGACAATTCAATCAATCAATATTTCCCTCTCTTTGAATCAGGATTAGTGCGTTGAAGTAACATTTGTTGTTTCAATGCACCACACTTGGCAACTTTAGTATTTTTTTTATTATCACTGATGAAATACCGATTGCTTTGCCATTGATATACCTGGGGAGGGGAAATCTAGAGTGCTCTAGTATCTGAAAAAAACCTCATTGGAGTTCCCTGGAGCACTTGATCAAATCTTCTGCCCAAAGATGCTCGAAAATGAGTTTTTGTCCCTTCTAATTTTTCTTTCTTGATGTTCAGCAGTTCTCCTTCAGCAAATGTCTTCATGTTTCACCCCTACCCTGTTTCTCTCACCTTCTTTACGGTTTTTCATTTGCAGTGAACATATAAAGAGCAACAGACAAGTGAATAAAACCTGTAATAAGAATGTAAACAAAAAATATTTAAAGAAACTTTATCGAACAGAAACTTTTGAACTTGGATGAACGATTTTATTTTTGCTCCTTAATGGATGAAATTATCATTCTTTATTTATCTATTTATTAACATAAAATTGAAACTTATTTCTTAGAAGTATATACACTAACTTCTGATGAAGTAGCTTTCCTATGTAATCTGTTGCAAGCTGAATTGCCACTAATGAATTAGATTTATTCTCAAATATTCTCAAAAGGTTTTCTCTTTGATTTTTTCATACAAAATGTGGATATGCACTAAAAATTCATAGTATTGATCCATCTTTTATGGCATTGACTAATTATAGCTTTAAGAAGTGACCAGCATAGTTTGCTACTCTTTCCCCATCTCTTTTTCAAGCCCTTCTTTATAGACTTGAACTTGTTTATTTTCTTGGTTTGCCCACTGCTTCAAAATCATAATACGAATAATATTCTGGGATAAAGCCTTAGACATGGCCTCTTGTACCAGGTTCTAATAAATGTTGATAATTTGTATCTTCTTTGATGAGTAGATGCTGTTGCATAGTGATCTACAACCGGGTCGTAAATAATTCCTTTTTGCTCCTTCAGTTGGTACAGGTAGTTTTTGAATGTGTTTGGGCTTGGTGCTTCTACTATTACCTCTGGAAGATTGTTCCTCTGATCAGTGACTTGGAACAAAAATCTTCTGATATTTTTTTTACAGCTCCTTTTTCATACATTGAACTTGTAGCCTTCAAATCTGTGATCTCGCAAATGACTAGACTGAAAATGAAGAAAGTTTTGAGTTCATAACATGTTCTATTAAGGCTGCTAGGTTTGCAAATCTTGATGTCAGTCCATAATTGGTAATTTGGCATTTTTTTCTTTTGGGAATTTCTTCTTTCTGCTTAATTCCTTTCCATCTATTTATTTATCTATTCATTTATCACTTCATTTATATTTGTTGTTGAAATAATAAATAGTGCTATCATTTAGTCAGTATAGTGAAAAAGTTTCTGGGCAATTTTTTTAATGATTGTAACGTCTTGCAGTGTTTTATATTTTGTATATGTTAATATATATAACCACTTATTAACTGACACATCCGTCATGAAATATCGTATTTTTTATCAGTGGATAAAACATTATTTTCCAAGTTTAGAAAATTAAAACACATCTTCATTGGTTTTCCTTTGCTTGTCAAAGAATTTTTAAAGATTGTGTTACACTCTGGATAATTTTTGTGTTGGGGAGTTGGGACATGGGGCATGTTGAATCACCCGCTCTAATTTGTTTCCACCACTGATTTTAATTCATAACACGATCAATTATATATACTACATTGTAAGCAACTTCTGGCAGAACTTTTCCTTTGAATAGAATATAAGCAAAACCACATGTTTGGGGCAGGTTGGTACACTGTAGGTGGAACTAGTTGGTATGCTGTAATAAACTCAACTAAATGCGTGCCTAATTTAGGTTGATGGGAACAGAGTTGTGTACTTTGACAAATGTATGTCTAATTCATGTCAAAACTGTATATCTGGTTATTTTGAATTAGACTATTAATTGCCTAGCGTAAGGAATCAAATTAATAATTTGCTCTTTGGTGGCAAAGATTTGCTAAGATTGTAACAACCATCACCTCTGTCAGTCTCATTCTGAGCAGAAAAATTTCCACCATTTTTCTTCTAGGTTTGAGTCTCGTGTTGTAAGCATCGAAAGTTTTCCATGAAAAATTTTTTTTTCACTCTAGTAAGTAACTTTTCCACTTTGACAAATATGTGCCTACTTCATACTGCAATGTGCAGTTGATGATAGTGCTGTCCATGTTTATTAGAAGTGGCAATAAATACTATATAAACTACATTGCAAGTAGCTACTGCCAGAACTTTTTCTTGGAATAGAAAGTAAACAAAACCATGTGTTTGAAGTTGGAGCTGGTTGATACATTGTTAGTTCAGCTACTTGGTACACTGTAATTGTATGCAATTGAAGAAGTGGGGAAAACAAAAAGCCGTAAAACTAACAAAACAAACATAAAAACAGTTGAAAAAAAGGGCCAGAAACAAAAGACGTTTGGTGTGCGTAGAACCTTATTCCAATTCAAGGCTGGGTGAAAATTGGGTAAAGTCCACATCTTGTAAAATGTTGGCACATGTTGAATGATGAATTACTCTATCAAAACTATGCATCTGATGATTCTGAATTTGACTATTAATTGTCTAGCATAAGGAATCGAATCAATAATTTGCTCTTCGGTGGCTAGGATTTGGTATTGATGTTTTTTTGATATCTGTTTCCATTTTATTGGGAGAAGGGTATCGATGAAGTTTTGTTTGGTTTCGTCATTCTTTTCTTATTTCTTATCCCCCCCTTCCCTCTTCCATTACAATACAATTCACTGTCTTCTCCATGCACGTCCTCTTAGCTTTTTAACTGCTTCAAAGCAAACTATGTTTTAGATCCTCTGTATGACTATTTGAGCTTTTGTATGTTGTTTTAACACTGCCATAGGTTTATGTATATTGAACTAAAGATTACCAAGCAAATAAATAAACAAACCAAAATGAGAACATAAAAAATAGATAAGAACTAAACAATGATTAAATGAATTGTCTATAACTTTGAGAAGAACAATTATTATTCTGACTTCTCTTGTTTTCTTTCTTAGTTGATGATAACAACTTAAAAAGAAAAGAACACCTGAACACTGTAAGTAAATAAATAGTTTTATAGTGCTTGTGAACTATAGATTATCAAATTGAACTATACAGAAGTAAATTAATTCATTGAAATAATATAACTTGAAAATCAATTTGAATTTTTGTATTTCAATATGTTTTAATTCCATAGTTTGTTTGTCAGTCCTCCTTGCACTCCTTGTATCCTACACAGAGTTATCATTGCGTCATGCAGTTGTGTGCGGAAAAGATGGTGTTCAGATGTTGACACCAAGTAGACATGTACAATGCATCATTGAAGTCTACTTACGTATGATTTCATTTGTTCTTCCAGGAGATCATTATATTCCTAAAATCTTACCTTTTATTCAATTACATTTTCTGTTGATATTTCTGTCTGGTTTAAAATTTTATGCTTCTCAATCATAACAATATATTCATCACACATGTACTTACCAGCAAAATAACCTACTTGCAATATCAAATCATACCAACTACCCCCATGGGTGGGGTAGGTTAGGGGACTTTTTCTTCCTCGGAATGTTTAAAATAATAATATGATGAACTTAACTAATATTTAAGTGACCCATCCAAAGGAAGTCTCATTTCCATAGTAACGTTTGGTCATATTTGCATTTCAATTAATTAATTTTGTTGGTAGTTACACCCATCTAAGTGGAAAGTGTACTAACTAGCCCCCCCCCCTTAAATTAGAGGAAGAAATGATACCAAATCATCAAATCTATTTCAATTTACTTTATGGACTCAGTGATTTCCTGCTCTGCTTGAGTTTAGCAGTAATGAACTCAACCATGTTTAAAAAATTTAAGATTAGATATTTTTTAAAAGTTTTCCAAATTTAGTAGTGATTTCCAGATTTGAAAATTGAAAAAAAAATCCCAAACATCTAAATTGGCTGTACTGCATTTAACTCAGATTTGATTTAGTCTTTATCATAAATTTTGAAATCTCAATCCTCGTAAAGTTTCAAAATACTTTTGAAGGTAATGATCCAGGATGTTTTAACTTTGACATGACAAAAATAGAACAAAAAAAATTAAATAATTTAATATTTAAGGAAAAATTGACTCCTTTGTTTGGGAAGAGTGGAATTATGATTTGTTTGTTTCGAAGCAAATATTCATGTGGTTGTTTCAGGAATGTATGTGGGCCAAATATGATTTCCTAGCAACTACATGTATTGCAATCTCATGTAATTAACAGAGATTGCAAATTTGTCATTAGTAATGCCTGCAGTTGAAAACCTCTTGATATTGGGATGTGTCTATATTCTATATCTACATAATGCTAAAAATTACTCAGAATCTAAGTGTATTCATAATTCACTTACATACAACAAACTTTTGCATGTTGATTGCATTTATTTTTACATAATTTTGCTATCCTTTCTTGTTTTGAATAGTTTTATTCACATATCAAAGATGATAAATTATCATTAATTGAGCTAAAGATGTACAACTGGTATTTACCACATCAAACACAGAAAATTGTATCAATATCTTGTGGATAATTTCCTCCTTTATTATGCCATGAAACTTGGATTAAAGAGCTTTTAAAAAAAATTCCTCTTGCTGATACTATTAAATTTCAAATGAAATATTTCTGTTTCAAGCATCTTTATTTGGTATCAGCATTATGATAACTTTCTTAAAGACTGCCGTTCAGGCCAATCGATATATACCTGGATTTATCACCCTTTTTGAAATTGGATCATTTCAATATAGACTATGGCAAACCCCACATCATTCTGTATTATAAAGTTCCTAATTCTTTTTATTCTCCCAATTAGAGCATTTTAACAGTATTATACTAACCAAAATCTTGCTACAATGCGCTTGTTTTTGCTGTGCTTTGGTAACAAACAAAAACACAGAAATCAAATCATTATAATATAGACTTTTTTTTAGCTTACCAAAATGATAGTTATGCATTCACTAAGTTTTCATGGTAGTTTTGGATTCATTGGTTGTTTGATACATGCAAAATGTTTAGGTTATCATCAGTATGACTGAGTCTGTAGCACTGAAAATATTGTGCTATAATTTGTAATTCATCTGTTAATGAATGTCAACATTTTATTTTATTCACTTTTCTCATAACAGATCACATATTTTGAGGATCTACAATAATTCTGTTCTTGTAATCCTTTCTTCAAAGATCTTACATTCCTTTGTAAAGATTCAAGTTCTATTACACAAAAGGATAGTTTAGCTTTTATCTGTGCTGACATGTAAATCTCTGCTCATCTCTATGCTTTGCTCGGAGAGCTGTCCAGAAATCCTTTCTTGTGTTGATCTTTTCCATCTTTTGATCTCTGATGTTTGTGTAAATGATGCATAAATTGAACTTTGAATGCTGTACACACAAGTGTACATTTACAAACCTACAAGTATGCATATTTACATAAGATTCATGCCTCATAGATAAGGTAAAGGGATCATTTGTGGGAATATATTTATCAGTTTTTGCTGTTTTTTTCCACTTATTTTGCCTGTATATCGAGAAAGGCCACCTTTGCTTACCGTTGAGCTCAGTGTCAAGTCACTTCCTATGTATGGAACGTATACCTTTAGAACCTGTCAACCAAAACTGTTTACATAGGTTTCTTTAGTTTTCAAGCTGGTCTGTCTATCTGGCTATGTATGTATGTATTGCATGTACAGGTCGCATCAGTGAAGCTAGAGGGCTGAAAATTCAAATAACTACCTCTTATTATGTCAAGGAAAAACTTTGAAAAAAAAAAGTTCCCCTAAAATAGTTTGTTGTGGAGGGTAGGGGGTAATTTGGAATGTAAGTTACGCTAAATTGGTCCTTCTATTTTTTGTTTAGTAGTATTCACGCTCATTTAAAAAAAAAAACCTCAAACTTTTTTAGTGATTGCTGCCTAGCAAAAATTGAGAGAAGTAACTTATTCATTGATCATCCTATTTTCCGATTTTTTGATCACTCCCAACAGGACATGCTGCCAAAGACATTATTAATTATTTGAAAATAAATAAAAAAAGGAACCTACTTTATAATTAATATTATTCCCAAAAAGGGGAAAAAAATTGCCCTTACTTTTATTCCCTAAAAAGGAAAAAACTGTTTCCACTTAATTTTAATCCTTGAAAATGAGAAAAATTTTCCCTCAATTTTGACCCTTAAAAGGAAAAAAAAACATGATCAGAATTTGGGGTCAGGTAAAAACCAACTTCCCAAAATATCAGAACGCAAGGTCAAGTAAAAAAAAACAACTTTCAAAAGAAGTGTTATCAGAATATGAGGTCAGGTAAGAAACTAAAAAAAAAGATCTGAATAAATGTTCCCTTATGCAGTCACAAAGTTTTTTCATGAAGTCACAGTGTTCTGTTTCAATGTCACAGTTGATAGCAAAAAGGTATGTAGTTCAGCATTATAGTTATATTGTGATAGAACCCCCCTCCTAGAAGCATAATGTAACTGTTGAAAATCACCAGGAATTATTTTTTTCTTCAAGTTAAAGCATTTAGAGCCAAAAAAAAACTCTGTTTATGTTGTGCTATTTTTGTTGGTTTATGGTAACATATATAAATACATAGCCACATAACTAACTGACCACATACAAACAGAAAACTATTATCATTATAAAGATAGCAGTATTCAAATGAATTTGAAGCTAAAGTGGTTTTGAAACTCGAAAACTCATGAAAGCTTTCTGAAATGGAATATTTTGATGAACCCTTATTTTTAGCATTCAGTTTTTAGACTATTTAATGAAGTACAATAAAAAGCAAATTTTTGACCTTTAAAATCATATTTATTTCAGATTGCATTTATTTGAATTCTAATATATGATACAGGTCTGTGTACAATAATCATACTCTTTACTGTGCAATGGATAATGATGTTCTCTGCCATAAAATTGACAATGTAAGGTTCAGAGAGAATACTGCTGCAGACCCCAAGCATTATTTAAGAGACCCTTAGGGGTCCACAGATCTCCGTTTTGAAACCACCGCTATAATAGATTTAATGAGTGTTGGAATATGATATCATCTATATTGTATTGTTGTACTCTGAGTTTGAATATGCTTAATTATTTGTATCAAATAAGTTTATTTCGTAATTTTTGCAGTATGATCTCAACAATCAATATACATACATTTTTACCCCTGCCAATGAAGTTGGACAGAGTTTATGTATTCACCCATGTTTGTCTGTCTGTTTGACTGTTTGTTTTTCTGTTTGTCCACACAATATCTCCAAAAGTTCTCAATAACTTTCAATGAAATTTTATAGAAGGATGGGCCATGGGCCATGGAATAGTTGATCATATTCTGGGATAAATCCAGGAAATTTTCTTGTGATTTTGCTATCCGGACAATTTTTTAGCTTTTCGATTGTAATAATACAGTAATGATGTCATCACAATGGAAGTGTAGTGCAGTAACAGATATTAATGAATTATTGTTGTATAGTCTGAGATCTGTCACCTGATGGTTCAGTTTTCAGTGACAATGGCATTGTTAGAATTGTGTGAGCTGTAAGGGCTTCCCTGCTATATAAGGTTTTACATCTGGTTGCATAATGTTGCTAATAGAAGTTCCAATTAGCAGCTCAGTGCTATAGATTTGACAAAAAAGCTTTAAAAAAGCAATAACTCCTCATGCAGCTAATATGATTTAATTAAGTGAATCAGTCACACTGCAAATATTAAAGTTGATCCTTTTGTCTATATCAGTGGCATTCAAACTGTGTTAGCGCAACAAAATGAAATTTTTGCTATATATTCAATGATGTTTCATTACATAAGTGATTCCTTCACAGCTTTTACATGTCTTTGTTTCATTCTTTTACCACAAACAGTACTTTTTATTTAAGAAAAAGTTACTATTTTGCCTTTTTAATTAAAAACATCCTGAATATTACTGTGACACAGACGCTATTCAGTCAGTAGTCATTTATATGTCTATTTCCTCAGTAAGCTTTGTTGTTGCTCTCCCTTTTGTGTGTGTATTTTGTATTTGGGTTTATACGTAGATGATTCCATAAACAAGACCAAAATCTAATAGTTACATGTGTAAATATATACATATATATATAGAGAGAGAGAAGGGAAAAGTTGTTTTTTGAAGAAGGGGTTCTGTGGAAAATTTAATCATTGAAAGGGGTTCCCCAAGTAGTTGAAGCTTGAAGACCATTGATCTATATGAATGATGAGAGTATTTTTTACTACTATTACTTACTATTATTACAATTTTGATTGGTAGAAGAGATGGCATATTTTTCAAGGAAGCTACTGAAGCTATTGACTCATTCTCAGAGAGAGTAGATTATTAGCCTGCCTAAAAAATATTGAGAAAACACTTTAATTGCTTCTTCTTCATAAGCTCAAGTTATCTGAAATCTTGATACTATACATTTCTTTCACAAGAGTTAAATAGTGATTACAATACTTTTCAGAAGCTGGATTACATCTTACATAATTTGTTACCATCATAATTTTATATAAAATTGAATGAAAACCTTTTATTCATTGACGTATGAGTTTAAGTGTATGTTTTATGGGTGTGAATTTTCATGATATGGTTTGGGGGTATTTTTCGAGTGCTTCAAATGTTGTCTTATCTTAATTTCCCCTTATTTATTCTGTATGTAAATATAGAGAGAAACTGAGAAGATTTTATGATTTTATCAAATTTAATCATGAGCATTCAGTGCCAAAGGACATTAATCAGTGTTTTCACTAGCTCATCTTTTAAGCACCTAATGGCATTATGTAACGTCTCCCTTTTTTCTGGTGCATTGTCTGCATTTTGTCCTCAGCACACTGCCATGACTAATTCCTGCTTTCCATTGATACTGTGTAGTCTTCGGGGAATCCCTACTTCTATTCTTGGCCAACACATGTCAGCAAAAAAAAACATTGGCGCTGAAGATGTTAAGCATTTTGATAAATTCTGTTTTGCACTATTTTGGTTTATGATTTCATCCATGCATTTTCAAATGATAAAACAGTTGTCTACAATTACTGAATGAGTGGGACTTGTACCAGCGTTTTATACTTAAGGTAGTGTGAAATGGTTTGCTGATTGGTAAAGAAAAATGTCATCTTAAGAAGATTAATTAATTATCATGTATATTATGGAAAGATGAATGTGCCTTACATATTGAATAACTGTTTCTCACAAATGACCTGCCCAATCAACCAGTCAAGTGGGCTACAGATTCTTGTGTATGTGTGTCTATGTGTGTGTCTAGGCCTTTTGGGGGGCTACAATCTTGTAAATTTGCATGTATACACCACTAGGTATCATTAAAAAATGCTTTTTTTTCAAAAACTTGCTTCTTTTGATCTCCATAGTCATTTTTGACCAACCAACACTGCTCAAAGTTAAAGTTATTCTTGAAGATGATTTAAGATAAAAGATCTATTTTTTTAGATAATTTTGTAGATAATCATTCTGGTACACACATAGGCTTTGGTGATTCATTTGTGCAAGCTATAGATATCTTAAAAGACGTTTTTCCACTCCAATCTATATTGGGATAGCCATTGAGAAGTCAAGAAAAATGACGAAACTTATTTTGTTAATCTTCTATTGATAATTTATGTAAGAGCTAACCTCTTTACAAATACCTTCAGTGGCTGTCATTAAAATAGTGAATCGTGGTTTTGGTTCACTATAAACCTAGAAATCAATTTTTTTCTTCTTTGTTCTTTAAAGGGGTTGTCGGGTTTAAGGGTTGTGCCAGATTAGAAGTGTTATCAGATTAACTAGAGTTAATGCCCACAGGAACATGATTGTCTGTTGATGTTAAAATAGACGGAAAACCTAGACGTGTGAGGAAAGTTGAGTCGCAGAAGAGAATTACGTAGAGAACACTATAGAAGAAAAACATTGTCAGTAGGTGTATATATAAAATGGTGTAAAAACAGAACAAAAACTTGAAGACAGGATTTATGAAAGCCAAGTCGGAGGAAAAAATTATGTGAAGAATGCTATAGCATAAGGAGGAAAAGCATTATTGTCAGTGGGTGTAAATAAAAGAAGGTGTAAAAAACTGAATCAAAAATTTAAAGACAGGATTCAGGCAATAAAAATCGAGTCTGAGAAAATTATGTTAAGAGAGTTACATTGGCAAAAGGTGAAAAAAATTAATCTCCAGGTATATAGTGAACCGCTGACACATTTCACAACCATGTAAAATGCTCTTTAGCCTTTCATACAACATTAATAAAAGGATTAATATTTCATAAGATGTCTTTTGCCACAAACCCTTGGTTTCTTGATACTTATAATTATGTTTGAAGTCTTTAGATTCTTTTATGAAATATTAAGTTTTATCCTTTTTGTATACTGTAATAAAATCTATTAACCACTTAAACAGTGTTAGTTTGAGGAGCATAAGTGCGTACATCCTTGCAAACAAATGAAAAGTAAGTTGTTACTCTCATATAACAATGGATGGTAAATAGACATACATGTTGGTTAAATCGTTGGTTTTGATTTCAGAAAAGAACTTTAATGGCAGAATCAGTATCTAGATATTTATTGTGGATTCTTATTTTTTATTCCTCACATTTCCAATTAAAAACTCCAGATGTGTTTTTACATGAAATTTAATATTATTTGAAGATCATTATACAGCAATAACTTGAATAGTGCAATTTTGATATTGTATGGTTAAGGTATTGCTACACAAATTGACATAATTATGTATAAGCTGTAAAAAAAACCTTAAATTGCAATAAGATCTTGGACAGTGTGGTTTTGAATAGTATGTAAATTTTTGGAATGAATCAACCACACTATACAAAGTATACCTGTATATCTTATGACTAAGCTGAAAATCTTATTATGTCAAAGTTGTTGTCACTTTTCTTGTTAGCTGGTTTGTCTGTCAGTCAAAGGGAAAGGGAAGCTAAAAGAAAGAAAAAGAAAGATGAAAGACAAGCAACATGGTTGCCTTCTGACCTTCCTCACTGGATAGAACACTCTTTATGTACCAATATCTCTCACCTGACCCTCAGACTGGCACTATGTTTGACCTAAATTCAACAATTTTTTTCTTAGGTTCCCTGCCTTACTGCTTTCTCCATCTGTAAGACATTTCCTGCCACATCGACCAATTATTTTTCAGCTTCAATATTAATGAAATTAAAAAAAAAATGAAATCAAAATAAAATATATCCCTCATTTTGTTTGCAATAAATACATTGTAATATATAATTGTATGATTTGCCTATACATAAATAATCTATTTTGGTCTGCTAGTCTTAAATAAATACTAATATTTGTATTTTATTGTACAAGATTACTTTTCAGGCAAGATTTCACTAGGTTTCATTTGTAAATGCTAGTTATATATTTTTATTAGGTTGTTTGGAAAATAAAAAGCTGGTTCAAGATACTAACATTTAGTCGTATCCTACAGTATTACCATAGTATGCTGTACCATAAACATAGCCCGTTTTAATGATTAAAATGCGCTCTTTTCATTAATATTTACTGTTTATTCTCAGAGTTATCTGTAAACAGCGTAGACATTTAAACTTGAAAATAAAAAAAGAAGAGTAGAGGATAATCCCCTTGTATGAGTACAGACCCAGTCACAATGCATCTCAAACAACTTTCAATATCAACCTAGCACTGGGTTGAAGTAATTATCTCCTGATTGTACAGTGCTGCATTGATTTGAAAAGTTTTGTAGTAGAGATTTTAGTCTCAAAGATCAAGATGGCAGAGGATGTCCATCTACTTTTAGAAATGAACAACAGGAAAACCCATGCCAAACTGTCAGAATAGTCGCAGATACTGGCTGTTGGCATGGCTATAATATCGGACCATCTAAATTGGTAAAGTGTTGGGTTCCACATGAACTCAATGAATCTCAGGGACTTACTTCACGCCAATGCTTGGCCACCCACTGCACACATGACACAGTAGAAGCTCACTGAATTGGGCTATGAAACTGTGCCTCATTCACCATACACCCCAAATCTGTTGCCCACTGATTTCCATTTTCTCAAACACCTTGACAACTTTCAAAGACAAAAGAGATTCAGTTGCATCCAAGGAATTTGGGGGGCCCAGAACTCCAGAGTTCTACCATGTAGGCATAAATAGCCTTTTGTCTCGATGGCAAAAGTGTAGAGATGTACACAGTTTCGACTTCAACTGATCAAAACATTTGCACGATACATAATACCCATGATAGAAAGGTCTAGGAAATCTCGAGAAAGGTCAAAGTCCAATGATGGATGCTAAAAGGCAGGTGATAATGATGATGATCCTAGTTTTGTGGTGCAGCATTTTGTGGTATTTAGAGCAAGATCAAAATGTTCTTCTCATTTCAACAAAACATAGCAATAATTTCCTGTATACAATCTTAAATATTATTATGTTTGTAATAACTTTGTGGTTGGGAACCACTCCATACTCTTTTGCCATTACCTTGTAACCTCAAAATAAAAATATATGTAGTAAAATGCCCTTTCTGAAAAGTTGTCCCCGACTGCCCCAATCTGGCATCTGTTAGCTTAGCATAGTACAAGTGTGGGACATCCAGCTACCTGAAATTCTTTTTTTGACTAAGCTTATCATTCTTATTCAAGGATTATTCCTTTTGATGTTACAAAATAGAGGTAATCAAAATTCTGTAGAACCTAATGTTAATACTGGTTAAGTGTAATGAAATACTCCTTATTGTAAATAAGCTGAAAGTGAGGTCACTCTTATGAAATGTAGTGGTCACAGAACTGCCGCATATCTCAGGAACTTATCAAATATAGAAAGATGCAGTTTTTGCCATTCAATAAGATGCGTTTTGAAGTTTCATTTCGATCCAAAAGTTTTGACTCGATTCTGACATGAAAATTTTTTTGAAAAACTTCCCTGAGATTTTGGCTCTAAAAATGAAAAAATATTCCCTTTGATTCTGATGCTCATATGTGAACAAAAAAGTGTCCTGTTGAATTAGTCCCCTGAAGGTGGAAAAAAATATCTCCCCCGCAATTTTGACCCCCAAAAGTATAAAAATTAACCTTCCTCATTTATTTTGACCCCGAAAAGTTTAAACAAAGATTCCTTCAGATTTTGATCCATGAAAGTAAGAAAAAAATTTCCACTTGATTTTACTGCTAAAAAAGATAAATGTTTCTTATTGATTTTGATACCTAAAATGGAAAAAAATTCCCCTTTAATTGCAACACCTAAGAGTTATAAATGAAAGGTCCAGTCCGATTTTGTCACCAAAAATTGATCTTGTTTCATCATCAAATGTCACCATTTTCTAGAGAAGTCATTTTGATTTGTGTAATACTAAAGTTACTTTCTTTCAAAACGGACTTTCGGTTGCTAAATTAATTGAAGCATTTCATTTATGAGTGCAAAATGTTTGTTTGATATTTCAACATTTCAATCATCCTACAGGTATTCCTACTGTGGAAGTTATAAGATCTTTTTAATCTCTGAGGTCTACAAGATGATGGTTACAATCTACTATAAACTGTTTTAACTGATCTGCAGTACAAATCTTCCATAAATACATTGACCATGTATAGATTAATGCTTCTGATATTGACAACTGCTTTACTAATATTAAGTAATTAAAAGATACATGTAGTTTCAGATTTGACCTAATTATTCTACCAAAATTTTATGAATAATCATACATTAGTGAAGTGACTGTATAACCTATAATATAAATGATCCTTTTACTAATATGACTAGTAAAAATATGACAATCTTTACTATAAAAGGCAATTCCCTCTCTACTTTTGTGTCACATCTTTTCAGAATAATGATAGCAAAAGACTTATGATATCTAAATTAATGTGTTGACATTTGTTCTCTAATTGGATTAGTGTTATGCTTTACTATTTAATTATATGTGTAAATACAAATGTCATATGATATATCTCTTGTTTGAGACTGGTTTAGAAGAGTTCTAATGAAGCTTTCAATGTTATTACAGTGTTATTATACTTGTTACTTTTATCCTGAATATGTGAACAAATATTATTAACAGAGAATTTAATGAAATATTTCAAATTAAATTTACCTTCTCTATAAAATTTCAGCCTGATAGATATGAGGTTCAAAACCCAATGTCAAATTGGTGGCATTTAATATCAGAGATCTTATACAAAGAGGAATATGATAAACAAAATCATCTCTCCATCTTGTTTTCTAAAATCCAAAGTGGTATCTTTCCAAAAGCTTGCTTTATGCCACTTTTTTGCTTTTGCGAAAATAGGCAAAAAGTAAATGTAGCATTCAGCATTTGTTTTGCAGTAAGCTATTATAGATGCAACACACCTCCTCTTCCTTTCTCTCCTACACCCAAGTCTCCTGTGCCTCCTACCACCCAAATCTTCAACAACTCAACTTAACATACCATCATCATCATCAATTTTTGGGTCTGGGAATGCCCCCAAATTGTTCCCATATTAAACAATGGTAATTGCTTTTTTGATTTATGCCATTTTGGCTTATGAAAGGTTTTTATAAGGACACCCTACTATGGAAGTCGTCAATCAAAACTAAGTGTTTTTCAGTTTTCTAGTCAGTTTGGCTGACTATCTATGTATATATTGCACATAGAGGCAGCGTTAATAGAGCTAGAGGGCTGAAAATCAAAACATTTACTCCTTATGTTTAAAAAAATTTTTTTTTTCAAAATCTCCTCCGCCATGAATAAGTTTTTAGTGGGTTGTTTAATTTACAGTGAAAGTTTATGATAAATTGTGTTCCTTAGTTTGTGTCTGGGAATGTTCACACTTGTTTTTTAAAAGATTCAAGCTGTTTTTACTGATCCCTGCCCATCAAGGGTTGAGAGAAGTAACTTATCCATCGATCACCATTTTTCCCAATTTTTTAATTGATCACCACTTACACACATATTGCCTAAAAATATTGGTCACATAATAGTTTTTTTTGAGTGACTAACCAGACTAGTAGTACCTACTAAGATATGATTCCCAACCAATTTCAGTAAAAAAATGCTAACTTTCTTCACCCCTTTGTATGAGTAGTGGAAAATTAATTGTTTGGAAAAATCAGGAAGCTTACAAAAGGAAGTGTGTTATTTGACATCAGAACCAGTTGGTACGACTCATAAGTGGGTTGCTAAAGGAGGATATAATTAATGTTTCCTCTATTTTTGAGTGAGCTATACTAAGCTAACATATGATAGATCTTTAATGGCAAGATAGAAAATTGTGTATTGATATCATTTTTACTTGATCTTTGCTTCTGATTTATATTCATTTAGATTGATAGATAAAGGGTTTTAGATTAAAATAAAGTGATTACCATTTTGCTTTTGCTTTTAAAAATTTGATATTTCAAATTTCACGGTATATGCTAGACTAAAGACAAATAGTTTACAGGGGTATTTAGGGAACTACCACTCTCTGAAACTCATCCAAACCCCTTATTCATAATACTATTGTATTGGATGCTGTGAAATATTGGCAGAGTTATAAGAAAAAAATGGAATGACTGTCTTATGTACAGTAATTGCAATTGTCTATATGATTGTCATTTTTCTGTAAAATTTTACCTTGATAAGTCTTGGTAAAACTATTGACATGTCATTATCTGTTGGAGTGATAGTTTTAAATACTCACTGAATTTTGATGATTTAATATTGCTGCAGTTTGTAAGCAAGTGAAATTCCCAATGTAGAAGTGGTAAAATATCAACCCTCTGAATTAAAACCTAAATTTTACTTCAACTCATCTATATTTAATATATATCTTTTTTTGAATGATGATACATAAAAAAAATCTTTATAATTGTGTATAATTAATCATACTTTATTTTTTAGTTTCAACATTTTTTTCAACAAATCATCTTATATATAACATTACTGACATCCTCTCTGTCATTTCACTCTAAATATCCTTTATTATTTTATCCATTAAGATGTAAATGAATCATGCTGTGTTTCAATATAAACTGACTTGCTGGTTTCAGTTCTAGATTCTTGCTAAGTGAAGATGTAGGTTTATCACTAATGTTGTTAACTGCAGTGTAATTAAAATACTACCGTTGCTTTTATTTCTTTTATTTTACAGCATGCACTTCGTTGATGCTTTTATCTTGGTGAGGTTAGTAACGTGGAAAATCCTGTCGCAGTTCAATACCAGTTATCTCCCCTAGATTAGATTTGCTTAACGTGTAAAAACTATGAACTCGTACAAGCAACACATATCACTTTCCCGACCATAGTTGTGAAGGGATGGACAAAAAATAAGGGTTCTGTTTGGTAGCATATTTACATTGTAAATCAAACATTCTTTTTCATGAAGATGGAAGCAAACTAAGGGTCCAGTTTTGCATCACACGTACATTATAAATTGAACCTCCACTTGACAGCCAATTCACTCACTTCCATGTTAACAGTTACTTTTTCTCGAAAATCAAAAATTAAATGAACAAATTCAGCCGAGGCAGTATCCAAATACCTGGAGGAAAATACATTTTCATGAAAAATTGCTCTAGTTTTAAGTTTGCTAAACTCAAAACAGAATCTCAATCAAAGAAAGTGTTAAAGTGAAAGCGTGTTAATAAGCTCTGAAGTGGGTTTCGATTTGTGATATATGTATAATGCATAACTGAAGATTTTCTTCGTGTTCATCTTTCTAATAGCGGAATTTGATTTACAACGTAAATATACTGCTAAACTGGACCCATCTTTTGAGCCCATCTTTTGAGCCCATCTTTATGCAACTGTTGCTTGGAATAAAACTATTATTTATTTCAATTGTACCGATCTTTATGTGAGTCTGATTTTTATTACATTTTAAAAATACAGATTCTTTTTGAATAATATTAAAATCTTTAATTATACTCTTTAGATGAGATTTGCATCAGTGGAGAACGCTGAAAACAGTTTTTATCCGAATGATTTTTCGTGCTTTTAATCAATAACACTTCTGTTACTAATGCAAAAATGTCAGTTTTGAACAAAACAATTTCTTTCAAATTAGGAGGAGGTTCTATTTTCAATGTAACTATAGTGCTAAACTGGGCACTTCATTTCCGCCATATGACAGATGTACAGCTTACATTAATTACCTTCCCTTTCGTCAGATTTTATTTTTTTTATAAATTCTCTTATTTCTTTTTTTAACATAATGGGGCTTGCTCCATTTTTATCATCAGGCTTGTGCAGGTCTAAAATTTTCACACTCCTGACAGACTAGCACAGGCCTGTCTTAAATGGCTTAGAGCTTAGAGGATTCATAAAAAGAAACAAAATCGAACCAAAGGAAAGATAATCCATGTAACTTGTATTTCTGTTGAAATATTGGAAACGAATGGTCTAGTTTCGCAATATAGTTACATTGTAAACAGAACAACTCTTCTAAAACCTAAAAAAAATATACGCCGTAAACCCTCATTATAATGGAGTAATTGGAGGGAGGGAGGGAGGGAGGAAGTTGAATGTTCGTTGTACCCGATGGTTGCCTCACGTTCTGTAAAAAAAGAATTAGGTAGTTTGCTGGTAGGTAACTTGAGTAGAGTAAAAGCCATGACAGAAATGCGCATAAAAACGGGAAGCACAGAACGAAAAACGCATGAAACTAATCCGTAAGCGCCTACCAAGATTCCTTCAAACCAACGAATCCCATCAGTCTTGGTAAGCAAGTGAGCGGTAATGTGATTAGCTGTCGCATTTATCGAACTTCATTCCTTTGCGGGAATTTGGGTCTGAAAATTCACAAAATCACACTGGTGCTGGAGAAAAAAAAATTGTAGCCAAAAAGGTCTGTCATATTCATGTTCATGGCCATCTTGCATTAAAATCGAATTAAAACAAACAATAATTTACATACTAAACGCACAATGAACTTATTCTAAAAAAAACCTACCAAGTAAAAAACAATTTATTCGAATACAAAACAATTTTTATTAATCAACCATGCTTTCACACAAAAATCAATACAAAATTCCAATAATTTTTTGATGAATCTTTTCCGTGACACAGCGTTCGTTTTCATTTTGATTTTTTTCTTCAATTCTTATATTTTCTTTCATTGATTTTATTTTTATGGGATAGTTTTTCTTTCAATTTATTGAAACAAAAGTTACGATTTTATGGCAAAAATAAAGTAATACAGAAGACGTTATCATATTGATGGGTTTCTGTCAGTTTAGTTTTGATATACTATATAACCCATGAGGGTTTCATGAAATTTGTTCACGCCAAGACCGAAGGAACTCAGCTGAAATTGATTAAATAATACATTTTGCAGGGTACCATGATACACTCGGACGAATTTCTATGATGACTGAGGTACGATATCAATGCCTTCGAAAATATAATGGAACAGACGGCCGAAAATGCCCAATGTGTTTAAAAAAATTAAATATTTAAAGTGAAAATGAAATTTAAAAAATATCAAATTTGGTATGAAAACATTATCGATTAATAAAATGTTTTGTATTAAAATAGATTATTGTTATTCTGTAGTTTGTTCGCTTTGTATTTGAAAGAAAAAAATATTGTGAGTTAGCAAGTCTTCGCGCCAAGTTCAAGAAGTTTGTTATCGTCCACGTATTCATCGCAATTATCAAACATCGTTCAGAGAATCCAAAGTTAGTTCGTTAAAGCCAAAATTCGTTATATCAAGGTTTGTTAGAACCAGTGTTCACTGTACTTTAAAAGATATATAATGCTAGTAAAACAATATAGCTTAGTTCTATCGAGTTTAAAAATTCTTAACATGTAAATGAAAAGATGAGTCGCATTATTGTATGTGGCTTGGTTTTGGGTAATTTCTTGATTTTTATTGTTTTATTTCATCACACCATTTTGGCTGCTGTACCTTCTGGCCTTTCCCGTGTGTTGTGTTCTGGAACATCAAATAAGATACTCACGACTGAAGAGAAGTTTAATTGCGATAAAAAGTAACAATATAAGGGATTAACACTGATATTATTTACGAACACTGTTCCCAAGTGAATAATGAAAAAAAAAAACAAACAAAAAAAAAACAAACTTAACAGTGCAGAACGGAATAAACATTAAGTTCCACGTGAGTTCAAACTCTCAACTCCCTAAATAGGAGGGTGGCTCACTTGATGCATGACAGTTCTTACCACCAAACTACTGGAATTATTTAACTAAACTACTAGTTAATACCAAACATGGCGCTGAGGAGTGAGTTCAAGTGTTTGATTTGGACTGATGCACGCCCTCAAGTTCCAGTAGCAAAAATTAATAATAATGAATTAAAATACATCATTTGCTAAAACAATAAAAAGATACATAAAATTAGCACCAAATACTATTTACGACCTCTCATTTTTTTCCTTTAAAGGCTATATTTGCAATTGAATATTGTGGAATGTCTACAGACATTCTTCACATATAATATGATTGCACAGCTTTGTAATGTCATTTGATGCAGATTCATTATCCACACATACAATGATTAGTAATGTGCATTTGTCATCTGTCACTCTTATGTCATCTGTGATGTCTAGAGGATATTATGTTAAATAGTAAATTGTATCTTTACTTCATTTCACTTTTAGATTAGTTTGATATTCAGGAAACATATTGAACTTAACCAAAAATTGCTGAGTAACATAATTTTTTTGATACCTTATAAGTACGATGCAATTGCCAAATTACTGAAATATAACTGTCAACATGGTTCTTTTCAGTTTTCAAGCTGGTCCAGCTGGCTGGCTGACTATATATGTACCATATGTACTGGCTGCACCAATAGAGCTAGAGGGCTGAAAATTATTTACTCCTAATGTCAAGAAAGAATGTTGTTTTTTACCCCCTCCTTTCACGGGTTTTTAGAGGGTGGTTCAATTTGCAACGTAAGTTTATGCTAAATTGATTTCTCAGTTTGTATCTATCAGCATTCATGCTTGTTTATTGAAAATTCAAAATGTGAGGAATTGTAACATCCGCTGACTACCCCTTTTTCTAAATTTTTCATTGATCACCCCCAACACTGAATAGTGCTGAAAGACATTGGTCATGTGACAGTTTTTATCGCGTGACTGATTTTTTTCAAAAATTGACAGATCGTGTTGTTTTCTGCAATTCCGATGACTTCACTAAAAATAATATATATCGATGATATAGTTGAAATTTTTGTCATTTCTGTTGAATATTATATATTTTATCAGTCCCAATTGCATGATGCCTTTTCTCCTTTGAGCACAAAATTCCTGTAAATGGTTTTATGGAGTGGCATGTAACTTTATTTTTAGCTTAGGGGCTTATCAAATTACATATTTTTAAGAAAGATATTGCTGGAAGCAAATCCTCCTTTTTAGATACAATATATTCCTTGTAAATTGACATGTTTTTGCAATGACTATTGTTTTGGGTAATTTTTTTACAGTTTGGTCATATATGAAATGAACAAACAATGATTCCTATTCCATCCATTGTATGTTATTTCCAATATAATTGTTTTTTGAGATCTCTACATTTTATTGAGGCTCTGGAAGTATAACTATGTTGCTAGCTTATAGTGTGTAGTGATAATAGATAAAATTTTATAAAATAAGGGAACATTGCAGAGCTAAGCAACTCATCTGGACTTCATCTTCTCCAAAGTCATTTAAAACATTTCTTGAATGTTTATCTAAATCGTTTTTGTCCATGGATAATTAAAAATCACATCCAATGACAAGCAACATATATTCTTAAATTTCAAATACCATGTTTCTTTCTATGTTTGTTGGTGCTTTTTTAAAAACATTATTTACTCAATTGGTTATGTCATATGCTCCTATATGGTTCCTTTATTTCAGGGATTCCCAACCTTTTCTATGCCCTGCACCCCCTACAAAAGTAGTATCACATTTGGAGATAAAAAAGTAAAATTTCTAATTTTTGACCACAAATTTAACCATATGCAGTATTTCAGATGAGCAAAGTGAACTCAAAACAATAAGAAGTAATTGTAAATTGAACAATCTTATTGGAAAAAATTACTAACAGTGGAATCGATTGGAATTGTGAAGATAAAAATTCAATGACTCCTTTGTTCTTGTTTTTCATTCATAATTTTGTCAAAACGTGGAACTTCCTAGCTGATTGTGATCTGCAGGTCTGTCTGTGAATTGAAGCAATTCATGGATCTTGTCTTCATTGACAAAAGAGAACTGAATCCAGATTCACAAAAGTATGTTGTTGCAAATGGAATGAGGACTCTGAGTGTTTTCCATTGAGTCTTGGGAACATATCTTGTGCTGGACACCAAAACTCTTCTAAAGTCTTACTTTCAAATTGTAATTCAAGAGTTTGATTTGTCTGCAAATCAATGAAATCTTCCTTCAGCTCATCATCATTTAACATTTCTTCCAAATTGTGGAAATATGGATTCATGATCCAATCTATTGAAATCTTCAGGTCTCCAGCAGCAAATATCCATCAAAATATGCTGACAGCATTTCCAAATGAGCTACAATTTCTCCAAACACGGTAGGATTTATGATTCCAGTATCATCTACCATCTCTTGAAGTGAAGGAAAATTTGAGAGATTGTCTCTTTCTATCCTTCAATGCCAAAGACATAATTTCTTTTGAAGGCATTCAACTTTTCACAAGCTTTCAATGTGTTTATCCCTTTTCCTTGAAGAGGAATACTTAATTCATTCATGTGAATGAAAATGTCAGCCAAGTAAGACAGTATTATATGGTAATTTCCTGTCATCCCAATGCCCCAATCAGATCACATTCATGCTCCTCTACAAAAATTTTGATTCCTTCCGACAATTCAAAGAAGAGGGTTAAAGCTTGTCCTTGTAACAACCAACGGATTTCTGTGTGGAAAAGCAAAACTTGATGCTTACTTCCTAGATCTATACCAAATAATTTGAACATGCAATGGTTCAAAGCACACCTCCTGATCCAGTCATTGGTCTTCACATAAGTATCAAGGACTTCCTTCAAGTTTGGAGCTAATGTTTTTGATGCCAAAGCATGCTGATGAAGAAAACAATGATTAACTTGCAGATCTAGAATCTCCCTTTTCATCCATGCAGAAAAGCCAGATTTATTTCCAAGCATTGCAAGTGGCCTGTCAGTGCTCAAAGAACCAATGACTTTGATATCTCATTCATGTTTGCCAGAGAAGTCTTTTACTAGTTGCATTGCATCCTTTGCAAATTGTTTTCAAATCTTCACAAAACAAGGAATCTTCTTTGAGAGCATCATCATTGACATACTTCACTGATGTGATGAGTTGATATCAACTGGAGACATAGGGAGGTCAGAAGAGGAAAATCGAGGAAGAAGAAAGCCAGGAAAAGTTATTTCATAATCGTTATGAAAATGAGCCTGGGGAAGAATTGCCAAGTTGTAGGAATAGAGATTCCAAAACAAGAAAACAAGATATACTTTCTCTCTCTGTTGCACCCTCTGAAATGCTATCTTGCACCACCCTGGAGGTGCAAGCATCCCAAGTTAGGAACCCTTGCTTTTTCTTAAAATTTAAAAAAATGTCTCACTTTTAATGAGAAATTTTTTAGCTGTTTTTAAAAAACTGGATTTCAGTTGCTTGTGATATGATTTTTCTTCTTATGGTGGCTGACAGATCTATTTAGATATTGCTCTTTGATCCCTGGTAAAAAAAATAGAAAATGGATTTGACATGGACAGATCTCTTCTAGACCATTATCAGCTGAGCTTTCAAATTGATCCGACAAAATCACCCAATAAAGATTAATGCTGTGGGATACTTGAATTTGGAAAAATATATAGATTATTTATCAAGTTAGTACAGTCTTAGATATTTTCTTCATTTCTTGTATCTTTGTTTTCATAAGATTTTATATTACTTATATAATAATGTTGTATTGTAAGTATAATTGTCAGGTTCTGATGTTTTGTATTTAAATGGAATAAATCCATGATTGAAATTTAATAGGACTGCATGGAGTAGGAATTAATAACATTTTTACAGCTGTGGAAATTAAAAAAATATGCTCAATAATAATGCCAAATTTTATTTTTTCGCTCATACATCTTCATTAAGACCTGAATAACCCTAGAATGGCAGATGTGACTTTTTCATTTATGCTTCAAGGGTATTTTATAGGTGCATCAAATTCAACCGTCAAAAGCCAGTACCTCTGTGGAAGAAACAGTAACATCATTCATATTTGCTCATTCCAATAAAACTAAAAGGCAC
Source organism: Thysanoteuthis rhombus (assembly GCA_963457665.1). NCBI lineage: Eukaryota > Metazoa > Mollusca > Cephalopoda > Oegopsida > Thysanoteuthidae > Thysanoteuthis > Thysanoteuthis major. The sequence goes on along the minus strand of OY735200.1, from coordinate 53,195,297 downwards.
AAAAATTGCAGATACATGTGCTATAAGGTGGGTCAAGATCACCCTCTTATCCTGGGAAAACAAAACTTAGTGATCATGGGATCAGCTTCTCCCATATGGTAATTACTGTCCTTTTTCAAGTAACATAAGTACCTTGACTGCTTTTCTAAGCAGGTCGTGTTCAACATTAACTTTAGCTTTGTGGCATTATTAGAGATGGGATCAAAAAGGCTGTTTTTGAAAGTTGGAAGGCAAAAGAAGTATTAATTCTTTTTCATTTGACTTGTTTAAATTCTCAATTATTTTGTGCATTCACTAATTTCCCAATGTTGTATACATACATTTTTAAAAGAGACATGAAATGGCAGCAAATAAACCTTAACCCTCTGAACTTGTATACATTCCAAACTCATTGGATAAATTTTCAGTTGTTTGATATCTTCATCTTTCTCTGAATCATCATCTCTTTCTGAATCTACAGTGTCCTCCAGTATTTTCCCAGTCTTCGCCTTTACATAAATCAATACATGACAAACCATTTTTTAAGCATAAACGTCACTTCATTCACTGCATCTTTCTTTGCATACATATTTCACAAGTATTAGTCCGGCTTGAGGGGTTGGTAGCTCAAGATATTGAAAAAAAAAATATCTATGCCATCAGATGTTTCCAACCCGTTTTCAGTAAGAGGGGCTATTATGTTTATGGCACTTCTATACCCTTTTGAAATTATTGCAACTAGATTTGCTCAAAGTATGTTAGGGATTATTGCTCCTAGAGTTGGAGGTAACTTTTCTTCTTCCACCTGCTAAAAAGCTCCCATCTTGACTCATTTACTTTAGTTATTTTGGTCACAGCTGAATAGAAAACACAAAAACTTTTGAATGCAATCCACATTCTCTTCTAAATCAAAATTATGTACACCTGATGATTGTAAAACATGCATTAGGTTATCATCAATAGAAAGCTTTAGGAATGAATTTATCCACTCCTGCTTTGAAATAGCAAAAAACTTTCTATCACAATCTGCTCCCTAAACTGCATGCTAACCTATGAAGGCTTTTGATTTTTCTGAACCAACTACTTTTGATCTGCTCTTTACATTGATGCACCTGTTTAACTTTCCCTATCTTGTTATGAAGTTTATACTTCCTATGTTGTGATGGCATGTGTGTAAGTCTATCAATAATATAAAACTGTCTGTGTCAGAGGATTGTAATCAATATTGCGACGAGGGTATAAACTAAGGCCATTGAGTACATGAAACAGGTTTATTGTGTCTGCTTGGTGTTGTGATTATGTTGTGAAGCAGGATGGTTAGAATAAGTGCTTATTTTGTACCAATACTCAATGATCAATGAATGTTGACTTCCGTGACATGCTTGCAGCAGTGCTGTTTCAAGGTGCTTTGTCAATTAGGCTTTCATTTCAAGTTGGGAGAGGAAAGTTTCCAATGGCACATGTTTAATGTTGCTTGTGTGATTGACTTGGAATTTCATCGGATATATGCTAGAAGTGTACTTTACTTGTATCTGTGATTTCAGAGAATGTTTAATTTATTGATGAAAAATCACCCTTCCTTCATCATATTCAAAGAATCTTCTCAATATTGTTGACCATTGCCTGAGCAAAGTCAGCACAGGTAGACATTTCAGTCCCTTTTTTGATGGTTTGAACAACTGCTATAGCATCAAATATATAAATCTTTTTTGTACTTCCACTTTGCTCTATTTTAACTTCTGCATGATTCTCAAAGTAAATATGTGACTCTAAAGCTTTAAGAAAATCATTTTGATCTGCTGGAATCGAAACAATGATCTACGAATAGTTGAGAAGTTGCATGGGATTTGTATGGCTCCAAGGCAATGCTGACTTTCTGATTTCCTAGTCATCTCTAATTATTTTTGATTTTGTTGCAATCTTTCTATGTGTGTAGCATGCAAAAAATGATACTGCATCCAACATCTTGTATCTTTGGACCAGTTCTTGGTTGAGGTCAAAGTGGTATTCTTTGAATCTTGCTCCTTCTTTTGGTGGTAACATTTGTGGAGCCTGGTCATTGGATATACTAATATTTACAGGTTTTGATTTGCTTAGGTTGAGTAGAAGACCATTAATGACAGTACCATTGTCCTCTACACCTCATAACAATGATAGGTCCATGCAACATATTCTGTCCACTCAAAGAAGTCTATGTTGTCTATGGTAAAGAAAGATTGCTTGCCTTTCTTGATAAGATGTGGAAGAAAGAAATGACTATTCTGTTCTCTGTGCTCTGCAATACCAGTTTTTCAACACTTACAGTATATTCATAGGAGATACCTAGGTTCAACTTTGACAGAAAATCTACAAGCTTTGTGCTCCTCTGGTTGAGGATCATGAGAAAAAGGCCAACAGCAAAGAGCGTTGCATTGTGCTTTCTGTATCATATATCTTTTATGAGTGGGTTGTAGGTTACTTGAATGTCTGTTTTGAAATTATCCATGACCTGTTGCATAATAACCTTAGCTGCTGCTAAGTTGTTAACCTCACAAACATCTCCAATAGCTTGCAATTTAGCTCCAATTATGATCCATCTTATCAGATAAGTTAATTCTTAAGGCAATTCAAAGTCAGTCATTGATCCTTCAAACTACCATTTAATTGCCTTGAATAATTTTCTTCTGAGCACAGAAGCAGCTTTCAAAAGGCATTTTACATCCTATTCATCATCTACATACTCTTCAAATTCATTAACCTCAATGGCAAGTGATCTTTTGCTTATGATCCACTCACTCTCATTTTTTCTATGAGACTGTACAAACTCTACATCAGAAATATTCTTAGTAATGAGACTCTTTAGATAATTTTCCCTATCAGACTCAGTGTTTGCATCGTTCTTGCATAGAAGGTTGTTATATTCTTAGTTGATTTAGTTCATATTACTAAACATGCCATTATCTGGTGAACACCTGAGCCTATTTATGATTTCAATATCAGCAATGTATTGGCCTGTATTTCGCATCATTTTGCCTTCCTTCTTTTTTGACTTTCTTTCATGGTCATGCAAACAATTTCTGTGGTAGAAAAGATCAAATGCAGCACAATCTTGGGGTTCATTGATGTTGGCTAAAGCCACCCTGCATTCTTCGTCTAGGCTGTTGAACTTTTGACTCAATGAAGTTCTCCTTCACAGCGAAAAACACAAGTTTTGAATTTAGTTTTTTCTGTTGATCTTCTGGACAGACTGCTCATAGTTCAACTCATGGACAATTTACTAGGGCGAGGTGCATCAAATGAGCTCTTTAGCTACGACTGTGAACAAATACTCTTGTAGTAAGAAAAATGATAACTGCTTCTGAACAGTTACTCATTAGATATTTCCTGGATTCTTTGAGAAATATCTCTGAATTTTTGAGATGAGGTATTATTATTATTTCTATTAATATTCGGACCATCCACATCTTGGTTGTTTTTCATACAATGTTTCGGCCGTTGCACTCTACGGCCTTCATCAGGTATCATCTGGTAGGTGTGGGGAAGTAACAAACCGAACCCCTTATTTTTCCGACGGGGGTATATTGACCGCACTCCCCTCTTAGCATTAGTAGTATTGTTATACTGTCTCACACTAGGATTGAACCTAGAAACATCAGATTACTTTGCAGTGATTTGTCTGATGTAACCACTACGCTATGTGTCCATGCTATGCCCATGCTATGGACACATAGCGTAGTGGTTACAGCATCGGACAAATTACTGCAAAGTAATCTGATGGTTCTACGTTCAATCCTAGTGTGAGACAATGTAACAATACTACTAATTCTTTGAGAAATGTTTGCAAATTTGATTCTCCATATGCAACATGCTGTGTAGCAAATTTTTTTTATCATTTCAAAACATTGCCTGTGGGGCTTGGATGCCATTAAACCACATCCATACTATGGGCAAATAATACAAGGCATCTTTGATTGATCCATTGAAAAACATCAACTCTCGGCTGATAAAGACAGCAAAATAAAAAGAAATTTCAAGTACTTGGAGTAAGGACAGAAAAAGGCTGACAAACAATATCTCACAGAGGTCTACAAGTATGGAAGGCTTGAGATTTTTAGATTTAAGAACTGAGTGCAGTACAGTTGAAAAGATCTCTACAATAGAATAACAAATAGAAAAATATGAATTTCAACACTGGTGTGAAAAAATTCAAGCTAAATAAAACCGACTTTTATACTAATGATTTTTTTAACAATCTAATAGAACATTGTAAGGTTTTTAAGTATTTTTGTGTCTTTAAGTTAATCTAATCAGACAAGTTTGGAAACATATCCAGAATCTTATTGTTAATTCTTGTTTTCTATAAACTGATCTTCTTCTTAAAAGTGGCAATCTTGTCATAGCTGCTTAAGATGTTTGAATCTCCTCCCAGCAATGACAAATTCAGTTCATTCAGTAAGTTGAATATATCTGCAACTTGTCTGTTCAGATTAAGTTAAAGATACATGGCTGCCAAGCCAAATTAAATCAACCATGAATAAAGCAAAGTCAGCATTATATTCCGTCATAAATGTCAGAAGTTCGAATACATGCTGTAATATTCTGCCACAAGAAAGCCACCATACTTTTGTATGAAGCAAAAGGTTTGAATACTCGGCTGCCATCTCTTGACAAAGCAAAGCAAAGATATGGGTGTATAGTGGTCTGGTTTTGATAAAGTTTACCACTTTAATACAACAAGACGTGTTTGAAACGTGATTGTCCTATATTCTTCGCTGCCAGCAATGCCTGATGAATCATGCACTGTGTCGCAGAGATGTCGGATGCGTCTTTCTACACATGTGCCACAACACCGAAGTGCTTTCCAATCATTGATGCTGCACCCAGAGTGCGTATGCCACAGAGAGTTTGCCAGTTTTGAAGTGGGTTCCAGTTTACCATGTAATCATAATGCTAAACTGAACCCTGACTTTCGATCTGCCGTACTATGTACCATTTTGAAGAAATCCCTTGTAAAAAAAGAATCTCATAATATGTGTGAAGAAGAAAAATGCGCAAAGCCTGAAGGAAACCTTTTGTGGCAAAGTACTATTTTAGCGTCTTAGCAGGAGGTAATTAATGTCCATTTTCAGATTTTTTTAGTTTTTTAATGTGAAGGTAAAAAAATCTGTTTTCTGTTTGTTATTTCCGTCACTCTTTCTTAGTTCTTGAATAAAATCTTTGCCCAAGAAATAGAAAAATAAAAATGATAATTATGAAATTTCAAATTGATTGACAGGACTGGATTATTGAAACTTGTTGATGAAAACAATGCTAAATGCATACGCAAACATACAGGCCATAGACATGCACATGACATATATACTCATACATACTAACATGCGCATAGATGTCAATGTTCTGCACACACACTTACATCACATGTCATATACAAATACTTATGCTTACGTGCATATATGCACACTCATTCCACATACTTACATATATAGGCAACTGAACTGGAAACAGTTTGACACATTTGGCAACATATGTGTCATGTCGGATTCGGAATGTACCCTCTGACTAGGGGAAGTTTGTATATCTGCAGCGAGGCTAAGATGTTTATTTCTTTGGAAGTGATAGTATTTGAGCTAAAATGCAAGTTTGAAAAACAAATAAAAAGTTATAATTTGTTTAAAAAAAGATTTGAATAAGGGACGTTGGGATAATATCAAATCAGGATCAAACTATGCCACATGAACAAATATTTTCAGGATCTTCTCGCGGACACTCAATATACTCTTTGTTGACCACATTTGGTCTGCAGAATTCAGTTCGAAAACCCCTGTTTTAGTTCTTTCACCACAGGCAGAGTAGCCTAACTATTGAATGTACAGTTATCCCTTGCCATTTGTGAGAGTTAATCGTGCCAGGGGGCCACATAAGAGCTAAATCCATGAATAATTTTTGCTGATCTTCATAACATTTTCAATCCCCCATATCCATAAGTCTTGTACCATAAACCTTTCAATAAACAAAACTTAACCATTCCCAAATTGTAAATGTACAGATAAATAAATGAATACAGTGAAGCATATAGTAAAAATGTGAGACTCAACATCCTTTTTTTCAGTGACAGATCTGTCAATTATAGCGGCTTTAATATTTTTTTTAGTCAAAAAACATGAATACTTAGCCTTAATCTGTTGAGATATCATCCTCTGTCAGTACGCAAAAGTATTTTTTTTCTCCTTTTTCCATCTAACTTAATGCTATTTCTTTGCAGTTATAGCCAAAATGAAATTTTCAAAGAAGATATCAAATTATTGCCATGTGTAGTTGATATTAGTAAAAATAAACAGTTAATTAATGAAAACCATAGATTTCATAAAACTACAGCGCAGTGATTATTAACATCTTGTTTCCCTTTTTATGCTACAATTTCCAATCATCTTGATATTTTTGTTGCTCTTTAAAAAATTTAATGAAAATTTTCTGAGAAAAGTTGCGACAAAAAGCAACAAAAATATTAAGATGATGCTAGATAGTAGCATAGAATTGAAAGAAAATTGTTAATAGTTATTCATAATACTTCATTTACTAAAAATAAATCAATTGGTTTGCAGTACAAAGTGAATTGGAAAAAAATTGCTGATGCAGCCCAGAGGAAAGCGGAAAGTGATACACCTGGCATCAATTTGGCTGCAGGAACTGTCAGAAGGACGTCAAATTGGGAATCAGTTGTACTTCTCCTAGACTGGTTGACTTCTCAAAGCTGAAGAGCCCAATCTGGCCTACTAATTTACTCATAGCTAGGGGTAGAAGAGATGGTTTCATGCCTTTCCCAAGAGCATTAATGCAAAGTGAACATAAACAACCCCAAGCAGAATTTTTTTATTACTTGGGTTACTGATTCCATTGTCTGAGCTGTTACAGACTATGCCAATTGTACCACCATAAAGAAAGATCTATAAAATGATAATTTTATCTATTTTCCTCAGATTTGTCAAAAACTGCTGATCTAAAAAACTTCAGACTCAACACTGCACTACCTCATGTGCTGACCAATATATTTGGTGTATGTCAACTTTATACAAAAACCAGCTGTTGAGTAATTGCAGTGTAGTAGATTTCTGAAGAAATGTTGATCTCAAAAGCTTGAAACTCGATACTGCAAAACCAAGTGTGCTGACTAATATATCTGATAAATGTCAGCTTCGTACAGTATACCCTCAGCCTATTAGTAAGTCATCAGAATGCTAAGGTCTGCATTGGAATTCAAAATGCCACAGTTCCATTTTTATTCCAATTTTATTCATCAGTTTCCTTCAGCGTGACAGGAAACCAAACAAATGAATAAATAAACAAACAAACAAATGAGTAAAAAAACAGTAGTAATTATGCATGTATTTTGATGTCTGAAATTCACAGTGCATCATCTTGTATATTTAGTATTACTACGATGTTCATATGCAGACATTTCTCAATTGCCATTTTTTTGTTAAAACATTGTTTTAGAAATCTCTCATATTTTCACAAGAATTACTTCCCTTATTTTCTAGGTAAATCTAGAATTTTTAAGAATGATTAAATTTTATGATGGTGAAATTTTAGTCTCATGTCTAAATTATAGTTATTTGAAATCTAAGAAGCTGATATAAAATCTAACCTAAAGTGTTACTGTATATCCATATATTTTATACATGTTATCATCTCACTAGTGGATAACACTTTTTAATATTTATGAAAAAAATATATCTGACGATTGTCAATTTGCACATAATGTAATGAACTTTTTCTAATGTTTTTTTTTTGTAATTTCACTTTTAGTTTAGTTTAGTAGTCGTAAACATAAGAAAATGCTGAGCCTCATAATGTTTTTGATATTATGTAAGTTACTATACAATTATAAAATTACTTAAATATCACTTGTTGCTGTCACTTTTCAACAGCAAGGTTGAAAAACTAAACCAAAAACAAAAATATTGTTGGTGAAATTGCAAATTAGGTGATTTATCTGAATAGATACAGTTTTATGTCCAAGTAAAAAGGTATTGCTAGATTTGAATGTTAAAAGCAATATTTTTCTTCATTCTTATAAATTGTCACCATGAAATTTGTACACTGCGAAATTTGATTTCAAAATCTGTGTCCATAGAAACGCCCATGAGCAAGTAAGACAATAAAGAGGTCAAGTTTCAAAATTTACATTATCATGACTGGACATATTAGTTTTAACTTCCATTTATCCTCTGTGTAAATGACATGCCATATCTATTTGTTATTGTTTGGTGGTTGGTTGATTCTCTTCAAATATCAATTTAGAAATCTATTGTAATTTTTTGGAGGCCAAAGAACAATGAGTACTAAACATACAGACTTCACCATTGCTGTCTGTGGTTGCAAAAAGAAGAGGAAAAGCGTTATTCTAGAAGTTAAGTTAGGTGTGTTAAAGAGATTTACTGACAGACAGCGAGCTGTGGACATAGCAAAAGCTCTCGGCTTGCTGCGTACAACTGTATGAACAATCTGTGGAAATGCAGAAAAGATTAAATTATGTGCTCAGAGTGTAACTACATTAGCTTCTACAAAGTTGGCTTGTAACAGAAGTGGCATAATGGAAAATATGGAGAAATTGTTGGACATCTAGAATGAGGATCAGCATCAACATGACTGTTCATGTTCATTACTGTCCATACAGACAGACAACAAGGGGGTGACAAGGCTGAAATTGAAACATTTGCTGCAAGTCATGGGTGGTTTAAATGTTTCAAGAAGTGCACAAACTTGCACAACAAACAATTTACTGGTGAATCAGCAAGTGCATACAAAGAAAATGGTGGATACATACACACCAAAGCAGGTTTTTAAAGTAGATGAATCAGGCCTGCCAGCCATAAAATATATTTCAAAGAAAGAAAAATGTTGACCTGGATTCTTGGCAGCCAAAGATCGCATGACTCTTCTGCTTTGGGCTAATGCTGCAGGAGATCTCAGCTCAAGTCTTGCTTGTTTATCATGCTGAGACACCTAAGGCTATAAAAAGGCTCCTCAAAAGCTCATCTTTACATTATTTGGTGCCCCAACAAAAGTGGCTGGGTCTCTAGAACAGTTTTTGGAGATTGGTTCACTAGATATTACTGCCCAGCTGTCAAAGAATATGCAGGAGAAATAACATTGAATACAAAGCTTTGCTTATTCTTGATAATGCTCCAGCTGACCCGGCTAACCTAGATGACATCAGATAATGTTCAAGTAGTTTTTCTACCGAAAACAACTTGCCCGATCCAACCAATGGACTCGGGGTTTTTACTTCTTTCAGGGCTTATTATTTATGGTGTACATTAAGGCAATTACATAATTGAGTTTACAGATGGTGAAACTAGGCCTACTGTAAGGGAATTTTGGCATAGCTACAATATCATGAAAGCTATTGACAATCTTTCTTATGCGTAGCAGGAAGTAAAATAAACATATGAACTGTGGTGAAATATCTTGCCAGAATGTATTGGCGACTCTTTTGGATTTGAGTCGCCAAGGAACAACGTATTTGAACAGATTGTTTGATTGGCATAGTAAGCTGGGGTAGAGAAAGAGAATGTATTGGAGTCACTGGAATCACATGATAAGGAATTATCAAATGATGATTGCATGCAGATAGAACAACAATGAGCAGTTGAAAAATCAACGATGATGTAATACCTCTATCTTTATCGTCAAAAGATTTATCTGAGACTTGATCATTTGGATAGACAATTTTCTCTGAAAGAGACCCTTAAAGAAAAAGAAGCCCCCAGGCTTGAAATTTCCTTTTATTATGAGCTATTTACGATACCAATAACTGTGTCTGCACGTAATCAACCAATATGATATGGAACCTGCTACCAAATAAGTATTTCTCTCTAGAGTTAACCCTTGTAACTCAAAATATCAACTGATTTGCCAGATTATCTTTATTTGTAAAAATACCCTTAGAAAAAATATGTTGCACACTTTAACCCCTTGCTTGATATGGATAAATATGATAACTGTCTTAGACAGCACTTGTAGCTTTGATCACCTTTTATTCTATAGATTCTAAAGCTCTTAGATGATTTCAGTAGTATACTTAAAGAATGCTATTCAAAATTTTCTCCTTTTCTAATTTTTGTTTTACTTGAGAATGATAAAAGTAGGGGTATAAACATTGAAATAATATTTGCAAAAACTGAAACTGTATACCTGATCTTATTTGGTATGATTAGTAGTAGATTATGCAATGCTCTTTTACATGAAAATAGGACACATATGATCTAATTGAAACTGTGGCCACCATCCTAATTTCAAAATGGCTGCCATAAAAAAACAGAATCCACATAATAATACAGTAGATTAGTTGAAATTTCAACCAAAATTGTTCAAAATGTGAGAAAAGTGTGAAATCAAGCATACTGGAAGGTTTTTTTCTAATGCTCTATGATATAAAAACAAGGCACTCAGGATCTGACCAAAACTTGATTTTAACATTGCTGCCATATAGGAAAAATAGAATTCACAGAAAAGATTTATTGGAATTTCAATTAGATGTGTTCAAAATGAAAAAAGAGAAGATGGTTCTCCTAGGTTCTTGTATGAAAAAATTTCATCCATATCTCCATTTCTTGAATGACAGGAAATATACTTTCAGCCAAATACTTAACAGTTGTTTTTCAGTATCCTAATTTGAAATGAGATGGAATATATTGTCGGTGACATTGTACAGAAAATAGAAAAGTTGTTTTTCGAGGTTAGGTCTGAGACTAGAATCACTAATTTTTCAAACCAATCAGTAAAATAGAAATCATATCATGATTGCCCTATTGCCTTATGGTCTTGAGACCGAAAATTGCACATCCATTCATAACCATGTTTGTATCTAGCCAAATAAGATTGCTGCTCTCTTCTGTGAATAGATTTCCTATTTCCTGGAATATTGCAGTCTTTGCCGTAACATGTTTTGCAAACTTTGATTAAATGGAGGGTGACTGATCATTATGTTTTGGTGCTTTTAAGTATATCTTTTAAGAAGAGTTTAAAATTCATCAATGATAGGAATGATTTCTGGGCCATCAGGAGAAAAGATCTTCAGATAGTGTCCAACCTTCACTAAATGTTTCAACCCTAAACCATGATACTCTTTGGTTGGTGAGTCAGCAGGGGTGGCCAGCTCACTGCCCCTCTCTTCCTTATTCCCTGCTCATATCCTCCCTCTTCTGCCACAACCAACATAGTGGCTCTTTCAGTTGTCTCACCCAATCTTTGAACTACTTTTCTTCTTTCTTGGCCTCTTGCTCTCATCCTGGTCAGCGAATTCTATACACTCAGTGGGGAATCCTCGACAGCCCAACTCCACTGGGACTAACCAAGTGTGTCATCCTTCATCTCTAAAATCATTGACCAGCTGTTAGTAGTTGCTGGTTTTCCTTTCTGTGGCCTCCACAGCCTTCTTCCCATGGTACAATGATCTTCTTTCCTTCTATTTCCTAGATAAGCACATTTGGCCTCAAGTTAATGGAGAGCACATCATCTGGGAACTGGAGCTTCCTTCCAAGGTAGACTCTCATTTCCCATCCATTTGCTGACTGCAGTAGGGTGGGCTTTTTTTAGTTTTTGTAGAGAACATACACAGAACAATCTGTCCAAGGCATTGAACTGCTTCTCTGATAGAAATTGAAGTGCAAGAAATTCAAGTTCCAAAATTAAAAAATGGAATAAGGGGCATTTACTTCTGTTGGTGCAACCATCAAGATTTGAAGCTTAACTTTTCAACATATGATGGATGAGATCTCTTTTAGTTTTGGTATGCAGATATCTGAAGAATGTATCTGGTTGCTGTCATAACTTAATACACAAACCAGGACTGCGTGATGTACAGTCCTTTCAAGACTGTCAGTTGGATTGGAGTTTGTGACTTCCGACTGGACGATAACTGTTGTCCATTCACTCCGAGTTAAAAAATTGCCAAGCCATTTCACCTCAACATGGAGGTCTCCCATCATTATAACAAATCGGTCTCCATCAAATACGTCAGGCCATGACAATAGGATTTGCTTGGTGGTATAGAACAATGGTTGATCTGTGATTATCACTTGGATCTGTCTTGTGGGCAAATGATTGATAACCTTAGGAATAAGCTTCATTGCATGTAGTATTATTGCTGCAGTGTGTGCTGACCCTGCAAGCAAAGACATAGTGTTACATTCAACCAGTCATCTTCTGTCTCGTGGGATATGATCATGATTGGATTCTACTTACCTCTACCCTATAGAAGCAGGTGTGGCTATTTCTATCCATAGTGGAAACACGGGCAATTTCTGAATACTCGACTGGCAGCAGGCCAATCAATTTTTTGTTGGTAGTATCTGTGCTGATGAGTATTGAATCCCTCTCTATTCCTGGCTTGTTTGTATTGCAATTTTTTGGCAGTCATCTTGAGATAATGTGTATGCTGTTTTCATGTAAAAGAGTATAAAAATGTACTAGTGCGCATGTTTTTACACTTTTACCCTATCTACTGTACTAATTGGAGTTTATTCCGATCTCTTTTAGTGCTCCATATTTTGGCCTTGTGCCTGACTAGAAAAAGATTAATAGATACAAGTATTCCTTGTTTTTTGAATGTTCACTCAAGCTGCTATAGGGACCTGGCGCACACACCTTTTCCCTCTCTCCTAAACTTGTGTCTCCTGCACCCCCCAACACCCCAACCATTGAGGACTCAACATAGAATATCATCATTACCATTTTGGGGCCTTTTTCTATAAAAAACATTGCAATTTTTTGGCAGCTATTTTGAAATGAAGGTGTTGGCTGCAATGGTGTTCAGATTGTGTGTGTCCTGTTTTTCATGTAGAAGAACAAAAAAAAATCTACTAATATGCAGATCCTCATACTTTACTCACCCTTTGAGCCATTTTCCCCTAAGCCACTGTACTATAAACTAGCTTGATATAATTTGCAATTTATGATTCTAATGCGTACTTTTTCTAAGTGAATGATAATAATATTTTCTGAAATTTTTATGTAAGACCTGATTTTGTTCTAAGCCTCTGGTGGTATTAATAGCTTGATAAATTCACTGACTTTCAGGTTCATTTGATTGTAAAATAAAATATTCTCATTCCCTGCTGTTTTTTAATGTTAGCCAAGTTTTCTTTGTGTTCAATTCTGCTTGAGAGTAAACTTTGATTTCCAACTCTTCAAGTTCAACTCTTTGATATAACTAGGCTTGCTTGCTCTAGGTAAGCAGAAACATAATTCCAACAGTTTCTAATGAAACTAAGTGATATGGATTCGCTGAGTTGATAAAATGTAGTGGAATAGAAGCATATTTTTAGATATTTCACTGAATACTTCCTACAGAATCTTTGCTGTAGAGTCTTATTGCTTTCTTCATGGTTTCATGGTCTGGAATTGACTAGAGATGAAATGGCTATATAATCTGACACTTAGATGAATCCAATCTTATCTGTTTTGTTCATATGATACTGAATCATTCAGGTGTATAAATGTGATTGTGCATACATGCATGTCAACATTCATTTCTACTTGTGCTATGTTGATCCAGGTAGTTGATTATCGTTTGTTTATATTGGTCGTCCATGCTGTATAATCTCAAAATAGACTCACCTATGGATCAGGTTAGTCTAACAAGCCAGAATAATCAGATTTCTAAATCATTTGGTGCTAAAGATGTGATGTGTTTTTTTTTGTATGCTTTGGATAGATATTTAAAAAATTGCTCCAGAAAGAATAACAATAATCATAAATTATAATTCAAGGTTTTTCCCGCATTTGTTTTATTTTTCTTAAAAAAGATGAAAGTAGTTGCTCAAACTGCAATTGCTGAATTTTACATTTTTCATGGCATTTCAACACATCAGCAGTTCTTAGAATGGCAGAAATTTCTCATCAAGTCTAGGTTATCAGCATTTGTAAGGGATTAAGTGGCCTGAAAAAAGAGTGGTTGAGGTGATAGTTGGCTTTCTTTCTTTTTTAGGAATGCTGATCTTTTACTTATTTGTTTTTATGTCAGGCTACATCATAATATACTTTCTTTCAATCAATTCTCAAGATAAATACGAGTAAGTTTGAGAAAGAAAGAAAGCAACTTATGCAATGTTTATGATTAATGTATACACTTGAAGATAAATAAATACAAGAAAGTACGAGAAAGAAAGAAAGGACAGAAAGAAAGAAATCAGACTTGACTGTTTATAATTACTGTATACACTTCATATATATACTTACAACTTTTTTATTTCACTGAATTATATTGCATGTTAAAAACATGATTACTCAATGAGATTTTATCCTTATCAGATAAACTATGTCATCTAATTTATGCATTCACATTAGATGAAATAAACTATCTGCTTGTCACTGATTGTACATGTGTTTTGCACTTTGTAAAAATTTCTGGACATTTATCATTGCCTTTTTGTCATGTTAACTGCAAAAATGGAAGTGTACTGAAAAGGAAAGAAAACTATATTCAGTTCCATGCAATCAGTAATTTGTATGTGAGAAATCTTAAGCAGCGACTTATGGAAAAGAATGAAAAGAAAATGTGGACAGTTGATTTGACGTAGTAATAAATACAGCTATTATAGAAATTTAATACTCTAATAAAGATTTCAAAATAAACTGAGAAAATAAAAATTAGGATTAAAAAAATTCTTACTACTTTAAATGTAGTTGACATTAAACAAATTAGGAACCAATGAATATAGAGACACTTCATATTAACTGGTGGCATTATCTAAATGATTGATAATGGTAATTAATATAACTTATCCTATATATCATTCTGTTTGTTTGTATGTATGACCTGATACATTTTCTGATTATAATTCTATTTTTCTCTGGTGACTTCTCGCACTGATAAAACTTGCTGATTTATGTTTTAAGATGTTTTTGAGCTTTATAACCCCCTCTCCCAGTGAGTAGGAAATGGTGGGTATACAGATCCCCTATTTTGGGGGGGGGGGATATATGGCGTCTACCCCCCTTTTATCCCAAACTCAGCCTTACGGACATTAGTGTACCTTAAGTTCCTAAAACCCATTTCCATCTCTTCCCTTTCACCTTTTGATGTTAATAAAGTGCAAGTCAGTTATTGTCCACATTGTGAAGATATTGAACTTGGAGTACACTTGTACAAAAACTGAGATGAATATCACTTTTTTGTTCATATGTGAAACATGGAAATCGCTGAGGAACAGGTCACACCATATTTTTTAAAGATACTTTTGTATGAAAGAAATTTTTTGAAAAACTAATTGCAGCTAATTTATCAAACTATTTTCTCACCATTTGATGAAAAATTCAAGATAAAAAATTATTTCTCTGTGTACTCTTGAGATGAAAATTGATAACATACCATTTTTCTTTCTTCTAACTTTGTTGATGAAAATAAGTCTAAGAAACACTTGGCTTTTATGTAAAATTATGTAAAAATTTTGTTTGAAAAACTCTAAATGAGTATTTCCCTTTGGTGTTTCATGATTGCATCCTTCTTGTTTTTGATATTTACTCATTGGAAGTTGGTTACATTCTATGATCTTAGTGTTGCCATCAAGCAGTAACATCAGTATTGGCCAAGTATCTGAATGTTTCTCGAGGAAAAGTTAGATAGATTGTGATGAATGCTTGTATGCTAATTAAGAAACCTGAATTTTCAAAGCAGAAGTAGTATTGTAATTTATTTGGTTTGTAACTTGTTAGAGGTTACATTTTATTTCATAATAAAGGTATTGTCTATAATTTTGTAAAATGTCACTAAAGGTAAGCTTTGAGGCGGTCAACTATATACTCTTTATTCTATTGTAAAGATATTGACTAAAATTTTGAGGAATATCACTTAAGGTAAGCTTTGTTGTGGTCAACCAATATAACAAAGTACTGAGGTAGTTGCTTATTGAGATCACTTTATGACAGGATCATTTTGATAACAATTGCCAACTGATGACATTAAACTACAGAAATAGAAATTGGGACAATTTACATTCATTGTTATAAATTTACACTCATTGTTCTATAATTTACACAACTTATAAGCATATACATTTACATTATAAAGTATTAATATTGATATAAACATTTTGATATAATAACCACTGTTACCCTCGACAAAACCAGTTTAATCACTGTTGCTGAGTTTAGTTTATTCATGTGTTATGACATTTATGTGCATGTATGTATCCATTTATCTATCTAACCAGCCTTCACTAATCCCTCACTAGTCAGAGTAGAAACTTGCAACAATCCACTCAAACATACCCCTCCAGGAGTAGGGAAAATGTTGGTTTTATTTTTTGAAATAGGTTTCTATTGGATGGTTCAATTTACAATGAAATTTCATGTCAAATGGGTCTCTTTGTTTGTGTCCAGCAGCATTTTGGCTTTGAAAAAAAAAAAAAAAATCTGTGCCGTTTAGTGAACATAGTCCAATAGAGCAAAAAAAATAATTAATTCATTGATCACCTCTTTCTCCAATTATATAATTGATCACCCTATTGAGTCACTAACCTGACCTGTTGTTTTAAAAAAAATCATAAATTCATGATTCTAACCATACTGGTAGTATTTTCATCAAGGCAACTTGATTTTACAACTACCACTGCTTAATTTATGAGATAGAAAGCAGTGGGGTTGTGATGAGTCATGATTACTGTTCAAATGCTACTTTATAATTCAATTTGAATGAAGTGTTTTGGACCAACTGATTTTGATAACTATTTATTAATATGTTGATGATTATGATAAGGGGGTCCCTCTGTATTAACTGGCGAGGCCTTACTTATGCTATGGGACAAACTAGATGATGATTCTTGTCTTAAGAACCATACCAGCATCTTCATAACATAACGGAGATATTGAGATTTTGTGTATGCACAAAACATTTTCAGTTTATTCATGATGACAGAAGAAGGCATTTCTCTTGTGATTTCTGACATCTTTATTTTTTTTTTGAGATCTTGCCTTGTAGATCCACATTTGGTTTAACTTGAGTATGTGGGTGTTATGTTCATACTTTAGTCCTACCAAGTAAATATATAGGTCCTGTTGGATAATGTGAACTCATGAGGTTGTATCAATAATTCCCTAGCCTGACTTGTAGTTATTAGCTGAATTTTGATCTGAACTTTTCACTGTTTAATGTTTGATCTGTGTGATAGATATTCATCCTTGAATTGAGTGCATTGAAAAGGAAGGAAATTATGCTGAAAAATAATTATTTGTTGTGTAGAATAAATGCTTTTTCATCACTAAGCTATTGACTTATTGATTTACTACTTAGTTAAACCATCTATTTAGTTTATGATCGAGAAGAAGGAAAATATCAAACCTCTTTCTTTGGATATATTAGTAACTCATACAGAGGACGTTCATAGCACTTGTGTGTCTGAGAACCAACTCCCACAGGATTATATTTTGGTTTAAACCATCCTGTTTATGTTAAGGAAGGGTTAGTTAATTGCCTTCAACTTTGGGCAAAGGTTATCAGCAGTGATCCTAGGGAAACTGAAGGAAGAATTGAAGTATATGAGTTGCACCCACCAATGTGATTTAATTTTCACTGAGACATATGTCGTCAGTTCTATGAATGGCAAAAATTTCTCAAGACCAAATTCAAATCGGTTAACAGCATTTGTGAGGAACGAATTGATCTGACAAAAGAGTGGTTAAAGAGCTACAGACAGCATTCTTAACAAAGAAACAAGGCTGTTATCTCATTGAGAGGGGCAATAGATAGAAAGAAAAAGAAGCAGAAATTAAACGAAAAAAAGGAAAAAAGAAAAAAAAAACACTCTATCTACAGGTCACTTGATTACTTACAAATGCTGTTAAAAAGAAAGTAATCAGTGAATGAAATAAAGAAGTAACTTTATTTTGAAATGTCTGAAAAACCAATGTAATTTTTTTTTTACAACTGAATTTTAAATTTAGAAAAAATAATCTAATTCAAAATATTACTTTTTCTGTATTAATTTACTTTTTGTGCAGTTATTTTATTTTGAAATTAGTTGACTGACTGTGTACCAGCTATTATTTTTGATTTTTTTGCACCATGTAGGGAACGTCATTCCAATTGTCATCCACTTGGTATTAAAGACAGCACCCTAATAACAACATTTTAACAATTTAATGCACCTTATGTATTTACTTCTGTTTTTCTTTCATTAATTCTCTTGTTTCTTTTTATTTGTGTGCTGTTTTTAATTATTTTATCATATAAAATAAGGGAAAAGATGATATAGAAAATGTATGGATGTGCCTCAAAAGCCAATTGAAACAACAAGGTAGACAAAGAATATAATTTGATAGGCACAAACATTTTCACCAGAAAATCAACATATAATTTTAAAAATGTAATCAACATATAAAAAAATCCATTCTTGATATTTTGAATGTTTTTTTAAATAAACTAGCCCCAAATTTTGTCTAAACAAGAAAAAATATTTTTGTTAATCATAACATCAATTTTGACTTTTATGAAGTTAATATTTCCATCATTGATCACAGTAAACCTCTTTTTCTAAATTAGAAATTCCACAGTTAAAATTCCAACTAAAATAAAGATTTTGACAAATGCAAATGATTTGAGCGAATATACTTAGTTTTATCATCAGTCAATGAAACTGTGCTAAAATATCCTACATTTAATCATTTAAAAAATGGAAAATGGAAAATTTTTCAACATTACTTATCACCGTATTAAGTGGTGATCAATGAATTGATTAGTTCTTTTGCTTTTTGTTGGGTCATGATTACTAAAAAAATTAGAATTTTGTAAGAACAAGCGTGAATGTGAACTGTATAAACTCACATTGCAAATTGAACCCACCAACTAGAAACCTATTAAGGGGGAAATTTTCAAAAGACAAAGAAAAAATTTTTTTCTAAACATAATAAGAAGCAAATGTTGAAAGTTTTTGTCCCTCTAGATCCTTTGGTGTTGCCTGTATGCCTGATATATAGCCGGCCAGACCAACTTGAAAACTGAAGAAACCTATGCTGACAGTTTTGGTTGATGGTTTCTAAAAACCAGCTGTTCTTTATAAGATAGACTCAAAGAACTTAAGAGAGCCATATCCAAAGGTGAAATAGAAAAGTCTGGTATGACAGACCATATCTCAAGAGAGAAGAGCTCACATTACTCTCTCTGGTAGGAGGTCCAAATAATAGCAGAGGTAAGAGGTGACAGTCGTCCTGAGCACTGGTTTGAAGGGGTGTAAAATTTCCTTCTGCCTATAATGCCTGCTTATCAATAATTATGACCTTCCATTTGATATGCTGCAACTATCCCAAGGCATCATCTTCACCTTCAGTAGCTATCTTTGTCTCCAGGTGCTGAGAACCCTTATTGTAGAAATTGGCATACATTTATCTGTGTAACAGGGGTATGCCAGGCTACTGGATTTTTTGGTTTAGAAAATGTATAATGTATAAATTCGGTATCACCTGTATGACAGGTTACTGAGTATGGTATTGTCTGTGTGGCTTGCATTGCTGGAAATGAGCTAAGCCATTCAGTATATATAAGCTATCATTTCTTTGATGTTTGCCACCAATTCATGAAGAATAGAGACTCTGCTCTCTTATCAATTGTACACTTGAAGGAGGCTGTTGAAAGGATCAGCTGAAATGTAGTAACAATAAAAGCAACACAGAATAAGTTCAATAGCTGGACAACTCTTGAAATTATAATGAATGTGTTTTCATCAGTTATTTTGTTTGTCACACAGTTTGAATTGAAATAGTTTAGTAATCATTTTTTATGGTAGTAATTTATTTAATCACTACCAGATATTTCAAATAAAAATTGTTGAAAAAAAATTGATTTGATGGCTCTCTGAGATGATATTCACGCTTTTATACAAATACTACTGAGAAATACAACTTGGTTTACTGATACCAGTGACCGCACCTACTGAATGTCAAAGTAATGCATGGTTCCTCTGAGAGTAGATATCTTGCTCTCAGTCCTGATAGTTGGCTACTCGCCCTTTCTCTCCTTTGAGACATTTTTGATGCTAACTACATGCAAGTGTGTGGGTTCTCGCAATTGAAAAAAGCCTTGTGCCATATTTGGTCTTCCTGGGAGGGACAAATAAGTACTAAGAGCTGGATCATTGAGCACAGACTGAACAGTCCATTACGTTCTGATGTTTAGTTATAATTTGAATGGAATAAAACCCTATTAATCATTATTGATAGTGGCCTTTTCATTATATATATATATATATACACCATTGACTAAAAAGAAGAAAATGGAACCCTATCAAAATCTTTGATTTTTCTCTGATCGAGGAACTCAAGGATTTAAAAAATTTGATTATTGTAGTCATTAAATTTTTCTCTGTTCCTTTATTTCTTCTGAAATTATCCAAACTGATCAATTATTTTTGTTTTTTTTAATCCTATTTAAAAAAAATGTTACCAAAACTGTCAACATAGGTTTCTTCAGTTTTCAAGTTGCTCTGTCTGTCTGTCTGTCTGTTTGTCTAGCCATCACATTTACTGGTTGTACCAATAGAACTACTGGGCTGAAAATTCAAACATTTAATCTTTATAATGTTTAGAAAAATAAGTTTTTGATTGGTGGTTTGATCTGCAATGTAAATTTATGCTAGATTGATCCTTTAGTTTGTGTCTAGCAGCATTCATGCTTGTTTTTTTGAAAATCTAGACATTTTAATGATCACTGCCCAAAACAAAGCAAGAGATGTAACTTACTCATTGAAGATCCCCTTTTTCCAATTTTTTAATTGATCACCCCGAACGTGGTATGCTACCCAATGATGTTGGTCACGTGATGGTTTCCATTGAGACTGGATTTTCTATTTTTATAAAATTTTGTTGGCTAAAATTTATTACTGCTTATTTTCTTTATTAGGACTCTTTAACAGAGTATCTTTTGTTTATACTGCAGAAATATTTTCCCGTTGATAACATCACAACCCACACATGTGACTTCTTAGTGGATCATTAAAATAGTTCTGCTTCATGAGTTCTGGTGAGCAAAATCTTGATGCGTATCTTACAGCAGAGACTTTTGTTACCAACTTTATTACATTTTTAGAAAATTGAGACATTTTACAACTGAATAGACAAGCATGATATTATCAAAATTAAGTATCACCATAAATTGATGTTGGTTTTATATATATTAGTATAAAAATGGGAATTACAAGGATATATATCTGGAGAATTTCTTTCTTTTATTTAATCATTTTTATAATTATATATGTTGCAATACTCTGATATATATTTGTTATAAATCTCTGACACCTTGTAGAGTGATAGCATCAATGACCTTGAGAATTTCCACTGAGTCCAAGGCCTTCTTGGAGTCTATAAATGCTACTACCTGTGGCATTTTATATTCTGCTGCTATCTCTTTAATTGATCCATTGAATGGAGATGGTCCATGATTGAGTAGCTTCTTCCCTAGCCAGCTTGTTTCGGTGGTTGGTTTTATACAGCATTTTGGTGATTCATTTGGTGATATTTTGGTGAAAAGTTTGTAGATGCAGTTGAGTAGACTTATTAGTCTATAATTGTTGGTCTTTTGGGTTTCCTTTTTTTATGTAATGGCATTATGATTGCAGTGTTTCAATCTTCTGGGATGATATTCCGTTTTAGGCTTATTTTAAATAAGATAGCTAGCTTACTAGCAATGACCTTACCAGTTTTTTTGAATCGGTCTTCGAGTACACTAGTTATTTGTTTTTGTCCTGTATTGAGAGTTTTGTTGATAGCTTTGAAGCCCAAATCATTTTTAAGGATTGTTTTGATGATTGCTGTCATGTATCTTTGTCTTCTCTCATGGCACTATGTGTTAATTCTTCTTGTTGCAATCATCAGTTGTTTGCATCAGTTGTAAGTGTTACGGAAATTTAAAATCAAAACAGTTATATTAACATGGATCCCCTGTTGTTTTGATCAAAAAATACCTACCCTTAAGCTATATCTATAATGTTTAGCTTTGTTTTATTATTTTTAGGGTCATGTCATAATACATGTAGTTTGCTATTTGAATGGGATTTTATTATAATGTATGGTGTATGGATGTTATTCCATACTACATTTAGTTTTGGGGAACAAAAGGTTCATTTATACAGGTAACCCAAACACCTATTTGATGATGAAGGATTTGTAAGTATAACAACAGATGTGACTCATTAATGTTACTTGTGTTGAGTGTTTACCCATGTGAATATTGAATCTGTTATGACGGATTTAATCTTGGACTACATTTAACCCACTGATGATATCATCTTCAAGAATTCGAGTTTATCAGAAAAAAATTCAATTTTTTATCAATATAGTAAACCAAAAAAATTTGACTATATTTCAAGATCACTAACCTTCGTTATATATATATATATATATATATATATATATAGGTAAAATTTTGAGGCCAAAATTTCCGGTAAAAATTTAGGGTTGACAGATACAGGAGTGATTATTTTGTAAGGCTGAAATTCAAATATAATAGAAGCAACCCTAGAACTAGAACCCTTGCAACCCATGGCTTCGAAAGAGCATACAATAAATTAATGATTTTGTGTCCATAAATCAACTGTCAACCTACAAGCAAGATCAAATCATACATGAGTATATGAAATATATATACATAAAACTTATAATCTGTGAATCTGGTCTACTTTGTACATCACGATTTTGCATGTAAGAAGTTGGAACTTTGTATAGCAGTATATTTTTTCATGGTTGAGAACATAGGAGGAGTGATGTTTTGAAGGTTTTACAGTAGGGCTTTATTTACAGCGCATGTGATGCAGTTACAAGTGAAAATATTACATCTTCAATTGTAGAACAGTGTTAATATTCTATAGGGTTGACATTCTTATTCGTTACTTTTGTCGTGAAATCGTTTTTATGGGGACGTTTAAAGTTCCTAATGGGTGTTTGATCCATGAGTTGAATTAATGATGTTACATTTGGTAGAGACTTACATGCATGAATAATCCCCTGATCAGCGTTATCAACTTGAAATTTTTTTATGCTAAACTGACCT
Source organism: Thysanoteuthis rhombus (assembly GCA_963457665.1). Classification (NCBI taxonomy): domain Eukaryota; kingdom Metazoa; phylum Mollusca; class Cephalopoda; order Oegopsida; family Thysanoteuthidae; genus Thysanoteuthis; species Thysanoteuthis major. Next base: position 53,172,298 of record OY735200.1, on the reverse strand, counting down.
TGAGAACGCATCAAATAATGCCAAAATGTGCTAAAAATCATTGTTAGCCCTTTTATGGCCACCTCTGATTGCTGAAAATGGCTACATTTCTACCAGGTAGTAACACCTCAATGGGCTATTTCATTAATATATATATGCATATATATATATATTAGTCTCTCCGTATAAACTGTCACATGGCCAACATTTCTTGGCAGCATGCCAGGTTGGGGATGATCAAGCAAAAAATAGGAAAAAAGGTAATCAGTGGATAAGTTACTTCTCTCGTCTTTTGTTGGATCACTAAAAAATCTGAATTTTCAAAAAAAAAAAGCATGATCATTACAGGATACTAATTAAAAAAACTGATGGTGAATCTTGTTGCTGCAAAATCTGCTGACAGATGAATAAAATGCAACACAATGCATCATCAATCTTTCTTTTAAAATTGTGTTGCACAAACTTCTACTGATTCCTACATCTTCGGAAACTTCATGGACAGTTAAGAAACAATTTACATAAATCACGGGAATTTTAATACCATCATTATTTAATTGGGGAAAAAAAAAAGGCCAAGCACACTAGACATATGTCCACTCTTGCAATTGTAGTTCGAAAACTAACCAATGTTGATTGATACAATTTTTTTTTTTTGCAAAAGGTCAGAGTCACTCCTACTCAACACATCAGTCAGAGTACTCTAAAATATCTCATTGATACATTCTTTCAAAAGTTAGGTTTCCCTATGGACACTCCATATATATATATATATATATATATATATATATATATATATATATATGAGAAGAATTAGATTCTATACATGTATTATAGCAGTATCTAATCTTAAGCTGGAATTTTAGGCAGCTGCTTTTTTCAATGAATATCAAGGGTTTTGGAAGGTATAAGTGTACTGATTTGTGATCACAATTCTAAAAAATTGATTTGCCAACTGGATATAGTTGGCATGTTTTGAGAAAGAATAAAGATGAAAATTCAAATTTATATTTTTATCATATTCTGTTAACATCAAATAAGTTCTATAATATGACTTTCAGTTAGACTACACGTATAATATAATTTTCTGATTGATGAAATTAGTCAAGCATGATTCAGGCTCTTTCTCTCATACTTTTTTCAAAATGGATTCACCTTGATTTTTGCACTTGCTCCAACTTTCCTTATGATATTTTAGAATTGTGTTAACTCAATTTCCTGTTTTTGAATAATTTTATTTCCTGTTTTGCCATTCAGTAGAATCAGATGATCCTTTGTACATCAATGAAAACAAGATTTCAAGCACAAGCAAAAGCTCAGCATGAAAAGAAAATAATCAATAATAGTAATTCAATAGAAAATCCTCATGAAATCTGATTATATAATAGCTGTTGTCATTTTTTTCTGTGCTTGTTAGTTTCCTGTCATGCTAAAGCAAAAAGAAAGAGAGGAAAAGTGTATTGTGAACACACAGATGCACAATTGACTGCTGTTTTATCTGTGTGTTCCCTGAAAGAATGCAGGTAACTGCTTCTACTACTACAACTACTAATACTACTTCTACTGATGTCTCAATTTTGTTTTTTACCCAAATCTGTTGCCTTATTGTTTTAAAAGCATTAAAAAACACAAAATATGAAGTTGAAGAAAATTGACAGAAAAGTGAATTTTGTTTGAGGTGATGGGGGGGTCTATTTACGTGATTATTAATCATGGTAAAAGTGATCTCTTAGTTTTGAATGATGCAATAAAAGTTTAATTACATTTTTTATTTGTTTTTCTCAAATCAATTCTCAAAATTAAAAAGTGGCATAGATTGCATTCTTTATGTAAGAAGAAACTAAAACATTTTCTCACGTATGGTAATGTTCATTGGTTGTTCATGAATATCTTCAATAGTGCTGTTTTGATTAGTGTATGTTCTGATGTTGTAAAGGTAAGGTACATTTTCCAAAACACGAAATTTGAGGATTGGAGTTTTTGTAGATTATATGGAATGGAACTTTTTTCTCACTTTTTTGTCAAAATTGAGTCAAAACTTTGATTTCTCATCTTTGGGGGTTAGAATAGAAAAATTACTTTCATTTTTCTATCGTAGGGGTTAAAATTTGGGAGAATTTTTTTCTTCCACTTTAAAAGTCAAAATCGAGAGGTAACTTTTTTCCTAATTCTCAAATCAAAATAAAAGGGATATTCTTTTTTACTTTCGGATGTCAAAATCCAAAGGAAGATTTTCTTTTCACTTTTAGGGGGCAAAAATGAGAGGTAATTATTTTCCAATTTTAGAGGACCAGAATGAAAAAACTTTCATTTTTCTTTTTTTTGACAAAATCAAAGGGGATATCTTTTTTTATACTTTTAAGGGTTTTTCCAGCATTAGCCTTTTTTTTAGCTAACAGTCTCAAGAGTGGTATTGAATCAATTTAAAAAAAAACTAAATTGAATGCTATCCATCCATCTATCTTTTTATTTCATTTTGACAATGATTTTCCGACTGTTGGGGCAGATATTTAGTCTAGTTGTTATGAATTATACAAGTCTCTTAATGTTCAAATAAAATTCCAAAAGGTTGAAAGCGAATCTGATGCAAATAAACTTATGTCGGGTCAGTAAGATTAATAGAAATATTTTCAACGTGCTCATTTTTTAAATTGCTTGATAAGCTGAATATGCTGAGCCAAAGTCTATATTTCTTCTAACGTAACATGATAATTTGCTTTCATTAAAATAACTGATGTATATAACTGTTTTGGCTGCATGCTATTGGTTTATCTGAGTAATAAGAGAAAAAACAAATATGTAAGGATTGTTTTGTTAATTCATTATAAAATTGAAGATATGATTATTAGTGTATATTTGTTCTGATGATATGGTGCTTATATAACCTCTAGGGCTCTTCTTCATATTTGTCATATTTAACTATATATATACATCCTGACCTTAAGGTAACCTCTCCATCACTGCACACACACAAACACACACACACACACACACACACATACTACCAAAAAACGAAGAAACCTCCCAACCACTACACATAGAAAGGGGGGCCAGAAAACAGTTACAACACATCATTAGAATTATAGACAACCTAGAAGGTAAAGTGATCAACCCTGGTAAATTTAAATTCACTAGAGATACCTTTATACTCCCAAATAACAGCCTAAAATTCTGTCCCTGCACCCTATATTTCAACAACTATATACTGAATAAGGACCTTAATGACTTCTTTAGAAGAATCAAGCTGAGAGCCCACTCTGGCAAATCGAACCATGATAGCGATAATCTAGACTAACTCAAAGACTCCAATAAACCTTTCATCCCTAAGAACATAGATATCACTATCCAAACATTTGAACTAGCAGTTAGAGAAGACATTAAAACCCACATTAACAATAACGGTAATTAGTTCCAACCACACAATAACCTCACCACTAAAGAATGTAAGTCCTTTAACAAACTCAAAAACAATACAGACTTAGTAATCACAAGAGCAGATAAGATAGTCATTCGGGGGTGTTAATGAATACCTCTTACAAGCTAACACTCAACTAAACAACACAGAATTTTACAAAGAACTCCCTAATGATCCCTTCACTGAATACCAAAATGTAATAACTCACTCACGAACAGAGATGTACAACAATAACATTATAGATAAAACAACTCTAAGTACACTTAAACCCATTTTCATGAAACCTGCTAGATTCTACCTACTTCCGAAAATTCACAAACTAAATAGTCCTGATAGACCTGTCGAAATGACAGGTCTATCTGGACTAATGTGGGTTTTAATGTCTTCACGAACGGCTACACCACCAAACCAGTGAAATATATTGACCACCACTAGGGACACAAGTTAAATCCTACATACAAGATACCGCTGACCTCTTAAACAAAATCAAACAATCCAAGAAAAAGTATTTCTAATCACTATGGACATCAAATCCCTACATTCTAATACTAAAAACGAAAAAGGCATTCTAGCCTTCAAAGAAGCCCTTAAAATAGAGCAACTAAAGAACCCCAAACTTAAACAATTACCAGCCTTATGCAACACATTCTAACACTTGATAGTTTCAACTTCATTAATAGACACTTCCTCCAGATGAAACATTGTACTTTGGGCACAGTCATAGCCCCCTCCTACGCTAATATCTTCATGGGTAAATTTGAAGAGACCTACATATACCCAGAGATAGACAAAGACATCATCTGCTATGTTAGACATGTAGATGATATTCTTTTTATATATGCAGGAGTTTAAGCCAAACTAGAGAAATTCTCCAAGCACATAAACTTTATATATGACTCTATTAGATTTGACTATGAGAAATCCACTGACTCCATAGCCTTTCTAGACACCTGCATATACATAGATAATAATAGAAACCTTCCTCCATACTAAACTTAGACACTGACAACTACCTCAACTCTATATCAGCCCAGCCCAAACACCTGAAAAAACCCTACCATTTTCACAAGCACTTGGAATAATTGCTCTACAGATATTGAACTCAACAAACAACTATAATCTACTACAACATTTCACTAAATGAGTATATTCACTAGAAGATACAAATACAGATAACCAAATAAAAAAGGTCACTACAATACCCAGAGAAGAAAAACTTACACACTCTAACAAAAATAAATCAGACTGCATACCACTTATAACCACCTTCCAGAACAAACTCTCACCTCTGTCATAACTAATAAGAGACGGAATATACTTATATGCAAAACAAAACTCAGAGAAATATTCCTAGGGCCATGTGTCATCGCCTCCTGCAGGTCCCAAAACATCAGACATGATTATCAGCAGCACTATAATCAACAACAAAGTCTTACACAACACCATCCCTAAAACCATTCAATTCTTTTAACCCCGCAACAAAAGAAATATTCTATGCTTCAACAATCTTGAACACACCGACACCTTCACTAGCCCTACCACTAACAAGACTTTCTACTTCTACCATAATTCTAACTGTTGAAGCCATAATGTCAACTTCCTCCTAGAATGTAATGGATGCAAATTGCAATACATAGGCAAGTCCAAGTGGCAATTCCACTTCAGACTTACTATAGGCATAGAATTAAGTCACCTAATCCCAGTAAAACTACACTCCTGCGCCCCAAGCCACAATTTTGGCACGAGATGTACAATAATGAAAAAATAGAAAAGAATACACAACGAAAATTCTAGAATGACATGAAGATATGTGGATTAGTAAACTTCTTCAAACGCTTCCCCTAATGGACTCAATACGGAACTTAACAACCTTAGCCACACTGATTTCTAGCACTGAAATTCTCTCACTCACAATTACTCTATACTCACCAACTCACTATTATTTAGATCATAGTTCTACCTAGGCCTAAACACCCACAGAACATCCACAATGACCACTAATGATACATAACATACATTTCTCAAAGGATAGTCAATCATACATAAGGACCCCTAACCTAACTATCTGGACTCACAGCAGAGATAGCCTTATCCCCAATTTACCAAGCACCCAAGAATTCTAGCACTAAACTACTATCCAGCTCCCTAGTATCTATGACAACCAATGTTTAATAATTCCCACCCCCTTCTGACCAGCACAACCAATAAAGTACCCGTAGCTGCTGCTACTACTTCCAACAGGATATCAAACCATGGCACTACAGATTTTTCCACTGACGGAATACAATCCAGACTCATCTTTATGACCCAAAAGGAATCCTCTTTCTTGATTTCAATTTTTGGATCAAAATTAAAATATCTGATGCTAAATTTATTTTCTACAAAAACATTTTAACCATGGAAAGGTACACACATGCTACTGAAGATGGTGACCCCTCTGAAACATGTATAGTATATTAATTAATTCATTCATGAATTAATTAATTAACAAAAACATTCTCCATATATTTTTACTCCTGAGTCTGTCTCATTCTCTATTGTTCACTCACTCACACACACACGCGCGCGCGCGCACACACACACACACACACACATATATATATATATATATATATATATATATACACGTGTTACTGCTTGTCAATTGGAACAATTGTTTTACTTCCTCTTTCATATTCCCTATTATTTACACTACATGCGTATGATTATATGATTCGTGAGATATCTTTATACATGAATAAAACATAATATTTGTAGCAGTTCTTTTCTGTCCAGTAGAACTTCAAGCCATTAAAGTATCAAAATGAAAAAAAAATCCAAGTGAATTTTTAAAAGTCTTCTAAAATCTAATTAAAAATAGTTTTACTTTCTTAATGTTTTGTGCGACACCTAAGATGAATATCTTTTCCTTATTGAGCTTGTTGCATCTGTTCAATATTTAATTCATTTTGAATAAAATAAAAAGTGTTGAGGATTATTACTTATATAATACTTTACTAATATCAAGATCCAAAATTCCAGAAATATCATTTTGTATAACTGGAATGTTCATGAATGCTGTGAGAACCATATAATTTCTAGCTCTTGACTTGATATGAAATTTACTAGTTTATGGTATGCATTTTATCATTTAGCGTTTACATCAAATAGAATGAATAATGCACATTTAAAAAATGTTTTTAATATTCCATGTTTGAGCTTTAAATTAAGGATAAGATACTGATTACTTTATCTTTTATAAATTGTTCTAATCATATTATGAAATTGAATGCTAAAAATGAAAATTATTTATTTTTTCATTCAATTTTTTTCAATTTATTTTTCATTTTAAGCATTTTCCCCATTTCAAATGAAAACTCATTGCAATTTAAAAAACTAACATCAAACTTGATATTTTGTGCATTGTATATAAGACTACTCTAGATAGGAGCTTTTCTATTTCAGTTAAATTTATGGAAGAAGCTTTTTTTTTATTGGCTCATAATTTTCAGAGGCTCTTGATTTGAGCAAAGAAAGAGAGTAAGAAAGGAATTAGTGTTAAATAAAAATTAACATTACCTGTTGTTAATATATAAACTCATTTTCAAACATTTTCTTGAAAACTTCGGTGTAAAAAATTTGGTGCTGACCCAGAAATTGTAAGAGGCTGTTTTCTTTGATGAATTGGTTCATATAGGAATAAATTCTATTTGATCTTTGGTAACCCTCCGAAATAGAGAACTAACATCTTAATGTTATGAGTTGTAAGTCTTGCTTTTTCTTCTCAAAGAAATAAAAAACAACTTCATATTTTGAATCGCTTAATTATATTGATATTTATACCTATATTTAAAACAGATGTTAATCTCGAGTTTAGTTTATCACTTACATATTGTAATACCAGATATTATTCATCACATTTTGGATTATTTTCTTAACTTTTGTCGTAATGTGTATGTGCATGTGCACGTGCGTGCATGTGTGTGCCTGCACGTGCATGTGTGTCTGTGTGTGTGAGAGATATTTTTGGCCATGATTTATGAAATCAGTTTAGTTTCAGAATGTTGAATTTTCACATTCTGTTCCTTTAGGTATTGAAAACATTTCGCAATTCAGGGAGAGTAATGAGAATTATAAATTTCATTATATTTCTTTATGTATGTATGTGTGTGTGTTTGTGTGAGACACAGACTGTATGTGTGTGTATGTGTGTGAGTGTGTGTGTCTGTATGGGGTGTACCGTCAGCAAGAATTTGATGCTAGCTTTGGTGGCATTGACAAGCAGATCATGTACTGCTAGTCGATGGAGGATGACATAATCGATGGCAACCTCGGAGCTACCGGTTGACTTTGGATGCTAAATAATCAGGTGTTTCCGTAAATCTGCATCTTTTATCTTATCTTTCAGGAACTTCACCAGAGTCTGGAAGTTGCATCAGATATTTCAGAGCTTAAAACTGCTTTAGAGGGAGTTGTATCGGACTTACTACCAGTTACGGTGAGTGAATTATCAAAGCTTATTTTTACATGTATATACATATACTAACTAATGTTATGGTCAGTTTCAATAAACTGACCTTGTTGTCTTTCACTAAATTTAATTGATGGGAATACAACGTAAGTTGCGTACATGAATGCCTCCCTCTGTGTGAATTTGAGATAGTTGCTTTTTTGAAGAATACAGCTTTTTCTCTCTCTCTCTCACTCATCTTTTTTTTTAGTCCATCTTCTATGTTTTGTTCCTGTCTTTGCAAAGACTGCTAAGAATCTTTCCTGTTCAAACTGCAGTCATTCATGTCTCTGCCAAGGATTTTATTTGATTGACCTTGATGCTGTCAGGAATGGAGAATGACTTCAACTAGCCTGCTGCTACTGCTTTAACTTGCTCACTGTCTTTCTTTCCCTATCTCCATTTTCCATCTTAATTTCCTCTCTGTATCTATTTCTTCTTCCTTTCCTTCTCTATATAGTTGTCTTTTCCCCTCACTCTTCGCTCCTCGTTCTTCTGTCTCAAAATTTATTAATGGGCTAAACCGACTTTAATATAAAAACAGAATCAAATCCAAGAAAGTCTGTTAGTAAACAATAGCAATTTAGTGTTCTAAAGGTATTTATTTTAGATACTTTGATTATTTTCCTCTATGAATCTATACTATAGTTATCATTTCTGACAATAAATATGAATTATTTTGCTAATCTTTTATTTGATAAGATTGTCTTCTTTTAATTTCCTTAAAGGATGTATTCACAATCATGTGAGTCTGTTACATTCATAACAATTTCTTAGGTTATGATATTTTCATTTTTGATGCTTATATCAGTCATTTATTAGTAAATTGTTACTGGGTTGTCATAAAAGTTGTGCACTTTGTATTTTTTAAGTGCACGTCTTGTAACATTTTAGTATTCGTAAATGTGCAAGCATACCTATCTAGACATTTATATATCCTCCTACCTGTACATCTGTCTTTCTATCCATCCACCTACCTGTACATCTCTCTATCTATCTATCTGAACGTGTGTCAATTTATCCATCCACCTAGCTATACATGATATGCAATTCATGATTAAAATCTTTCATTTGATTTTTTAGAAGCAAAAAAGAAGCTCAACTCCCAGCAATTTTTTTACCTTTCTGTTTAGATGCTTGTAAAATCATAATGTCTTGAGTGTTATTAGCAATAATAAACAAACATGTAAACCAATTTCTCTTTTTTGTTATCTATTTTATTTTTTGATTTTAGCTGTAACATTTTATGGATGCATTTCAATTTCCATGGAATAAACTAGAAACTCTTCAATTTCTCTTATGAGAATACCTTGGTTTATCATGTTTCTTTTTTATTTCCTAATATCATCATACATTTCTGTTAAAGATTTCACTGAAAAGTTCTGTACCACGATTTTCTAAAAAAGACATTTTTTTTTACTAATTTTGTTCTTTATTAGGTATTGTGGATTTTAGTAAACAACAGTTGTTGTTAGATATTAAGTAACCAGCTCAAAATCTCTTTTGAAAACTTGAAATATTAGACAAATGAATTTTATTCAAAAACTATTCTACTATAATTTTTAAAAAACTCTTGTTATAATCTGTTATTGTTATCAGTCACTGTAATGCTGTAATTGTATCATTTCTGTGTTTTTGGATTAACCTGTTTGAGAATGTTTTTTTTATATTTTATCCTGGTTGAAGTCACTTTACTTTTTCTTAACTTGATTATGGCTTATGAGTCTCACAACTAAATACTAGACAAAATCTGTTCATTGCAAATATTTCATCCACTAAGATTTGTTCAAGTGAATGTGCATGAAAATTATGAAAAAATATTTTTCCTCTGTAATCAGATGTATGAAATCTTCTGGCTGAATCTAGATATTGTTTTTTCACAGAGGGGGTCTGTAAAGGTATTATTAGGGGTCTACAAGCTCGTTGAATAGGCAGACCTTTCAAAAGCCTGGGGTCTGAGGGAAAATTCATTTAAATAAAAGGGGACCTTATTAATGAAAAGGCTGGGAATCAAAGTTCCAGACTGACACAGAGGACTTGGGCAGACTGACCCTCTCAGACATGATGAGAACGTGCGTACCCTCAACAGTGTTGACAATGGCAACTACACATAATAATAAAACTATGTTAATGATTACTTTTAGATCTCACTTTAAAAAAAAGTATATCTGAAGTAATTCAAATAAGTTTTTTAGTCAGACCCCAAAAGGAGGATAAATTAACATCCAGCACAAGGTGGCGCCAGACAGAGGACTTTATGCCAGACATCTGGCCACCCTAATGTGAGTATGCATACGCATATGACCATAGTAAATCTCTGGAATTTTGTGCTTTAATTAGCTGGAAAAATTTCTATATCCATAGAAATAGTGGCGTCCCCCTATAATAAACTTTTACCTAAGATTGAATTAAATTATTCCACATTACCGGATGCTATTGTAAAGCCAAGGGCTGACTGTTTTCAGTTAATAAGATTACATTGTTTCATGAATCATGATTTATTAATGGTCAATCTCACTCTTCAGTTATAATCAGAAACCTCTGTTCACTAATTAAATTATAGTTTTCTGTAAGATGATTTGTACATAGAGCTTTTTTGGTTTTCAGGAATATCTATCTAAGTTTATGTAGAGCCTTAAATTGGACAATTCCAGATGTCCAGTTGAATGAATTTTTTTATTGGACATAATCATCGGCTTTTTAGCAATTGTTGTTGGATATATACCTTCCCCAAGATTCACCAGACTTCTCTATCATGTGCATTGTGGAGCCAGTACATTCTGAACTTGTGTAATTCACCATCGTATTTTCTGCCAGCCACAGTCTTGCATATGATCTCTTTGGATCAATGTTATGAGTTGTGATATCCAGTGGTTGTCTGGCATTCTTGCAACATGATTAGCCTATAGCCATTTGAGTTTATTAATGGTTTCTATGATATTTTTGATTCCTGTTTTTCCTCTAATGTACTGTGCTGTCATGTGATCTCTTCATGTGATATTAAGCATGTTGCATGGTTCTCAGTTTGAAGGCCAATCTTTTGATTAAATTCCATGTTTTAGCTCCATAGGTGACTATCATGAGGATGCATTGGTTGTATACCCTCCTTTTCAAAACTAATGGGATTTTCTTTTTCTTGAAAGTAGAGCTCGCTCTACCAAGAGCTCCCCACCTTGGAGTGATTCTTCATTTGATTTTGAGTCCTTTTGAAGATTCTATAGATATTCATTGTCCTAGGTAGATGGAGTTGTCTACTTTTTTGAGTTCTGCATTGCTAGCAACCCCGAGTGTCGGTCTTGTTTGTTATCACACAAAATTTCATGATCTGTACTTGACCTTCTTTATTTACACTCTTGTTGGAGTCAGTGTTTTACTAATTTGCTCCCTTTAAATCCTTTAATTTACTGACCTTACCCATGTTATCACTTACAATGTCTTCCAAACAATGAGGTGATACTGGTATTACCAAGAAATATGTGGTGTTATCAGTAAAGAAAATCATTCCCCTTATTTGTAAATATTTTATATTCTCTTACAATGTTATTTATATCCATGTATCGTGTCATGTATTCATTTGTGCTATCTTTATGATTTGGGGTTGTTTGTTTTTTCTATACATAATTATGGACAATTAGATTGAAGAGACACCTGCTTCCCTATATTAGTTCACTAATAAGAGGGCTTACAGTATACAACTTCCGGACTAGTCTCTGTGATGATGGTCATCATAAGTGTACCACAACGGACTTGGCTGGGGGTTGCTACTAGTGATGTACCGGATGTGGAATTCTGATATCCTGCCAGATCCGGATTTCACCGGATATCCAGCAGGATACCGGATTACCTGGCTGAACAATATTTATGCTAATACTGACATAATTTTTGGAAAATTCTTGAATAAATGCTCTACACCAAAGATATCAAACTGCAGATCAAGTTTGCTTTGGATAATACCTATTTATAATATATTAATCAATAATAATATGTGTAATAGAAAACGAATCTATGCATAATGAGACGATAACTATAAAGATTTCAGAACTACGTATGATGTGCTAAAATATATTTTCAAGCAGAAACAGTTGATATTTTTCATGTTTAGTACTTTTAATATGAGAAAATGGATAAACTATAGATTCTCAAGTGAGACATCTTGAAAAATTCACTTTTAAAATATGTTGAATTTTCATGTTCTATCAAAAATTAATATAACTGTCAGTCATCAAAAAAATATTAGAATAAGACCCAATATGAACCAATGGTAGTCATTTAATTTGCCCTATCAATTAATTCTATCACTAAATAAAAAAGATAATTCATGAAATAGTATGATTTCTAAGAATTTGTAATTATCTTAAATAATTTGAAGTGAAGCAGTCCATTTGAATTCTCCTGATTTTATAAATACTGTCAAAACTAATCTTTTAAGATACTGTTTAATCTTAACTTAATCATCTAATTGGATCTAATAATTTGTACATTTAACTTTTTTTAAAAAGTTTGATGGCTCTATAAAAAATTTTCACTTTAGGAATTAAAAAAAAACTGGAAAATGATGTAAATATTGATGTTTTTCATAATTGCTTATTTTTATATGTCCAGTTTTAATTTACTATCAACTAAGGCATGCCTGTTCAAAATGTGTGTCTGTTTTTATGAAAATTTTTAGGAGGTTTAAGCTTGAAATAATGAGTTGTACTTTATTTATTCATGATGTTGTTAATAGTAACAATTAAAACAGAAATGTCATCGTTCATCATAATAACAATCAAAACAGAATTAAAAAAAATGCTGTTACATCATCTAATTATAATCTAATTATAAGTTTATCTTGCTCTATAGAAAAAATTGTCAATTTTCTCTCTCAATTCTACTCCAAAACCATTTTGAAATGATTAGAGACCCACATTGCATCATACAAATGTCACTTTTTATGATCACAATGTATGTTTTCATTCTGTATAGATTTTTCATTGTAAGTTGAGCAACTGCCATGTATTGAGAACCGCTGACCCAAATAACTTCAAACCTAACACTGCAATGTCTGGTGCATGGACCAATATATCTGGCAAATACCAACTTCTGCATAGAAAATGTCTGTGATCATTTTGATCTGTTTGTTAAGTATTCATAGTGATTGAAAGATATCTAAGAGTGAAGTAGTGAATGATGTTTTAGATTCATCATAAAATGCAAAATTCTTTAGTTACTTAAATAAAATACACTTGTTTGTTTGAAATTTGTAAGATTTCTAAGTTAGAAAAAACATCAATACATATAAATAATTTTCACAAAAAAACGACCTGATACTACCATGGATCTTATAATTGTACACAAATTTTGAAATTCAACTGCTACAAATGAAAGTGTAATTTGTCTCAAATTTTCACATGGAAAAATATCAATTTCCAGGGTAGATTACCTCTACATGCAGGATTTACGTTTAGTAAAATACTTGTAACAATCATTAATAAATTGGTAACAAGATTTGTTGGTGTACTATTAATATTTTGTTTTAAGTAATTGTATGAAATTATGAATAATCCCAAGCATTTACCAAGTACTTAAGTGAAATAAAAAATTACTGGAAAGGATAATTATTCATCATAACAGTTTTTTAATTGTACTGTTATTGTTTAGATGAATGTTAACCATATATTACCAAAATAAAATATATTATGTAACATTTCTGCACTATAATAAGGCAATTTTGTTGGTTCTTAACCATAAGTATTGAAACTTAAGTAAGTTTGGAAGACATCCTCAGTTAGCTCGATTGGAAATTTACAGTATCTAGTCATACAAACATTGTCATTCTTGATATTTTTTTTCTTTCAATGTATTGTAAAGTAAGATAAAATTGTACAACTTGGTATAGAATAGGCTTCAATTTTTTTAACTTGATTATGCTGTGATTGTAATATTGTTTGGTAATGAAGCTAATCCTGTTCCTGAAAAGTAACTTGTATGCTGATACTATTTGATGCTAAATACATTGTATGATGTAAAATTTGACATAAAGGAGTTTTGTAACATCAGTAGAAGTAAATAATTTGATACAAGTAAGTTGTTTTTATATTCAGCCAATTTGCAGTCAGCCTTCAATCACTGTTGTCCACATTAGAGTCAATGAAGCCTATATGAAGTTAATGTGCCTATATGTCTCATTTTTCATAAAGATTGATCATTGAGATATTTTGAGTCTGAAATTATTAGAAAATATCAACGTAGTCAATATCACTATAGGTTTCTTCAGTTTTCAAGTTTGGCTGGGTGGCTTTGTATTTATCATATATATGGCTGCATCAAAGGAGCTAGAAGGTTCAACATTTCCTCCTCCTTATGTCTGGAAAAAACTTTTTTGCTTTTTTCAAGTCACCACCCATCAAAAAATAGGTTTTTGTTGTGGGATTGATCTACAATGAAAGTTCATGCTAAACTGGTCCTTTAGTTTGTGTCTGGCAGTTTAAATACTTGCTTTTTTTTAAAAATCCAGGCTTTTTTCTAGTGATCACTGCCCAACAAAAGGCAAGAGAAATAACTTGTTCATTGATCACCCCTTTTTCCAATTTTTTAATCGATCACCCCTAAGATGGCATGCTGCAAAAAGATGTCGGTCATGTGACAGTTTCTATTGAGTGACTATCCAGACCTTTTCTCTTTAGATTTGAAAACATGGAAATAAGATAAATTAATGATATTAGCCAGAACTGCTTCTGTTATGTGCTACTTTTCGTTTTAGTTAAAAATACCTTGCTAGTTGTTTAATTGGGCATGTAATGTGAATCATTGAAATATTTTCCATCGAGATCTCTGTCTAAATGCCAGCTAGTTTGTGAAACTTTGCCAAATAATACTATGCAACTTTTTAAAAAAACTCTTATTTCTCTTTCCGGGTAATAAGTGTTATTTTCTAATTGATCATGTCCAAAACATTTAGAAAATGGCTCTTGATCTGTCCAGGAACAAAAATTGTGTTGCATAGTGTTATTGGGAAAATAACTATGTATAATTTTTGTTTAAAAAGAGATAAAGATCATTTTACAAAAATAAAGACCTGTATATCTAAAAATGATTTGATCCTTTTCCTACTTATTAGATGCATTCAAATGTATCAAGGAAACTTATCTCATAAATGAAGGGTAGAAATCCGTAGATATTGGATCATATGCCAACCATCTTTAATATAGGTTCAGTTTAAAATTTGGCACATTTAGAACTTTCATATGTGCATATACATATATACAACTTCCCAGAAAATAAGTTTGTATTGGCAAGATTTACATTTGTATAAATGGCAACATATATTTATTCTATCTGTGAATCCCACTATGTAAGACTTATTTCCTTCATCTGCTTAATCTCTGTATACATTAATTTCTATTCTCAGCTCTTCAAAATGTCTTACTTCAGACAGCAAATGACTGTTAGTCTGTTTATCAGATTGGCACAATATCAGTCTGCAAGGTAAAATCTAACATTATGATAGATTCTTTTTCCCATGATATTTCACATTTAGATTGATGTATTGTCTATAATTTTGAGAAGAGTCATTAACAATTAAATTTTTGTTTACATAGATGAATCTCTTTTTTGCATCCTCAATGTTATCATCACAAATTTTCTGCCAATCAACTCTTCAGCCCTCTTTTCTTGGATTATTCACCTGATGGGGGCTGAGGAATGGATTGGCCAAAAAATTGTATTGACAGCATCAAGGGCACAGATAAGAGATTCAATTGTCCAAACAAAAGATTGATAGATCTAGATAAATATTTGCTACTCATAAGTTCCAGGAATTTGAATAGTGTAAATAAACTGTATGTAAATGGAGCCAGCGGCATCCTTTGTGTTCCAGCATGCCAACGGCTGTTTGTGTGAATGGATGTGTTGCTGATTTATGCTTATTTTTGCAACATCTTGCTTAGATGGTTTAGTGGTTTTGCATTAGCAAAGAATCTGCATCAAGCTCTTCTTCAAGATCAACAAGATAGCTGCAGAAAGTCACTGGCTGGTTGCTTCAGGAAGCTTTTGGTGATAATGCCATGTCCTAAAGCAGATCGCTTTTCTAATACAAGTGTTTCAAAGAAGGACAAAATGTCCATCAAAGATGATGACCATTCTGGACGGCCGTTGACGAGCTCAATACCAGAGAACATCAAGAAAGTGTGCCAGGCTATCCTTGTAGATCAAGAATGTTTAATGCATTTTGGTAGATGTGTTGAATATGAGACTCATTGCTGCATAATTTGTGCCAAGACTGCTGAGTTGCCTGTTTTTGCAGTTTTGGGGTTGTAATAAGACAGTAATCATTCCCCACCCAGCCAATTCACTTGATCTTGCTCCCTGTGTCTTTTCCCTGTACCCCAAGCTGAAATTCTGACTGAAATGATGTCATTTAGACTTGATTAATTAGATCCAGAAAGAATCGCAGAAGGTGCTCAGGATCAGGGCTCAAGAAAGTTTCAAGTTTTTAGTGAGCGCAAATGTTTCACTGGAAAATTTCTGAAGTTATCTAATCAAGCGCAAAGTGCATGAAAAAAACTGATGATCCTCAATAGAAGCACAAATTCAATTCTAAATCATTTCTTACATTCTGATGATAGGCTGCATGCTAGAATTGCCCAAGACTACAATTCTGTGTCACACACATCCATATAATAACTACAATACCTTTTGCATACAACATACAGCCACATTATGGCAAACTTAAGTAAGTTCTGTTCTTTCCTTTTACATGCAATTTTTATCAAAGGAATTCCTTTTCAACTTTGATCATCTAACACATTTCCTCATATTTTTACATGGGAAGGAAATTCTTTTGAAACTTTAATCAACATTGAATATTATAGATTCATTCTTCCTCTCATGAGACATTTAACTAACTGAGTTTTCCAGCTGATTTTAATCATTTACATTTATTTCAATAAACCAATATTCTTGTTATATTATATTCTTTGAATTCTCTTTACAATCAACACTTGTGGATATTTTCTGTCCAGCCTTTAACCACTTGATGATTGCAGCTTCACTTGAGTTTTATGAAACAGTTTATGAGTATTTAGTTTGGGTATTAAACAAAAAATCCGATCATAATAATTAACCTGAACATAACAGTACAATATTCTGAAGCTAATTGCCTTTATTTTAACTTAATGATTCCGGTTTTTGTTCTTTTATTTACATCCCCAATATTTAATCAGTTCTTTCGTAGTCCACAATCCACCCTTCCACAACATTTCATTGAAATTCGTTGAGAACTTTTGGAAGTATTGTGTAGATAGTCATGGAATTTGGGTGTTATTATGTATTTAGGGCATATAACTATGAGGTAGGGGGGTTAATTGTTGATAAATCTGTCCCAAAATTGAATCAGTTTTTCTTTAGCCTATTGTCCGACTCTCCACAAGGTTTCATAGAAATTCATTGTGTACTTCTGGTGATATTGGGTTGATAGAAAGTTGAACACAAGCGAATATATATAACTCTGCAACTTGTCGGCCAGAGTAATAAGACATTTTTGTTTTTACTGGTAATATTTTGGAGAGTTGGGAGGAAAAATAGCCTTAAGGTAACACCACCCTCTCTTTATAGTGCATTTTGTATGGTTTCCTCTTCTTCTTACTGATGCCATCTTCAAAGACAAAGTGAAGGGCAAAGAAAGAACAAAGTAGAGATGAGTATATGGCTAGATATCTTAGGAGGGGGATAGAATGATATCACATGGTTGCTAAATTAGCCATTTTTTGGCTATATCTGGCTGATTTTCCCCATGGAACCAGCTCTCGTTCCGACAAATGGTGCTCGCCGCTTGATCACATTCTTGAGCCCTGATTTGTCACTCAAGAAAAAATGCTATGATTGCTGTATACATGCCCAAGGGGACTAACTTGAAGGTGACTGCTGGAACTAGGGGCTAGGGTAAGTTGTTTTCCTGCAATGTTCAAATTCATAGAACTTTTGAATAGCACTTTGTACATGCTAATATGTATAACTGCGTATGTATAACTATAGGTTGGTGTGAGTGCAATTAAGTGGCTTGAATTGAAAAAATTGAATAGACATTTCATGTTGAATTTTCTATAAATAGCACGAGGAATGCATGTGTAACCCTGTTGATTGGAATTAATGGCAGTTCCTTTCTTTACAAAATTGAGTAAATGTATTCATTCATTATGTAGTTGTCAAACAATCTTACCTGAATAAAAGTCATCTGCTGTTGTTTCTCTCCAGTAGAAAGATATTCACCCATATGCATTGCAGATAGATTGGAAAAATATTGAAACATGCTCTGTTGGATCTACTCAATCCATACTCAATTGTATGACATCATGATGAACTTCCAGTTCCAGTTTGGATAGAATTCATAGGAGAATCTTGCTTCTTTTTTTCCATTGTTTTTTGATCTTTTCGACTCATATTTCCCACATTTTGTTAGTATTTCAACTCATATTTCCCATATTTTGTTAGTACAAGACATCCAGTTTATACTTGATGAAAAGTTTTGGTAACTTTTAGTGATTTTTATCAATTTTTTGTGCATTTTTTCATCATAGTTTGATGTTTTATTCCAGATTACAATCACAGATCTGATCATTACGGATGTAAATATTACAAATTTTCTAATGACAAGACACAATCCCAATGTTAGAAATCTCTTATACGTTCTTCTAACTTTGAAGAAATATTTCTAGGCTAATAGGGCCTTTTCTCGGTCATAACAACAAAACAACCAAGTTAGTTCTATATCATTGGCTTATAAGAGCCTGTGTTTAGTCTATGCTATGTTAAAATGGGGTCCTAAATTACAAAAAACAAATATTAGTATGTAATTTTCCTACTTGCTTTGTCAATTATCTAATTTTTCAAAATTTTATTTATACATCTAGGTAATACAACAAATATATCTGACATGATCCAGACTTTATTTAGCTTCTACTACTTTTTTTTACAACAAAAATCGAAATGTAAGAAAATAGAAACTTTATTGAAACAGACTTTGTGTAGTTATTAAGAAAAATAATTATAGAAAGTTTCCACGTTGAAGTTATTTCCGTAAACAATATACACTCAGATAAATCTATGTTTTGAAATGTAACTCTTGAAAAAACAAATGTGAACATGTGAGTTGGTACTTTGCCAAGTACAATACTACACTTTTCAATATTTTTATTTTTAAAAGAAATTTTCTGCTCTGTTGGGTCCAAGTTGAGTTTGAATGCAGATAAACAATTAAAATCAATTTAATTTATTATTTGCTGTATAATCAATGTAATAATGAAAGTGAGTGTTAGAAAATTGCTAATATTAGCATGTCTGCTGTTTAGATATCAAGAACATACATGCTAGGGTTTTGAAGAACGAGTGAAAACAATATGTAGGAGTTAGTAACCTAAATATCTAGCTGAAAGAAGGAGCTAAGCAGAGTTCATATTTGTTTTACTGTGCTGTATAAAATTGTGAGATCAAGAATCTTTCATTATCCGCTCCCAACAGTTCAAGAAGAGACATTTATAAATAGCTGAAATACTTGCATTCTATAGTTTTGTCCACTTTTTTCTTTTAAATCATAAAGACTATAGATTAAATCTTAACAAGATTCAATTCATTTCCTTGCTAATGCGAATTCATTTAATCAAGCTTTGTAAATGATTGTGTTGAATAAAAGATGGGTATTAGTTTCTTTAAGAGCTTCTTTATGTGCCCAAAATATTAGATTTTTAAAGCAAGCAAGTAACCTCTGAAGTGACAAGTCACTGATAATGCACCATTAATTGCTGAAGTATGTAAGAAACCAGAATTTTTGGAAATATTAAAATTTATGAAATAAATCATTTCAAAATTTTTAATTGTTATATAGACTTCATTGTCTCGTTGGGAGAAACTATTCTAAGTATCAAGCATGTTGGCAGTTCCTTGCTCATTATTATTACATGAATAAGTGCTACAGATGATGCATGGCTGTGGCCGACAGAAAGTGAGATGGTGTGACATGCTAGATAAATTTAGAAAGTACTGGGTCCACGATGCCCATGATAAAGAGGTCTGGTGAACCTTTGGGAAGGTCTATGTCCATTGACAGATGCTAATAGAACAATGATGATAAGGATGATGATGATGATGATAAAATCTACTCAAAATTTTTACAGGATTAAAATTATGTTTGTATTGAAAATCATCAAGATTGAACAAAAAAGATTTCAATTAGATCCTTTGGTATATATTTCTATTTATCACACTTCAAATAAAGAGGGATGCTCGAATTTTCATTATTGAACCAAATTCTGTAAAATTCTAATGAGTAAAAAGTATCTTTCTTCACCCATGTAGTTATGATTATCAGGGCCCAATTAACCTATATGCAAACTACGCCACTGCATAGGCCCAAAGACATTGAGGGGACCATGGAATGAATAGCAATTGTCTAATTATGAACTTGGAAATTTTGAAATTTGGGAAATATTTTTCTCTTTTTTCTCTTCTCTCTGTTGGGTTATTGAAGTCATAAAGTTTTGGCTCAATATGGATTAGGGTTTTGAGATAATGAAATGTTTGAAACGTCCTTTTATGGAAATTGTATGAGAATTTTGGAATTGATTGCAAAGTTTGATCCATTGCTTGCAGAGCGTATTTCTCATTATGGAAGCAAAGTGTAGAACAGTAAGTCATCTTTTTTTAACTATATGTGATTCACATATTGAACAAATGGAAGAAGACGTGTTGTCTGCCATATGCAAAGAAATTCATGCTGTCAAATACTTTTCTATGTGTTGATTCAATACCTAATGTCAGCCATATAGATCAGTTGCCTTTCATTATACAATATATCAATAAAAGATATCCTGTTGAGACATTCTTGAAATTTCTTCCCATTCTCAGTCATGCAGGTACGAGTCTTTAGCGAGATATATTCAAAACTCTTGAAAAAATTGACTCCTTCTCTTGCAGAGGTCAAAGTTATAATAATGCAGCAAATATGTCAGGTAAACATGCAGCTCTCCTAGCAGGAATCTAAGATAAATCCATTAGCAGATTACATTCCATGTACAGCACATTTAAATCTAGTTGGTGTTGCCAGTGACAACTGCTGCCTGAATGCTTACAACTTCTTTGGTGTGATGCAGGAATTATATGCTCATTCAGCTCGACCAACAAAGAACTGAGATTCAATGACAAAGGGATTGGCATTTCATGAAAATAGTTAAATTCTGACCCTAAAAAACACTATTATCCTTCCATTGGCATTGTCATTTTGGATCCGCGAAAGAATTGCACACCAATTACTCAAGCATATACGCAATGTTAAATGGAATGGCAGACAAAGAAGATTAAAAAAGAGATGCCTGACATTCTGGCTCAATCTTGGTAAACAAAATGAGCCCTCTTCATATGCATTTATGTATGTTCTTTAGAACCAAATCCTCATGTGGTACCAGATAGCAAGTACTCTTTTTCAAAATACAACCATTGACATTAGGATTGCTGTATCATTGTTTTTATCACCTGAAAGTTAGGTTGTTGAGCTTTCAGATGGATTTGATGAATTGGAGCATGAAGCAAAGAATCTCATGAGAGATCTTCAACAAGAATATGTATAAAAAGTTATGCAAAATCAAAAAAGATGTCAAGATGACAATCCTGCTGAACCAGTTGCAGATCTTCAAGGTGCACATCAATTCCATATACATTTCTTTTGGTCATTATTAACAAATTTCTGGCAAGTTTACTTATCACCAAATATCTGATGATTTTGCATTCATCAAATACTTAAAAGAGAATAATGCTCTTCAGCTGAAAGTTGATGTGTCTAAGTTGCAGAAAAAATATCTCAATGACTTCCAACCAGACTGCAAGGATGAGTTCATAAATTCCTCAGAATCCTGAGTTCTTTTGAAAAACTTGAGAAATAATCCGAGATTTGCGAATATTTAAATTGCTATATGACTATTATTCGCAATGCCAGTCACAGTTTGTGAAGATGAACATTCATTTTCCTAATTATCATTGATTGAAAACCGATTCTGTTCAATAATGTCTCAGAAACAATTGAATGCCTTAGTTTTGATGTCAATTGAAAATGATGTCACTTTCTAAATAATTTTGGAAACCACCATTGAACAGTTTTCCCATAATAAGTCCTGGCAAAAGTCTTTATTTCAAACTACATGGGGTGTCTGGAGTGAAAAAACTTTTAAAAAAAAACTTGAAAGCAAATGATATTCTATAGAGGTTTCATGAAATAAAATTAGGGGTTGAGTGAGGCCAGCACACACTCTTGTGCAGGCCTGCATACCTACTCCTAGACCCCAAGGAAATCAACAAATTTGTGCAAAATTCAACTGAAAAATGTGTGCTGTTGGTAAATTGAAATTTGCTGATTTTGATTATGCCTTTTTTTTTCTTTGTGATGTTTATTTCACAACTTATAAGAGTACTTACATATATACCCTCTACTATTTTATTATGTAGATATTTGTACATATCTTATCATCATGCTTATGTTTCAATATAAATTTTCTTATCAATAAACTATATTCACTTTGATTATTTTTCAATATAAACTTTCTCTTCAGATGCCATTTAATTTAAAGTGGGGTAGACCCCAAAGTCATGAGTGCTGTAGGACCTATCATGGTCTTAATGCGATTCTGATGATTATGCTTATATGTGCATGTAAAATAGCCAGCCGATATTTTTTTCGTTGGGCAACTATTCAGCAGTGACAGCTCAGCGACAACTGCTAAATTCAAAATTTTATCATGCTGCTCTACTCCTCTATATAATGAGAGCTCAAAAATTACTTTCAAAAGGAATGTTTTTCTATTTTATCAAATATTTTGGATAAACTATAAAAATATCTATTGGCGTAAATCATTCCGTATTCCATGGTGAAAAACGAAAAATTATATAAGCAAACACTTCATGTATATGTCCCAGAAGTGAGGTTTCTTCTAAGTTGAAGATGAAAAAATTGATGTAATTTTATTCCAAGAAAATTGATAAGACTGTCCTGGATGAATCTCATTTATCTTTATTCATATTTATATTTTTTCAACTGTTATATGTTCTGTTTTGTATACTATTGAACAGTATTTGTTTGTTTGAAAAAAAAATTCACAATTGGATTAAAATTTTCAAGTAAAAAATAACTATTCAAAACTCTTATTTTAGTGAGGGGTGCAAATTTTAAAGTGTACAGTTGGACCTAGTGCCACAACTAGTTTACATGATAGTAAATACAAATTTTAGAACAAATTCCTAGGGGACAAAATTAGCGGTTGGCCGTTGGCCGGACCTAGGATATTTTGGTGACCCAGGCAAGCTGAACTTAAGCATATTTAGTGACACCAGTTCCAAAACAACAGATAGGTGAACAAAAATATTTCAGATACAGAGTACTTGCTTTAAATGTTGTAGGTAGTGTAATTAGATGAAACACTGTTTTCAACATTTTTTACTTTTGACATTATCATATCCTATGTTCAATTGTTCCGCGCTCTACTGTCTCATGCTCGATTGTCCATGCACTCAATTGTTGTCACTCTTTAGTTATACTCTCAATAGTTACTATGTCATTTTTCTCATAATGGATGCTTGAAAAAAAATGAATTTTTCAAATATTTCTCACAAATATATTTAAAATTGTTAAATCATTTAATGAGGATAATTCTTCCTCATGTTTAATATTATCTTTAACACTGCTACTTTCCATAAAAAAATAAACAATCCGAGAATCTTTTTTTCGTGGGATCTTTTTTGAGACTGATTTATTAAAATCCCATGTAAGTGAAAACACAGTCATGTACAGAATTTTTTTCAAATAATGTTAAAAAGCATTCAAATCAAATAATAAAATATTTTCATACAATGTAACCAACTATATCACTGGTCAGCTGTGTTATTATTTCATCACATTTATCTTTAACTTTCTCTGTACCTTTGCTCCCTCTGTTATTAAGTGACAAATGCTTAGCATTTAAAGCATATTTGTAATCTTTTTGAGAAAGAAAAGTTGTTAAAATTTCATTTCATTTTCGGTCAGTGAAAGACAGTGAGGCAGAAAGACAGTATATGAAAAAGTGGATGAGATTTACGTTGCACTTTTGCACATATTGGTTGATTGTGTGTTAAGTCTCCCCATGTGCCAGATAAATCACCATCTGTTTCTAATTTTTACTTCCTGTCACTATTAGTTTTATTACTGTTATGGTAAAATTTCATTCAGTCTGATATGAAGGAATTTACTTTAATTTGTTCTGGTGATTTTTTTAGCATGGAGTATTAACTTCAAACTAGTTCAGTAGTAGTGAAAAATACCTGGTTTCAGCGGTAAAGCAGTGGGGTGGTAGTCACCCCTGGGCATGGGTGTGATGGGGCACAAAAATTCCTTTGAACTAAAATCCTGGCAAAGTCCTCGGAGGCACCTGTCTGGTGTCTGAGACAATGGGTCTTACTGATCAAATAGGGGAAAATGGGGAAACTATAATTAATTAAACAATAAAAACAATCAAAATAAGACCCCAACCCCCTGATGTGAAGTCTGGCTGCTCACATAGCTGGTCCTAGTAGGGAAGATAAGTGGGATGCGGTGAGATTGCGTAGGAACTTCTGGCCTACATTTACTGCCCATTTTACAATATGTGTTGTCAATTCAGCTACCCTGCTTCTCTTGCCATCTCCCCACCCTCTTTGTAGCCTTTCTGCTACAATTCAGATCTTCCCCTCTATCTTTCTGTCCATCGTACAAAACTTCTAAGATTTTAGTTACCTGGTCATATTTGCAATAAATGATTCCAGGCCTCTACTTGACCAAAGAAATGATCAATGAAACAGTAAGATAAGGAGAACTGGCCTGCTTTTGTCTGTAACTTTTTGTTTTCAGACAAAATTTCAGAAGAGATAGACTGTAGAGTCAGCCAGATAGCCACTTCAGAGGATATGAGAATTAAAGGGGAACGATTATTATGCCTTTAGTAAAGAAAGTATGTATATGTGTTCAAAATTTGAACAACGATGAAAAATGTATACATAACAATTTTGTTTTGATTCACACATCATCGAATTAGTTTACTATACTGATCGCTTTAAAAATGTTTTGTATGTTTTGTCATATTTTCTGGAAAAATTCCTTTTTAAAATCAATTTTTTCTCTTATTTATTCATCTGTAAAAAAACGTCTGAAAAATGACTCGGAGTATTTTTTAACTCCCATCCCATCATAGTATACAAACATATCTAAGAAGTATAAATGTTTAAAAAAACAATAATCTGACTAAAAATCGATACGAATCCCGCACACACAAAGTAACTATTCTGTATGTGCTTCCATAATGTGAAACGGTCAACGTTTAAAATATCTTAGTGCTTTGGATATTAAACTCAATGATAGTCAATTATTTCGTTATAATCTTCAAGTCAATATTAAAAAGAAAGATTGTAACAAATTGTGGCTTAAAAATTATTTATTTCTACAATTTAAACCTAGAAATATTTATGGGTGAAAAGTTATCTACATCGTACAATTTCAAGTTGAAAACCCGCCCAGATTTTGAAATTCTACCAAAAATCAGCAAATCATCAATGAAATCTTCAGTACTCATTCATTCACTACTTGTCTTTTGAACTGTTTTCACAGGCATGCGTACATATCCTGTAGAGAAATGAATTTTCACTATATTCTCAATAAAAAGTAACTAATATTTTTCCCAAATCCATTTGAATAATCATTAAATTAACTAATTTTCTTTGAAATTTTTACTTGAATCCTTTCTAGTATCCTTAGATTCTATTATAAGTAGCTCAGGTAAAAAATTTCAGCATTTTCAAAATGTGGCTTCCTAATTTTGTGCTTTTGAACCAAAGCATTTCGACATACACTGGCAGATAATGTAAACAGATTAGAATTTTTAGCAGACACCTACTTAGATATCATCTGAAGACAAACTGATATAGAACAAGAACTCCTTTCAGTGAAAGACATGTACCAAGACATGATGAGCTTTAGCAGTATGGTGAATTCAAGTGTTGAGAAACTTATCATTAACAGTGTACTCAGATTCATGATCACAAATAATATGTTCTACTTATTCTAACCTGTCCAATTTGTGCTCACCCTACCAATAACCATCTAAATCCTTTAGCCAGCTCAAGTACCTTCATTCTACAATGGGCAAGGATAGATTATCAGGGTTTGCTTTTTTCTCCATTGAAAGACAGTTGGCTATTAAGGTGGATTATAATTGCAATAGATAACTTTGCGAGAATGAAGCCTACATGAGAGAGGCTGTTGTAGTTGCTTCACACATTTTTCGTATTGCTTCATCTTGGTTTCATTTAACATTAAAAATATAAAATGATTAGAAAGCACTCGTTTCTTTGTTTTGAATAAGTTATAGATTCTTGAGCTTACAGTAAAACGAAAACCTCTACGCACTCCCCACAAAGAAATTTCTTTGCTTCAGATAAGAACTAACCAAGAAAAGTTTCATTCTATAAGCAACTTTTCATTTTCTAGCTTGCAATTCACTCTCCTATAATTGCTCATAATTTTTGCGTGTGTGTTTGTTTCTTTGTTTATTTTTATCAGAAGGGATTGTATTCTATTTTTTTTCTTCAAACTGTGGTATTTTGATCACTCATAGTTCTTTAAAATAGATAATCATTTAAAAAATGACCAGGAATGCAATATTAATTTCATGGGAAATATAACATTTTTCCTTAGATTGTTCACAATTTGTAAATACACCATGAGAACGTTTTTACCAGAAGTTTAGCTGCATGTTAGTGATCACTAAAAATGTTTGACTTTCCAAAAAACTAATGTGAATGATGCGAGATACAAACTAAGGGATTTAGCGGAAATTTACATTGCACTAGGGACCTATATTGTGGGTGAAATTCAAAGAAAAAAAATTTTTTTCTTAATATAATAAGGAGTAAATATTAAAATTTTCAGCCCTCTAGCTCCATTGTTACAGCATTCACTTAAATGGACTGACTTGAAGAGCTAAAGGGCTCCAACTGCCTTGCTATTTATCCATAGCTTGGAGGAGAAGTGGATTCATGCCTTTCCCAAGGGCATTAGTGCCAAGTGAACATAAACAGACTTGGGCAAAACTCAAACTTGGTCCCCTAATTCTGTGTTCCTAGCAGTAACTGTTATACCACTCAGCATCTCCTTGAAAGTATTAACAGAAGTATAAATATGAATCAGAAGTAAATATTTGTAAACGTTATCGTTTGAATATTGTGGGTTACATCAGGGCTGTGCAGAGCTGGCAGTAGGCCTGGGCCAGGTGGGAAAAGTAGCTCTCCCCCATTTCAAACTTTAAATAGTCTGTGCGAATATTGTCTAAATTCTTGCATTTATATGGAACCATGCAGAGATACTTGAATAGATTTTGGTCAAAATGAATTTGATTCTGTTTCTTTCTAATCTTATTTTGCTTGGTGTGAGGGTAATTTGGAACCTTGCTAGTTATAACTTGATGAGAAAATGTGTATAGATCTTTTCTAAATACACTGTGAGTTTCATATTTCAAAACTTAGTGACTTATAAAATCTTAATTTTTATCAATTCAAACAAGGTGAGAAGTTGTTTCTATTTCTAGCTGCTAGTGTTATGCTGTTACAAATACTCCCCTCACCAGAAAAATTTTCAGGATATGAAAATTTAGTGATGAACAGAAATTGCAGAAAAATATAAGGTTTTAAATGTTGTACACTATTTAAAAAAACAGAATAACTGACAATAAGCAAAAAAATCCTTTAACAAAAAATGTAATGATGAAATAGCATTCGTGGATAAAAAAAATGACACAGGAGGAAAGGTATTGGTAAAAGTCTGTTTATTTGTGGCGGGAAACAGTCTCTAGCTTTTATGTGCATATTTATGACAGTTCCTGTATATGTGTGGCAATAGAAATAACAAACAGAATGCTGACCAAAACTACTGCTACAGACAGTAGAGTAACAAAATACTAGTTGGTGAGAATTGGCCACTTCATACAATACTGTTATTGCTTGAGAAATGTGAAATTTAAAAAAAAAATGTTTCTTTCAGCATGTAGTTTTTTTTTCAAAAGTGATAAAGTAAATTGGTTTGTTTGTTTGTTTTACATTCCCTGTTTTCATTAAGAAAACTAACCAATTTATTGAATTAAAAAAAAAAAGTTCTGTCTCTGTTTGAAGCAAAAATTGAGTGTGATGTACCCAGATGTGGGACAATGTCTTCATTTTGTTTTTTCCATTGGAAAAGAAGAGTTGAAAACATTGCATTTAATGTGTTCTTTTAGTCTTAGAACAGAATAGAATAACAATAATCAATACTTGATATCATAGCCGTTTAGATTCTCAATAAATTAGATCCATTAGGAACTGTCAACTAAAACTGTCGCCAAAATTGTCAGTTATTTCAGTTTTCAAGTTGGTCTAGATGGCTATCTATATATCTATCACGTGTACAGGCCTCACCAATAGAGTTAGAGATCTGAACATTTGTACATTTACTCTTTATTAATGAAAGCATCATTAGTCACTAACCGTCTTGTCAATTTTGTATATCTGTTACTTATTAAAAATCCTCAACGTGGCCAGTTCATTTCAAATTCATTCAAAGAAGGAAGAATAGAATCAATGGCACAATGGAATGAGGAATGATTTAATTTTTTATTCATTTATAGTAATTTGAATGAATTGAGCTTTGATTGTGATTTTATCTTTTATTTTATGTCATATGACACAGTAGGATGGATAGAATAAGTGACTCAATCGAATAAGTATTGATTTAATCTTTATTCATTTATAGTAAATTGAATTAATAAAGGTTTGATTGTGACTTCATCTTGTATCTCATACCATATGTCACAGGAGGAAGGATAGGATAAATGGCACAACCAAATAAGTAATGATTCAATTTTTGTTCATTTATAGTAGTTTGAATTGATAAAGGTTTGATTGTGATTCTACCTTTTAATTGATACCATATGTCACAGAAATTAACACAACAATGAAATTTAAACAGCATCTTTTCATCAAAAACTATTGAATTGAACGAATAAAGCAAGATTTATTTAATATCTCAATAAATGAGTAATATTCTTAATCAGATACTTCACTAACATTCCAAGAAAAATTATGAATCACTTCAAATCATATATACCGCTTTTTACTTTGTAAATTAAGCCATGGTGATGGTAAAATCAAATTACCATGATGAAATACTATCTGTATGAATCATTCAAAAAACATCTAAGCAACATAGACACATAATAAAAGACCAATTTGGCATAAACTTTCACTGTAAATTGAACTTCTTCAATGAAGACCATTTTCAAAAAAATTAGAAAAAAAAAAATTTTTTTACTATTTGAAGGGAGTGTGTATGTGCAAAGTTTCAAGTTTCTATTATGAATGGTTTGGCCTAGGTGAAGTCCGGATAGATACATAGATGCATATAGAAGTCAAAACACATGAATAACTTAAATCAAGCAACAGCAATTAAAGTGGTTTTTTGTGCGTAGCAGTGATTAATGTTTTAATTATCCATTTAGTTCATACTAATGAAATAATCTTTAAAAGGAATAAGTAACATTTTAATAGAGTAAATGAGTTGGGTAAAAACATGTATCTGACTCAAAAAGATTCTCAAGTTTTGGTTAAAATTTGGTCAAGTGATCTTTTGGAATAATTAGCCAATTTAATCTTATTTAAAAAGATCAATAAAGCAAATTTATACTTGCCACTAATTCTATCTTTCCTTCTGTGACATACTGTATAAAATAAATGATAAAATTTCAATGAAATCTTTGTTTGGTAATGAATGACCAACTGAACAGAATTTATTACAAGATTACTTACAAACAATTTATTCTTTTCATTACATTGGTCAGCACATGTGTTCATTCACTCCATCAAACAATATGGCCGTCATTCACTCAGAGTGTAAACAATGGCCGCTCTACTGGAAGTCCATAAGTACACTCTGGCCTAAGGGTGATAACTCAGTACTAAAGTGGGGATAGTTAATTAACAGCTTTTCCCCTCCTTTCTTTTCTTTAGAGGTGTGATGTCTTCTGTGTCCCATAAAAAAACAAAAACAAACATATTTTTCTGCAGATTGTCCATTCAATCCTTCAACAACATGATGCCCCCAACCTTCAGGCAAGTGTAATCAAAATCTTGTGGAACTTCGAACTGATTGTTTATCATCCTTTTCTACTGAAAAATAATTTCTCCTTGATCCAGGAATTAGTTACGAACACATTGTCTGTCCATCTATTGACAGCATCCTTAGCTATATTGGACTGTTAGTTGATTTGTTCAATGACTTCTGGGTTACATTGAAGATGACATTCAAGTTCATCTATTTAGATAGAATGTCTGTTAGTTGATTTGTTGAATGACTTCTGGGTTACATTTGAGATGACATTCAAATCCATCTATTTAGGTGAAATGAAATGAATAAGCATTCATTTTAGCATCAAGAATTTCTATTATGTCATAAAAAAGTTTTGTTATTTTGACCATGTACATAATAGTTAGCTCTATTCTCCACATATCAGTTGAGTTTTAGTCCGCCTCCGGACGTTTGACTTCTCCTAAATTCTATATTCCCAACATAGATTGGCATTCTCTTGTCTGACTCCTTCAGACACATTGGCACTACCTTTTTGCCTTTGTCTGGCATTTTCAGACATTCTCTGTGTATAAATTTTTCTGAATCATTTGGTGGTCCTGCCCAGGACCTCCAGAGCTAAGAAATACAATGGAGTGTGAATCTTGTTTGTATCAACTATTCTATCAATCAGGAGATCAGTAAGGATTTTTTTTCAATGTTGACCTTCATTGAAATCTAACCAGAATGTGCCTCTGGCTTCTCCCTCTTCATATGAATCTTTTCAAGCTTTAAGATTCAAAGTTAATTAATTTTCATCTTTTAGTAGACTTCTTTAGCTTTATGAGAGCTGTATTTTCTTGCGTGTGTTTCAATTCAGATCCTGATCCTTAGGACTTCTTTCAGAAATTTGTTTCAGTCAATTCTGCAGACTCATATCATAAAATACAAAAGGCTGTAGTCTCAGTCTCTAGACTGTTTCCTGGTCCCTCTACAGGCTTATATAATCTGGCTATCTCAGATCCGTCATCTGGCATCCTCAGAATACCGCCTGGCCACCTAAGCATTATTGACCTATGGGGTAATATATCCTACCAGAAATGGGTGATTAATTTCTAGTATTCCTGGGTTTCTGCTACAACTCAGTATCTGAGTCATACCAAAGTCATGTGTGCTCTATTACAAGATACTGCATTAACTACAATCTCTTTTGTCTCAGCTCCCAGACTCAATGAAGGTTCTTCCAGGACCTGCCTTCCTTCCTTATTCATTGCTTTGTCATTTCTGTTGTCAGTTTCATTTCCAGTAAAATTTCTGAATTCTTTTTTTGGTATTAATACCTTTACCAATTCCTTAGAATCATTCACATTAATAATAACGTCACTATTCGGTGTGGTTATTTTGTTTTTTGAAGAATCATCTTGCCTATTGTTTGTTTTTTATCTTCAGTAAATTTTTTAGAAATTCCATGTTTTTCATTCAATAGACATTCTGCATCATTATATTCCTCACCGACATTTTCAATAATTACCTTGTGAAACTATTTCTTAGCACTGTCTCCTACCTCATGAGGAAATTTCTCATCATTAACCACACTTTCAAAGAGTTTGTCTTCTGTCGCAACTTTGTTCATTCAATGAATGAATTTTAGAATCTGTAGGATCAACTTCGTTCTGAAGTAAAATCTTGGAAGAATTATTTTTGTAGTATTTCATGCATAGAATCCCCTGATCATTCACTGGTAATTTTTTCTCAATATTCCAAGAAAAAAATTCCTTCAATTTTAGTTTCTAAATCATTGTTTATATCTTTGTGACCTGTTTTTGACTTTGTAGTTTGAACTTTTAGTTCTGAAGTTATTTCTTCTGCATTCTTATTGGTATCCTGAGTGATGCTCCAGCATCATTCATCACTGTTACTTCTTCTTTTTTATAATTTTCTCAGTGTTTTCAACCAAATTCATATAAAAAATTTTGTCCGATTCCTTGTATAAGTTGGATAAGCTGTTTTCTGAACTTGAGTCTGCTGGGTCAATTTCTAAAGCTGCCTCTTTGGCTACCCCTGTCAAGCTGGAAATTTCAGTACATACTACTTCAGATTTTTCAATATTTGATGCCATCATATATATAGCCATCTCTTCACTACCACTTATGATAATTCTCCAGGAAAAGTTTGGTATATTATCAAATACATCTGTCATATTGTTTGTTTATTTTCAACTATGGACCTGCTGCCAGTTAATGAAAGGCAGACTGAACAGAATTCAAAACAATAGAAGATTACTCACAAACACTTTATTCTTTTCATTACATCGGCCAGCACATGCATGTTCATCCACCCCATCAAAGCATACTTAACAATCTCTATCCATTCAAATTACAAAAAGAAATTTCAGTTAGAATATCCGTACTACGGAATTGACATTCCTGATTGATGCCTTTTGACATCATAACTTGCAGTAATCCACACTACACTGCATGCATTTTGACTGATGCCTTTTGGACTAGATTCACACCTGCCTTTCGTTTCTCTTTTGTCTTTCTTGACATTAACAAAAGGTATTCATTTCATTTTAAAATTCCTACTGACTTCATATCAAAAAATATAATGCTTATAAAGTTTTCTGACTACTCATCATCATCATCATTCATAGTAAGCTTACATGGAATAAGATATGGAGAGGAAATGAGAGATTGAGTGAGAAAATGAAAGAGAGAGAGAGAGAGAGAGAGTGAATGTGAGTAAGTATGTTATTTGATTTTTAATTCAAAGAAAAAATTATATCATTATTTCAACATCCATCCTTGTTTGAAATTGACAATTCCAATTAGCCATTTGTTGATCACACATGTTTTGATCCGTACCCCATAATATGGCAACGATGAGGGTATTCCATTTTTAGGTAGAAGAGGCAATATTTTGTTTTATAATTCATGTGTATATATCTACTACTCCCTTATCCTCTTGAGTCTAGCATTCAAAAAATATGAACAAGATGTAGGCCCCCATCCTCAAAATTGTACGCCTGGGCCAAATAGTCTCACTGGCCCCCGCTCCCCCTCAGCATGGCCCTGGGTTACATATGATATTGTCTGAGTACGCTGTGTTACTTGTGGGCAGGATAAATTTACTAATGCAGAAATCAACTGCAAATTGTCAGCACAAAATAACATCATTTTTGCCTCTCATTTCCTTTCAGTACTCTGGGGAAAAATATGATAATATAATAGTATTCTTTGATAAGGCCTTAGGGATAGTCTCTTGTACCAGCGTCTAACATAACATAATGCCACATCCACTGCCAAAATATTTACTCTGATTTTGCAAAGTAGTAGAAAAGAATTTGCTTATGTTTCACATCAGTTTTAGATATATCTTGCATTGAGGATATGTCTCTTTTCTCCATTATGACATTTTGATCCTAAAATCTGGAGTAAACTATTTTCCTTTAGATATACTAACTGTTTGGTGGCAATCAGTCTTTTTTTTTTGTTTGAATACTGTCAGGTTGTAATGAAAGTTCTGTCCAATGTTTCAATTCACAAATATAGTGGAAAAAGAAACACTTATTCATTCATCAATATGCTCTCTCCTTCACTTTCAATAATCTTATTCCATCTATAAACAAGTTTTTTGATACCAGATGAGTAAAATTCTGTTGATTTTGACCTGAAATATGAGACTAAGCTATCTTCAACCCCCACTTTTGAAGTGAGCCTATGTTCATCAAAATAGTTAACAGTTGGAGCAAGGTCAGGAGAGTATAATGAATGAATTATTTTTTCCCATTCAAATGCCTGTATGAGATCTTTGGTCACTCAAGCAATATAAAAATGTGCATTATTGTGATGAAGTTCACTAAAGATGGGCATTTTCTGTTGAAAGCTGCTTTCAAATGCTGAAGTTGTTGGCAGTAAACTTCATTTACACTCACAACTCTGTCTAAAAAAGATGCCTGGAGCTGCCATGAATGCAGTGACTCACAACAAACAGCACATTGCTGGCAATTTGCTACAGACAGGTCGTGTGGTACTCATTTTTCAACCTTGGACACTTTTCCCAGCTTCTTCAAAAGGTGATGAACACTCATAGGGATAACGTTGGATTGTTTGCTATGTTCTCTGACTATAACAACTGGATAAGGATGGCATTTCAGTTTGCTTGTTCAAGCGCTATCAGTACAAAAAATGGATAAAGCTTTTGTTGCAACCTAATACTTGAAGAATCATTCTACTCTGAGGAAGGAAATGTACAAATTACATTGGAGGTATGAAAATAAAACAAAACTGTGATATAGCAATACAAAGTTGTGTGTTAAGAGATAACTATCCCACTGTTACTGAATCTCTGTCTTGTTTATGCTGTTGGGATCCCTTAATTTAGTACTTTGACATGCACTTTCTTTCATATTGTCTATGACTGAGTGGTCAACTTTTAGACACTAGGATAATTGAATTGATGAAATCTGCCTCGCTGGAAGTGTGTCAACATTGAATTGAAATGTTTTTTGCATCATAAAGGAGAATGTGAAAAGTGAAAGATTTTTTAATGTAATTGTATTTTTCTGCAGATTCAATGGAAATAGAGGTATAATTCATTATTATTAGAGGGTTTTGAGCCCTTAACAACAATGGTATCTATTCAAGGAGTTGGACTAATTTTCGAATACAAATTCAAATTAGGACATAATGTTGCTCAAGCTACTGATAACATCAACAAAACATTTAGACTGAACTTGACAACAGTAAAAACTGTTCAGCATTGGTTGAATACGTTTAGTTCTCAAAATATGGATACCAATAATAAACCAAATAAAAGGCCAAATCTGTTCTTAATTATGAAGAAGAATTATTGACGGCAGTGGCCAACAACCCATGAACATCTTCTTAAGGCGATAGGAAAGGTTAAAAAGTTGGAAAAATGTGTCCCACATTAACTGAATGAAATCCTCCTTGACATTTCCAGGCCCCACACCAGAGAAGCTTAGTGAATCAGGATATAAAGTTTTGCAGCATTCTCCATATTAACCTGACATTTCTCCGACAGATTATCATTTTTAACTTCATATCCATGATAAAAAGTTGAATAATAGGGAAGCCATAATTCATGCTTCTACTGAATGTACGCTAAACCAAAATAATTTATAGTGATACCCTAACATGGGAAGATTTTTTGGAAAAGGTTATTGCTTTAGATAGCTTACATTTTGATTAAAAAAATACTGTTTTTTGTTGATTCTATTATTCTTCATCTTTCTGTTTAAAAAAACAGAGATAGCATATTATCCTAATATGAGAAGATTTTTTAGAAGAGGTTATTGCTTTAGATAGCTTACATTTTGATTAAAAAAATACTGTTTTTTATTGATTCTATTATCCGTCATTTTCCTATTTACAAAAAACGGAGATGGTATATTACCCTAACATGAGAAGATTTTTTGGAAAAGGATTGCTTTAGATAGCTTACATTTTGATTAAAAAATTACTGTTTTTTGTCGATTTTATTATCCTTCATCTTTCTATTTAAAAAACAGAGATAGCATATTACCCTAACATGAGAAGATTTTTTTGAAAAGGTTATTGCTTTAGATAGCTTACATTGTGATCTGAAAATTACTGTTTTTTGTTGTTTATATCATCCTTCATCTTACTATTTGAAAAACATTTTATACATAACAACTTGAGTATCTACTACGTGATATTTTTAAGCTATTTTTTAAAATAATGTAAAGTTGGAGTAAAGTTAGTTAAAAAATAATAATAGTTTTAGTTGCTCAACCTAAATAGTGATTATTGTATGTTTTTTTAGACAAAATTCCTAATTTTTGATGACTCTTAATTCATTATGATGTTTTGGATATATTGCAATTACTTATTTGATTAACTTTTGACTCATTTGAAAAAAAAAACAGTTCCGATATTTTCCCCTTGTGTGAAATGTGTGCTTTTTTTAATAAGCTGAAATAATCTGCACAGGTGACTTCCCTTATTTTTATGGAGAAAAAGTATTGAGACAAAATAAAAAAAAAATAGATGCAATTATGTGATGATTATATTTAATGTCACATTTATTTTTTGATAGCTCTCAAATTTCTTTTTACATTTTAGCTATTTAAACACTTTTGTACACTTTCATTCACTTAAATGATTCAAGTTCTAAGGGTTATGTTCCAATATAGGTCAGTGAAAAACACTGTCGTACGTCTTGCATACTATACTTGAGCATTGTCTGCTATGACACTGGAGAGAAGAGTACTTGTAGGAAGGTGACAGAAGTTGATTGCCGTGTATTTCATATATCCTCCTTACCTCAGTGTTAATGACAACTTATCTGACAGGTAGCCCACTTCTTCTCTTTTCATCACTTTGTTATAAATCAATACATGAAGAATGCACACATATGCACACATGCAATTGTTTGTGCATGAACACATATGATCTATGATTCTTTAGTGAGCTTGACATTGGTGTTGATAGTAGTAACTGTATCAAGCTGGCAAGCAAGCATCAGATTCTCTGCTAGCAGAGATGCTGGTGTAAGCATTGTTGTGTATGGAGGTAGGTAGATACAACACTGAAGATGTTGCCAAATATTGATTGTATGGTGGTTGCTGCTGCCATAAGGCATCAACAGCCACTTGCAGCATTTGGAATTGTCACCAGTTCCAATATATTTCCTTTTACTGAATATTGTTTTTATCTTATCTCTAGTCTTTTTTCCTTGTTGGTTCTCTATCCTCTTCTGTGTACTCAAAAAATGAAAAATCCAGTTGTCTCCATAGACTACTTTGGGGTCATTTGTTAGCTAGAAAAATGTTTAAAAGAGACAGTAGAAACAAGAGCATTTATTCTGTCACTGTTTTATTGCAGTTTTTGGCACTGAATTGGTTGAAAAAATACTTTAATCCTGTTTTTGTTGGCAATCATCTTCTTTGTAGCTTCTTTTCCCAACAACTTCTGCAGCAGGCTTGCTATATTGATATCATTCATCTTTGGTCTTGAAGAAAATGAAAAAATAAAATGTTAATTAAAATCACAAGTGTACCATTAAATTACCTTTGCTGAAACAGAGCCACGTATTAAGTGATGTGCATTTCTGACAGTTTCTTATTGTTCAAGAAATCATCATATATATGGTATATTTATGTAAGTGTTTATGATTTACCTGTATAAAAATATCAAACATTTTAGTCTATTTTGAAGTGCTCTTGAGGATTGGAAATCATTCCTCCAAATGATTCAGTATCATTTTATGTATTTTAAATTGTATTTCACTTTTTCTTCCTTTTTATTGTGAGGGTTTCTCTATTTATGGCAAGAGTATTTTATAATTGTGATAAGATATCTAAGTAAGTAAATGAAACGAGAATGCTGTTAAGTAAAAGTAGCTAACTTTCTGCTGAAATATGTGAGATTTTTTGTGAGATATTCAGAGGTATTTGTATTATTCCAGTGAAGTTTGATTGCACGCTAATTTTATTTTGATTTTGTATAGTAAAATGAATTGTTTAAAAGTAGTTATTATACTTGTTTATGATCTTAGATTTCATCTGGTATTTCTGTCCTGAACAATCTTTTTTATTAACATTGTTTCTTAGTTGTTGTTCATGTATTCAAAGGATGTAGAATAAAACAATCAAACCCGCATTTTGTAAATTTTGAGGTCTATTGCCTTTACCTTTGTTTTGGCTGGTTCATTATTTGACCTACCACAGGTGAAATTTTGTTCATTTAGACAATTATCAGAACAATAACAGACAAAATAAAATTTCCACCTGAAGAAGGCCAGAGAATAAACTGGCGTACATATTGTGAAAAAATAATGAAGAAGATGAAGATTATTACAGAAATTAATTCAATATCATCAAAAATTTATCTCAATCAAACAAAGATAATTATTTAAAAGAAAAGTGCAAACTTACTGTTTAATATTTTCCATTAATATAGTTCCATCAAATTTAGATTAGTATGGTTTGTGTCTATAAAGTTATACCATGTTTTACATACACACCTGAAGTCCTTGCTTTTAGATTATTGTTTACATGTGTTTTAATATGTACTTGTGGATTATGTTGTAATTTTCTGTAAATTTGAGTTTTCTCATAAAGAACTTCTACTGAATGTTAAGCTTGATCAGTCTGCTGAATTAGATATAAAATGTCAGTTTTAATGTTCTACTTGAAGACTAATGTAGTCTTTTTTTATCCTGTGCAAGATGATTTCCATTACTATCAATATAAATGAATAATAATTCATTTTGCTCTCAAATTTTCATTAATTCCAGACAGAAATGTCACCACTTTTAAAAAAAAAACATTTCAAAATATCATCAAATCTGCATGCAATTTCTTTTCTTATTTCAAAATTTTTTTTAGCTATTTTTCTAAAAAAGAGATATTTCATTTTAAGATAAAAAAAAATGTTTGGCTTTTTTCTGTGAGTAAATAACCATTAAAGAATATGTGTATATATATATATATATATATATATATATATATATATATATATATATATATATATATATATATATATATATATAAATATATATATATACATATACATATGATGTCATAAGTATTTGAACAAACAGACATTTTGTTTCTGATTGGTTTTAAGAGTTATAATTCTACTTTTACATGTTAATGTACGAATATAGAAACAGATATCCAAATTTATAAATATAAAAATTTTTTGTTGATTCTCTACAACACTTCATTTAAAAAAAAAATGATTTTAAAACTATAATGCCACAGAATTAGATATTAAACAACTATGTTTTTATGAGAAAAGTATCAATTTTATTTTTGAAAAATCAAAGATGCCTATATTCAATGGAATTTTTTCTAGTATATGCAAACACACAGACACAGCAGAGTCGTACTTTACTACCTTTTTCTCTTTCTGTTTGCTTTTATGTGATAGAGACCAACCAACAAATTACGGATGAGTGGTTTGCCCAAATTCTCACTCAAACAAAATAGTGACAACGGCTTTTATATCATAAGATAAGATATTCATGCTTTCCTGGATGTTGAAAATTTTATAATTGTATAAATATGTCAATCAGAGTCAGCATTGAATGATAATAATCTGTTATTGTCTTATTTGCTAGCTCAAAAACATGTGCCCCCCTCTGAAAAAGGGGTGGGGATTACTCTTATATCAAAAATTTATGTCTTCAAGATGTCTTTGCTACTTTTCAAAAAACCTGCTTTCGTGATTTCAGATGACACTTTCTTTACCAACATTATTCCCCAGTGTAAGCTGTTCTCACCTTTTGTTCTGTGTTATTACCATCAGCTTTTTTCATTTTTTGAAAACTTTTAAACAATATCATATATCAGTCTTAACTTTCTTTTCATTTAAGGAATATTTCATTACTATTGGTAGATATACAATAACTTGGAATACAGCAAAGCCATAATTGCTACTTCCCACAGAAAAATTTAGGGTCAGGTCAAGCTGTGCGTGATGCTGGTACCTTGTGAACCAATGCTACCTGTTTCAAGATCTAATGGTCGGCCACTAAATCAGCTTTTCTATCCCACTTTGGAGTAGATGATGAGGGTGGTTGGCAACTCAGTAGGAATGTAAATAAAATCTCTCAAAGGGTAGAAGAACTCCAAGATTCAATACCCAGCTAACTGAAGATGATTTCTCAAAAAAATACCATGGAGAAGGCTACAGGTAACCATTCCACTATTGTTCCAAAAAACAATCATGACATTGCGTTGTTTAAAGATTTTAAACGAATACCAAAAAGCGTAAAGGAGCAAATACTGCTGAAATTGTCAAAAGACAGGAAAGTATGAAGAGCCATGATTGCCCACATCTTGAGAGGACATGGCACATGAAGAGAGACAGAGACAAAGATATTTGCCTATCCTTGAATGCCTTATTAAATGAGTATGCTAGGAATATCAGTCGTGTTCATTACCCCTGCTAACAAAGTTGAAGAGATACGTTTATTTGGTTGTCTTTCTATCACTCTGTCTGTCTTTCTGACTGTCTACATAATATCTCTGAAAGTGCTGAATGGATTTCAACGAAATTTTGTTGATAGGTGGGAAATAGGATAAGGAAGAAGTGAGTAAAATCTGGGGTGGGTCCAGGAATTATTTTTTGATTGAGAGATATTTTTTGTCCTTTTTACCATATATTCATGTATATGCTCATGTTTGTCCACGCAATATCTCCAAAAGTTCTCAATGAATTTTTAGAACATTTTGCGGGAAGTTGGATATTGGCTACAGAAGATATGATTGAATTTTGGGGCAGATCCATGCACAATTACTTACCCTATATTGTACTCATATTCATTTGTAGACACCATATAATATTGCAACACAATATCTCCAAAAGTTCTTAATGGACTTCATAGAAATTTTGTGGAAAAGTGGACAATAGACTACTGAAGAAGTAATTAAATTTGATGGCAAATCCATGCACAATTTCTACTCCTGATAATGGCGTTAGCAGAAGTATGCACTCTTTGAATGCTGTCTAGTTATAGTTGTATTCATTATAGATTCAAGTCACGTTTAAATTAATGATTCCTCCTTCTTCATCCTTAAATTAATGAATCCTCCTTCTTCAGTCTGAAATCTTGGTACCATGTTATAAATCTCTATATTGGAAACAATCAACATATTTAACCACAAGTGCATAAGAGAATAAGCTAAACCAATCTGATTTTAATTCATCACTTCTTTGGAATTTAGATTTAATTTTTCATTTATTTTGTACCATAAAAAATTATTCACTCAGGAACTTCTTTACTTCAGACAGAGGAATGTTCAGGAAGATTGCTCATGCTAAGAATATTCATGTTGAGTGTCTGACTTGGTCAAATTTTGTGTTCCAATTCAATGCTACTTTGAAATTGGGTATTAGTAATGTTCATATGGAAAGTGTAATGATTTTTTGTACCTTTTAAGTTATGTCAGTATCTGCTTCATTTGGATGCCATTACTGTCATTAACTCTACTCGGTAACTTTGTGCTTCTCAACAATCTACATCTATTTCTGTCTTGTTATCCAAATCATATTTGAATTATAACTTGTTCTTCTCATTCAAAATTATTTCCTTTTATATCTCCATTTGAAATTTAGAATTCAAGTTAGACATCAGTATCATATCTTTGTATGTTTTGTAAGAGCCTTTATGTAAAAAGGCCTCTGTCTGTCTTGATAAACATTGAAGCAACACTGAAGTTACCTCTCCAAGGTGTAAGCTCATATAAAGCGTATGGAAAACTTAGGATGCCAAGTTGGTAGAATCTCTTTCATGATCTTGCTCTGAAAGAAAATGGAATGACATGAATGGCATTAGCTTGTCTGCGGGAGCTGCCTGAAGGAAGTCAAAGGTGGTATCCAAGTGCCTTAAGAGAACTCCACTCCCTGGTCTGTAATCATAGTTTTGTGTCTCCCAGGCTGGTTTCCGAACAAAGTAAGAGCTCAGCCTGCCCTGTTATTTGCCTATAACTTTGAGGGAGGAGAGATGGATCTGTGCTTTACTCAAGGGCATTAGTGTGAAGTTAAGGTAAACTATTTCAGCTAGAGTTTGAACTTGGTTTGCAGATTCCATTTTCCATTCTGCTAACCATTGGTCCACCTGCACCTCCTGCAAGAGTCTTCATAACTATGCCAAATTCTACGTAACAATTTTTTCTTTCAGATATTTCTTTAAAAAATTCTGATCTGATTTTTCTATTTTATTTTTTTCATAAACTTCTGATTCTCTTCTTCCACAATTTCGATTTTGTAAGTTATTGTGTTCCTACATAGCCTACATGTAAGATAGTTTGCTGAAGTAATAATATGATGTATAAGATATCAGCTTTTCCCTATACTTCATGATTTTAAACTGATTTTGTATCTTCTGCTTGTTTATTCAATAAAAGAATGAAAAGGTTGCAACGTAACTGTTGCTATATTTATTACATATTTTACGGATAAGTATGATACTCAAGCGCAACTGAAACTGTATCTTGTTTCTTACAGACTGCATCAGATTCCAAGTCTTTAATCTAGATCTTTTTCAGTGTCTTGGATATTGGTAATCTAATTCATAATTACCTAGGATCACCTGTTAGATTTATGACTACCAATGATACAGTAGAATGCACTTGGTTTCTAGCTTCCATTTATTCTTGTTTAAAGGTCATTTCTGTGATTTGATATCCACTGGATAGGCATGATCACTTCACAAAATGTTGTTCTTTTCTTTGTCCCAAGGATTCATTGCACGCAATTTCTATTCCTATTATTGGTGATGTCTAGGACATTTTAAACCCTCACATTAATTAAATCTAGACCTACGTTCATGTTCAATCAGATCCTTCTTGTTCAGTGGTCAAATGATGTCCGTTTTCCTCTGTGTTTAATCATTCAAGCCAGCTTGGATATCTTTTATGATTTCTACTCCTGCTTCTCAGCCATAGGAAAACTGGAATAGAGAGCACAATAACATAATGTTTTGGATCTTTAGAGAAGGAATAGA
The DNA here is from genome assembly GCA_963457665.1 of Thysanoteuthis rhombus. Classification (NCBI taxonomy): domain Eukaryota; kingdom Metazoa; phylum Mollusca; class Cephalopoda; order Oegopsida; family Thysanoteuthidae; genus Thysanoteuthis; species Thysanoteuthis major. Next base: position 53,129,803 of record OY735200.1, on the reverse strand, counting down.
CAAATGATTGGATTGCCCTGAAGTTATATAACATTGAAATTCATAATGAAAATAAAGCTTTGCTGAACTGAATGAGTTGAAGGATAGGTGATTAGTGGAGTGAAGTATGATGTTAACTTGCTATTTCTGTCATAATCTTATCAAAAACACATGATTATTTGTCATAAAAAAATTTTAACTTTACTTTTCAGAAGTTATGCCATGTACATTTGTGAGACAATTGATTGAATGATGATATGAACTGTATGCTGATAAGTGGAATCTCTGTGTTTTGCAAGTGATACAATAGGGCTCTACCTCATTTCATTAATCACACATCATTTAGCAAGCTTTATTTCATAAGTGTATGCACAGAATTTTTTTCTTTACCTTACAACTATATAAGCATTAAGCTAGGAAATAAATATCTTAGATTCAATATTTCTTTAAACGTATCAAGATATATTCTTTCTCCCACCCACGAACACCAACAAGGGCAAAATATAGCACAAGTTTGGATTTAATGTGGGGCCCCTGATGTGTACGTGTGGTTAGAGACAAAACTAGGCCTTGTTTTTGGCATGCTACAGGCACCAGGGAATAAATGCCCTGAACCTAGCTCTCTTAGCGCAATGAATAGATGCAACCTGGAACCAGTCATATTACTTTTGTGCCAGGATCAGTTGAGTTGCACTTCAGTTTGGTTATTATAAGAATCATAGAAGATTTTCATAAAGTACAAATAGTTTGCGAAAATAGTTCATATGTATCACAGATTTTATAAATACTAGAATGCAACATCTACTCCGTAGTTGGAAGATTTTATGGTGCTTATCTCTCAGTAAGACATGGGTGTCTGCCAAAATATTTGGAAATAATCCAAACATGAATTTGCATATCAAGTGCAAGTATTAGTCATTTATGCTACCTACTGCTCTACTAACTGTGGAATAGTTACTCTACAGTATAGATTCAATCAGCTTACATGACTGGTGAAAAAACTGAAGTTTTCACCTCTGTTAAAGGATATACCTTCATTTCCTGTTGAGAATATTTTGAAAGGTTCATAACTCTTTCAAATTGTTCAATGGGAAATTCTACTTGATAAGTAAAAGGAAAATGATTTTAATAACTATAACCAATTATGATAACTCAATATTTCTGGAACATTGGATAAGCAGCAATTGGAAGGGAAATAACTTATATATAACCCTTGCTGGTGACCCATTTCCAGTAGTCAAAGTCAACTAAAAACAAAAAGAAAATGTTTTATGTTCTGTTTTTTGAACCCCCCTCACCTATGTTTTTATCGGAAGTTTCAATTTACTATAAAAGATTATGCTAAATTGGTCCCTTTGTTTCTGTCCAGCAACACTCACACTATTAGAAAGAAAAATTTTTAGTGATCGCCACCCAACAAAAGGAGAAAAGCAATTTATTCACTGATCATTCCTTTCTTCAATTTTTCAATTGATCACCATCTAGAAGGCAGACTGCCGAATGATGTTGGTAATATGACTGTTCGATAGTGATTTGTGATTTTCTTTGGAATGCTTGAGAATTTGGTTTATTTTGCTGCAATCAATAAGGAATTCAAGGAAATACAATTTTGCTCCAAAATCTTGCTACTCAAATATTAGGGAAAAATGTATTCCAAACTGTGAGTTTATATACATTTGGAAAGTTTCTAGTTTCACCAATGAATTTATTTTCAGCAAGAATAGTTTCAAGAGTTGGTAAATCTCTGATCATTATTTGGATGAAAAAATTTGAGATAAGAAAGTTGAAATATTTCATAACTTGACCTTATTTTAATATTAGCATGATGACTAACAATTTATCCTCAAATATCCAAGAATTTTTCAACTTATGACTTCTGATTGCATTGATAACTTGGTGGTGGTGGGGGGTTTCACTGAATTGAAAGCCTTCTTGAAGTTAACAAAGGTGACAGTGAGTGGCATTTGGTATTCTGCTGAGTTGATTCACTGAATGGGGATGGTTAATGATTGTGTAGCTCCTCCTGGAACCAGCCTGTTCCCGTGTTAGCTTTTCTTCCAGGGTTTTGGTGATTTGGTTGATGATCACTTCTTCATATAATTACATGATGGTTGTAGTGTAGAAACTTTACTCTGTCTAATGTATTCATTGGATTGTCAGGCAAGTTTCTTAGTGATGGCTGAACCAGCTTTTTTGAATAGGTATATGGTAATATAATCTAATCTAAGTGCCTTTCCTTTTTTTGAATATTTGATGACTTGCTTCACCTACCATAGCCAGCTTAGAAAAAGAATAAGACAAGGCAATACTAGCTCACCAAACTCTTTGCAGCTTGCCTTGAAATGATCTTGACAAATGAAGGTACCCTCCCAATAGTCACTTATTGAGCTGAAACATGGAACCTAACCAATAGACAATTCCGAAAATTGAGAACCATGCAACGTGCACATGAAAGAATTATGCTGGGCCTCACATGGAGAGACCATAAGACAGCACAGTACATCTGGGAAAAGACAAAAGTCAGGGACATCATAGAATTCATTAAAAATCTCAAATGGCAGTGGGCTGGCCATGTTGCAAAAATGGCGGACAAGCGATGGATATCGCATCTCACAACATGGATCCCCCGAGATCACATGTGCAACCAAGGTTGGCAGAATATTAGATGGAGAGACGAGCTTGACAAATTCGGAAAGTACTGGCTCCGCGACGCCCATGATAGAGAAGTATGGTGAATCCTGGGGAATGTCTTTGTCCAACGACGGACGCTAAAAGACTGATGATGATGATGATGATGATGATCTAAATAACCCAAGATTTGCTGACAATATTGTCCTTGTCACTGAAAACATTCATGAACTTCAGATAATGTTAGATGAGTTAAAAGAAGGAAGCAAGAAAATTGGTCTTCACATGAACTGTTTCAAATAATGTCATAACATTAATTAGTCATCAAGTAATTATTATGCTCAATACCCACTCTTACTTTTTAAAAATCTGTGAGAATAAAAATTTATCCCTGAATTCAATTTAAAAATAATACTTTCTTCAATGGCTCTCTACCTTCTGTCTAAAGGTTGTTGCTGTTCAGTTTGAAGCTTAAAAGAATTACTTCACTTAAGTTTGTATTTCATCATCGGAATCAACATTTTAATTTTGTCTTTTATATCACTGACTATAAAATGTCCCAAGGATGAAGAACATTACCTGAATATCTAATTGCTTTTTAGTAATTTATACTTTTCTAGAGAAACACACATTTTTAAGAAAACTGAAAATTAAAATACTACCATATTTGATGGCATATAAGACACCCCCCACCACCACCAATGGTTCAATAGGTAAGTGTAACCTTTACTGCCCAGCTTGTCATTGGCCAGAATTTGAGGAGTTATAACCTGGGATGAAGGCAATTCAAGGAAATACAATTTTCTCTTAATATTCTTTACTGAAATAGGAGGGGTCAATCTAATAAAATTTTGTTGAAATGTAGTCAATAGGCTACAAAAGAAGTTTAGAAATTTTGGTGTGGCTCCATGCACAATTATCACCCCTGCTTCTTAGCTAACTGTCCTCATCAAACAATAGCTCTAAAGGTTCTCTGTCTCTCCATGTAATATCTCCAAAATTTCAATGAAATTTTGTGGAAGTGTGGGCAATGAGAAAGTGTTTGAATGTTGGGGTGGATTCATCTGCAATTATCTCCCCTATGTCAGTCCACAGGTGATATAAGATATGCCCGTATTTGTTGAAAAATTTTTTTTCTGACTACTGAACCCCAGCGAAAATCCACCATTATGAAAAATGGTGCGACAATCTTTTTGCAACTGATCTGGAATGTCTACCCCAGTCATTTTGCTCACTGAAAGTCTCTTTAGTAGGTTCAATTGGTTTTATAGTCAACTCAAAAATTCCAACAGAGCCCTATTACTGCATCAGGCTTTGGTGCAAAAATAGGTTCCTGCAACATGAAAATGAAATTGCTGTTTATTTGGAAAGGCTGTGATGTATTATTTTACTTTTGTTGGTGTATCAAATAAAATAGTATCACTGAAGTTTTTCCTCCTTTGTTGGTACCAATATCTGGTCTGGCCTTTGGATGACCTATTGTGGGAATTAATCAGTTTGGTCTTTATGGTTAGGATTCAAAAGTTGTCAAAGTCTGAACCCCTATTGGAAATTTCCTTGTACTTTCAATCAATGAGACATCCATTACCTTTGGAAAATGTCCGTTTTGAAAAAAAAAAAGATTTTAGGGATGGGGGGTATTTACCTTGGAACTAAAATGTTTAATTGTATCTTTACTTTCAGTCTCTTGTACCATTGTGAGACTGGTTATTGTACAAAACTACAGCTTTTTAGTATCTCATCATACTGTGATTTTTTGGGGGGTGGGTGGGTGGGTATTGATATTTTGTTATTACTTGATTTATTTATTTTTTCATTGAAGTTTGTTCTTCTTTCTGCATTGAATTGTATAACAAATAGAAACATTAAACAAAAAATATAGAGGATATGTATAGAATAAAACAGATTTTTAATTTAAGAATAAGATATGCTTGTTCATTAGGTTTTTTTTGCTAGTAATTTTTTGTTTTTGTTCTTTTTCACTCCATTGGACCTTCATTTGTCGGTGTGTCTGAGGGTGTGCCAAGGTCTGTTGGAGGGTCTGTGTACTATATTAATTATTCTCTTGAAATCTCGAAATTCCTATAATGGAAGTAGCAATAACAACAATAATCTTGAAAATGACTAAAGAGCAGCCGAAAGTGCTAGAGAAAAGATAAATACTAAAATTTAGACAATTTTTACTTTCCTATGACCAAAAAATTGAACAATTGATCTGCAGATGGAAAACTAAATAAAATGTCAACTTGACAAAATAAAATTTGTATATATATATGGCTACTAATTTAGTTTTATAAATATAGATTACAATTATACTATTTGCTTTTGGTAGGAATAATGTGTGATTATCTTGGTTGTTGATGTTTTCCTAATATTCAAGAACTGATATGTGCAACAATCACATCAAGGATAAGGACATAACTGTCAAAATTGAAGATGTAAAACTGGGCAAAGTCGACCACTACATCCTACTTAGGACAGCAAATCTCTATGAAATCCACAAAAGAAGAAGAAATCAAGTGGAGAATCACTCTAGGATGGCAAGCTTTCGGCAAAGCAAGCTCAACCTTAAAAAAAAAAGACGATCCTAAAAATCCTAAAAAAGAAGAGTATACTACCAATGCCAATAGTCTCTAATGGAGCTGAAACATGGAACCTTACCAAGAGACAAACCTGCAAACTGAGAAGCATGCAACGTGTGCATGAGAGAATCATGCTCAACCTTACATGGTGAGATCACAAGACAGCACAATATATCAGAAAGAAAACAGGGATCAGAGACATCATACTATCCATTAGAAAACTCAAATGGCAATGGGCTGGTCATATTGCGAGAATGAAAGACAACTGATGGACTTCACGACACACAACTGGGATCACATGCAAAACCAAGGCTGATAAAAAACAAGATGGAGAGATGAACTAAACAAATTTAGAAAATACTGGCTCCGTGAAGCCCTTGAAAGAGAAATGTGGCTAATCCTGGGGAAGGTCTATGTCGAACGACGGACGTCAAAAGACTGATGATGATGATCCTTAAAAGTGACGTCAACCATGCAAGATAAGGCAAGATTGATATGCATAATGCTTGATCCTTGAAGACTAAATGAGGCAGAATGACATAATGTTATTATATTCTAGGTACTATGTTTCATTAACACAACTGTCTATAATATCAAGCAAGTAATGTTGTGTTGTGGATGCCATTTTTATGGCATAAACAGTTCCATAAATGTGACTCTCTACTGAGATTAAGATGAAGTAATTCATTACTTTGTAGATAGGGTTCTCAGGCTGAACTGATTTTGATATTTCAGTAATCTAGTGTGTTATGATTAAGTAATTTGAAAGTAATAGTCAACTCAGGATAGTCAAAAATAAGTTCAATTGGATTTTGAAAATGATGTTTCAAATGAGACAAAAAAAGATTCCTCAATAATTAGAGAAAACACTATTATTTTATTTTTAGTCATCAATTTTTCCATGCATACAGGTCAGACCAATGGAGCTAGAGGGCTGGAAATTTCAGCATTTACTCTTTATTATGTCTACAGATAATTTGAAAAAATTTTTTTTTAATAATTCTCCCCCCCCCCCAGTTTTTTAGTTGGGGGGGTTCAATTTACAATGTAGATTCATGTTAAATTGATCCTTTAGTTTCTGTCTGCATATTTTTCTTTTTTAATTCAAACTTTTCCAGTGATCCCTGTCCCAAAAGGGTAGAGGAGTAAGTGAGTTATTCATTGATCACCACTTTTTCCAATTTTTCAATTGATCCCTCTCAAACTAGCATGCTGTCGAAAGACGTTGGTCAGGTTTCTATTGAGTGACTAACCAGACCTGTTTGAAATATTATAAGAACAGATACAGAGTTAGAATGTATATAGCTGCTTTTTATCATAATGCTCTTTTCCTTTTGAGGAAGCACCAAGATTTTGTCTATTCTTCAGATGATATAAGGGTCATCCAATGGGGTCAGTCAAAGGTAAACCTGAGTAGCTAATTGGCTTTGTATTTTCTTGGTCTTTTCATTGAACAAACAAGTAAGTATGGGCTTAGTCACAGATTCAATTCTTGCTGTATCTGTATGAAATGTCAACATTGTAGGTTGGCAGTCTTGCAAACTACATTAGATTTGTTCTCATATCACTTGTAAAAGGGACCTGCTTTGTGAAGAGAGCTCTTGTTCAGGTGGGGAAAGAAACAGTATAGCTATTTAAAAGATTTAAAACATTGACCAGTAATGTTTACTTTCATCCAACACTGAACGATATCATCATGAAAAATTATTTATTCAGATTTTACTGATGCTTTTCTTGGATATAATTATTCAATTCGTGATTGAGGAGTTCTATTGACAGAATAATTAGAGGCATGTTTAGACTATATTGCTATAGAAAAAAAAATTCTTTTGTAAATATTTGGATAATCTATTAAATTGCTCAAGAGATGCATCAGTGAAATTCAAACTTATTATCCTGTTTTACAAAACTAACGTTCTAAGCCTGTTGAACTACAAGCCATATATTTCATGAACATGAGGTTAATATTGCTGTATTTTTTGTGTCCGATTAAAGTGATGGAAATTATATGATGAAAAAAATATGGGAAAATCACTTTCTGATAAAGCATTTTGATCCAATTATTCATTTTTCATTTTCTTTTGATACCAGTGACTGAAATATTGGTGATATGAGGTTGGCCTTACAGTTTACAGCTAAGAAAATGGAATCTGTAAACCAAGTTCAAATTCTGGCTGAAGTAGTTTGTGTTCACAATTTACACTAATGCTCTTGAGTAAGGCATAAATCTACCTCCCTGCATGAATGGGTTATAGATTACTTTCTGCTGCTGGTACAATGCAACCCAGTACAACAGGTTGAATCTTACTTGGAGATAATCATCACCAAGTAATCCCCATTGCCCTGAGAAAGGCTATTATTCTTAGATACTTAATTGCCAGGGTGAGGGGTTAGAATAAGCAGAGGGGTTGGAAAATTTGTTTCAATTCAATAAGTGGCGGTAGGGATGGAGTAATGCCAAGGGAGGGTTTGGAAACTATGACCACCAACACGATTTAGTGGGATCCAAGTCGTTTGAGGAAGATTTATAGTAAGGATGGGGTAGGCACATGGGAAGTAAAAGCATACAGTATTGACAGGAATAAGAAAATTCCTTTGTTTGCAAAGAAAAATTGAACCGAAAGTCTCCTAGGGGTCATTAGTTTAACCAAATTCTGCCCCTGGTATTGTTTGATAGTTGTCTTTTGATGGGAAAATTTTGATAAATCTTTAGTTGTCCCCTGGCTTAACTATTAGGGCAGGGAGAGTAGAGATGAAATCTCCAAAAAATTAGATACCTAAAAGCAAGGATCCAGCATGGTACCCTGATGATCTACTAGGTCTTGGGATAATTTTTTTTTATTTAACTGAAATATATTTCTGAAAAAATATAATAAGGGTTTTGCTTGAATAAACATAAGTGCTCATGGCAATGGAGACTTTTATTGGCAGAAATTGATGTTAATGCTTCCTGCTATGCTAATTTTGATTACATATTGGACACTATTATCAATAACTAGGCTTTTAAAAACATGGAAGCAGAATAATCTCTATACTATAATTGCAGCAATATCATAGTCCTTGCAATTTACTATGCTTTCAATTCTATTTTTTCAGATAATATTCAGAAAGATAATATGGTTAATAAATCTTATGATATGTTTTATAATAATTGCCAATTGCAAATGATAATCTCAGACAGCTATTGTTGACCAATGATATATTTACTGTTACTTTTATTATAATAAAAACCTAATCAGTTGTTGTGTGGGAATTGTAATTTTTGCTGCTTTACAATAAACCCTCTTTTTCTTCTAGTTACTTTTTAGGCTTAAGTACATGCGTTTGTCTGTTTCTGGCTACTTATGTCAGTGTTTAGTGTTCCTCTTGCCATTTTTGTCCTAACTTTGATTAAGCTCATCAATTTTTTTTCAAGCATTAATATATGATATTAAGGCCAATTCAAGCCTTGACATTTGTCTCTGAATATAAACAGGGTTTGTTCAAGTTTGAGCTTTCAGAGGAGCTCTATGTTTTGTGTAATCTTTTAATTGTAGCTAGTGTTAAATATGCAACCTATGAAATAGCAGGCATAAATTATGTAGCTATTGTATAGTCTTCTGAAAACAAGTCTATTAATTCTTTTACATTTGAATAGTCTTTCAATCTTGGTCAGTGCAGAGTGTTTGACCTTTGTTCTATATAAGCTTGAAAAATTGAAGAATGGTATTGAGATGATATATTTATGGCAATTTACAATTGATCAAACATTTGAATATTAATCCACTTCTATTCTGTTATGTCAGTGATTATTGAATTTTTTTTTCCTTTCAGAGCAAGATATGTATATATTTTAAAGGAATTTCCATAAATGAAGGAACAGATTGTATATTCCAAGATACAATCATCAGGTAACTACTGTTAATCTTTTGCACTTTTGATTTCTAGCTCTTATCTGTTTATTTGTTTTTATTAGTTAAAAAAAAAAGATTTCTCTTTCCTTCAGCTCTTTTACAATAATGTGTTTACCTGTCTTCATTATTTTGATGTTTTTAATTTAATTACTGCTCAAACTATGCCAAGGTAATGGTTGATCAATATTACAACTCTAGTCACTAATAGCAAAAGTTGTGCTTTTGATCTTTGTAGTAAATACCTGAAAACACTTTTAATCTCAATAGCAACCTTTTTTTTATGATAACTTGGATGCTTCAATACACAGATGAAGAAAAAATTCTTGGAAAAAAAAATATTTGTAAGAAAAATTTCACTCACTTGTTTTATTAGGGATGAAAATCTCACCAAAAATCAGGTACATTTGGGAATTTATTTCATTTTATTCTTAAATTTATATTTTTAAAACATCATTTGTTGTACTCCCATGGAAGACTACACACTTATTATTTTGTTGCAAATCACCAGGATTTTTTGCCTTATTCTTCAAGTTATTGCATTTTGAAGGTACCTCAATTCAATACCTCTGGCTACAATGCAACACTTTTCTGATAGAGGTGATACACATACGCAATGCAATTTTAGGTAATGTATAAATAGCATAATCGAATTGAAGTAAAGAGGCTCATAGAGAAATGAAAACATGTATCAGAGAAGGACGGTGATACTATTGAGGGTCTGAGTCTGAATAAACTTCTTGACATCTATGTTCTTCCAGATTAGTGTTGATATTGTTTTGAAAGGTTATTAACAATTATTTGAAAGATAAGATCACTGAGGAATAAGCTTGAATTTGAAAGAAGGTAAAAAGACTCATATGCAAATGAAGAAATAAGGGATATTTGAAACCATAAACCATAACTGTAAAAATTGATTTCTTCAGTTTTCAAATTTGTCTGGCTGGCTATGTATCACACATACGGGCAACACCAATAGAGCTAGAGAGCTGAAAATTTCATCATTTATTCATTATTTTGTTTCGAAAAAATATGTTTTGGGTTTTTGATAGTTCTTCTCTTAAATAGGTTTTTAACTGGGAGGGGATTCAATTTGCAACGTAAATTTATGTTAAATTGATCCCTCAGTGTTTAGCAACATTCATGTTTGTTTTTTTGCGCTTCAGACTTTTTTTATTTATCACAGCCCAACAAAAGGTGAGAGAAGTAACTTATTCATTGATCAATTTTTTCAATTGATCACCCTGAAACAGTAGTTTTCAATTGAGTGACTGACCAGACTTGTTCTATAATTAGCATTTAACAGTTAACTCCTTTGAAATGTCATTTTTTTTTCTTAGGTGAGTGCAAACAACATTATCATTCAGTTGCAAATCACCCACTTTTTAGGGATACCTTTATACAATACCTCTGGTCACAGTGCACCATTTATATGATGAAGGGGGTGCATACAAACATGCTTTTTTGGGGCATGATCAATTGAAAAATTGGAAAAAGTGGTAGTTAATGAATAATTTACTTCTCTTACCTCATGTTGGGCAATGATCAATGAGAAATCTGAATTTTCAAAAAAACAAGTGTGAATACTGCTGGACACAATTTAACATAAACTTACATTGTAAATTGAACCCCCAACTAAAAATCTATTTTAGGGGTTAACTATCAAATGTCATATATGTTTAGATTTACAGCCTTCCATCCTCCTTTGGTATGGCCTGCATGTATACATAGCCAGCCAGCCAGCCAGCCAGCCAGCCAGCCAGCCAGCCAGCCAGAATCACTTAAAAACTAGAAAAAATTATTTTTACTATGTTTACAGTTTTGGTTGATGGTTTCTAATAAATCAACTTATCTTCAATCATTTATGTAAGAGAAATTATAGTGTTGCTCAATACCTGGAACTGTTTTATGATGAGACTTGTTTGAAAGATTGCTGAAATGATTATAAAAAGTAGAATATATCATTAGCTATGAAAAAATGATAGAAAGAGGACATACTTGACAACTGACTGTGTATCTAACAAATAAAGATATTTATTATCATATATTATTGTGTAGTTATGAAAAAAGAAGTTTATAGGTTATCAATTGGTATTGTAACCAAACAAAATAGGTATCAAAAGATGCAGCAAAATCTACTTTTGTGTGCTGAAATTACATTGAATATTAATGATATTGCCAATTTTTTTTATGATTCAGTGATCTTATTTCACATTTTTCCCTACCGTTCCATTATTTATGGATGGGGTTAAACTTGATGCAATCACTTTCATTATTTAATTGCTATAGAAATTTATGTACAATATAATATTCAAGTAAGGCACTACCTTTTGAAAAGCAAAAACAATCATGGTAATTTCTAGGATGAGAAAAATCTTAAGAAATATTTTCCTTTGTTTCAGTGTTTTAGGATACTACACAGGAGCAAAGTTAGTGTTATCAGTTCAAAACTCTGTAGATATATGAATTGATGAAACATTCATGGCATTGAGAAAGGGGTGTATATTTCCAGTAATATATTTGGAAAATTTATAATATGTGGCTTTAAACTATGGATGTGCGTTGGTCTCTATAATTTACTATCTTTGAGGAGATTTTCTAGTTTATAAGAATAAAAGAGTTGCCAAGTTAGAATCGACACAATTTTGTTGTCTGATAAAAAAAATTTAGACAGTAAAAAATATGAACACGTTTAATTTTTGACTAGTATTAAAAATAAGCTCTAGGCAAAACTCAAACTTATATCCCTTTACCTTTGTGTCTCACCTAGACCTTCTTCTCTATTCTTGATCTGCCCTGTTGATCCACTGCCATAGACTGATGTCTGAGTCGTAGTAATAAAAAGCAACTAAAATTAAGAAAAAAGAAATACTAATCAAAACTTGATAATGGCTTACAATGCTTCGTCTAAAAAAAAATTAAATGGATCAAGAAAACATTTAATTTTGAATTATTGATGAAGGTCCAATGTATTGATGAAGATCTGATGAATTAAAATGGCATTTTGTTTTTGAGCTTCTAGAATATAGCATATTTGCCAGACATGAAATCTCTTAATTGTGTGTATATGAAATTTCAAACCTCTTTCAAATTTTTATCAAATGAATTCAGAAAGCCAAGTGATCCTTCAATATCCATTATCACAATGCAACAGTATTACATGTACTGTAAAGCTTACTGAAAAAAAAACAACTAATTTTTATTCTTTTTTAGTTTTTAGCTCAGATCTCTTGTATGTCACTGTGTAAAATGTTTTGTTAATACAATAGATTCATCCTGATTTATAAAATTGCTCTTGCAATTCTACTACAATCTATCTCCCTGATCTAACTTAAAGAATCCTACAGTGATGTTGATAGTATATAATAACGCTAAAATTCCTGTATTCGAAAAGTGTATGGCCAATCTAATTCATAAAAATTTTCATACTCCTGTACTCTTCATCGTTGCAGGTACAAAATCTCAACCAATACTTGATGCAAATACATGCAAAAAAGAAGGAATTTTAAAAATCGATCTCTCAAATTTACCAAATTTCCTAGAAAAGTATGATGATTTGGGTGAAATTGGCAATTTACTGATTATGCAAACAAAGTCTAAAATTTGAAAAATCCAAATGTATTGCTCAATCTCATATATGTCTGAGTTATCTCGTCAGTAGCAACAAATTAAAACCTATTCTACCCAAGTCAAAGCTATTGTCAACATGCCATCAACAAAGTGCAAAGAAGACTTGAAAAGATTTTGGGGAATGGCAAATAATCTCTGTGAATTTCTTTCAAACTACTCAGAGATAACAACACCCCACATCTACTCCCTCAGGATGACGTCATCTGGTCATTTGATAAACCTCAAATTGATGCAGTTACAAAACTCAGACAGATGATTACTAATTAATCTGTTCTACAGTTTTATGACCCAAACTTACCAATGAAAATAACAACTAGCTCAAGCAAATAGGGAATTGGTGGTATCTTTGAACGAAACCATGAATGGCTACCCTCTACATTTTGTCCATGTGTAACTACTCTGAGTGAACAAAACTATTGTCCCCTTGGATAGCAAACTATATGGTTATAGAAAATTCCATGAATTTATTTATGGAACACCATGATTGAAAATGATCATAAACCATTAAAACAAATTTGAAAGAAAAAAATGATTCAGAACCCCCCCCCATGAATACAAAACCTTGCTGTTTTATAATTTCAAACTGAATTACATACCAGGCTGTAATGCAATTGTTGCCAACACATTATCTCATGCTTATCTGTAGGACAGTAATTGTAAAATATCTGATAAAGAGACAAAAGTTTACCAACACTACTTAGTGAAAAACTTTCCTATGAGTGACAATGGACTTGAAGCATACAACAATTTCCATCAGCCAAATTATAATCAAATAAAACGAGATGAAAAAAGTTAATCAAATCTAATTACTGGTGTTACCTCTCCTCCATCATCCTGTTACACTCGTAAGAAAAATGGAATGCATATGATCGGTATGCAAAAAATACTAGATGCAAATGTCCAGTGATGCCAATGACCATGAAGCATTTGATTGGAAACGGAAATGTCCAGGACACAATTTAGTGGGAGGCAAATTACTGGGATGCTAAAATATTGGATGCCTATGATCGTGACACATTTGACCAGGACACAAATCTCCTAGTACCATTATTTTGTATCTTTATCATTTGATTTTTCATCATATTTCTGTCAAAGAAAATTGAAACTGTTATCCTCTGTCAAATTGGTAATATCTCCAGGATTTCCTTCGAAACTAAATTCTTCAGTATTTTTTCATTTCAATTAATCTAACTTCATTAACCAAAAATCTGTTTTCAATTTATCTGTAAAGTAGATTTGATTACAATTAAATGTGAAAATGTTTAAATTTCATAGGATTATAAACTTATTACATTTGGGTTTAATCAAATTCACTATATTTTCTAGTGACTAAGTGATGTTTAGATTGGAAAAGTGAATGCCTGAAAAGCCATTTTTGGACAGCTGTGATGCTGAATAGGTAAAATGCGACAAATTTTTTTTACAAATTTTGATATTTTGGGAGATATTTGAAGATGAAATATTAAGGTATTTACTTTAAAATAATCTGATTAGTTGAAAAAAAAAAAAGAAAGTTCATGATAATGATTTCTCATCATAACTAGTATTAGTTATTCTTGGTGAAGTAGTTGTCATTCTTTATTTGAAAATTCATCTGAAGATACAGAACTGAAGATAAGGAGGTTAATAGCTATTAAAAAATGTTCTCAAGTTATCAAGAATGGATCCCATTATATGAATCACTTTAAATTAGAAATGAGTGGATAGGAAGGAAGAGGAATTAAGTTTATGTAAAATGAGTTGGCATTTATTTATTGTATTGAGCATACACTGAACAATTTTACAATGACATTTTTAAAATCCTTGACATTGTAACATGAAACATAAAAAAATAAGTATTACCAATCGTATATTGTGTATTATTATTTACTAGAATATACCTGTCAAAATGACATGGTAATTTATGAATGGATCAGCACTAAGGAGGCTAAAGCTATTTCATAACATAATTCATTTTTAATTATTAGAATCCTAATTTCAAGTTTTTTTAAAGTCTCTACTCAACTCAAGCTGTTACAATGTGGGATCAGATATAAAGTCTTAGGAGTTTCTATTATGTAATATTCATTATTGTGTCACAATAGGAAGGTTAATTAACCAATGATATCAATGCACAAACAATTATAGAAAAAATTAGCATATATGGCTTTTATATGAATTTATGGATTCAATGTAAGTACTACATTACCTATCATGAAAAGTTTTTCTAACTTATCAATTCTGATGGTTTTGCATTTTCAAAAAATCAGATATTTCTTTAAAAGCTATTTCACTTATAGTGGTCTCAACACCAAAGATCTACCTCTGAACTTCTGATTAATTATCTTTGGATTTTAGTCATGGATTTTATTTATGATGACATTTAAAATTTTTTGCATGTAAATAGAGTTCATTAGAATATATTTGTTTACAGTAAACTGATAAACAGTGATTGAGAGCAATAGTAATAGCAACGCATTTAGTATTTGTATAGTTTAACTGCTCATGTACCAAACCTTTGTTTTTATCTATTTTAAAAGTGTTAAATTTATCAGTCTCCTATATTTGTAAATCATGTTTTGATCTGAGGTTTTATTTCACTAAAGTATAAAATTATTAGCCGACTGTCAATAAGAATAATGCGGTCAATGGATATGCTGAAATTGTTGAAAAACTCATTACAAACAAATCTGGTTAGTCACTCAATAGAAACGTCAGGTGACCAATGTCATTTGGCAACATAATGTGTTGGGGTGATCAATAAAAAAAATTGTAAAAAGGGATATCAATGGATAAGTTACTTCTCTTGCTTTTTGTTTGGGCAGTGTTAGGTAATAGAAAAGTCTTAATTAAAAAAAAAACAATTGAGCATAAGCTAACATAGGAAAATGAACCCACCCATACAAAAACAATCTGGGGCTGGGTTTTTAAACCTTTCTTCCCTCAAAGGGTAATTCTAAACAAAATAAAGAGTAAATGTTTAAACCAGCCAGCTTGATCAACTTAAAAAGTGAAGAAACTTATCTTGACAGTTTTTAGTTCATGATTTTTAATACGCAAACATTCTGGATGCTTCTTATTCTCATGAAATGGTATTTTCTGATAATGTTCAATCAGGTTGTAGATAATGTATTTCACAATTTTGTTAAATCTTAGTGAGTAAACTTTTTTTATGTGAAATGCCCTCTCATGTTACCTGAAGATATTGAGAGAATCTGACATTCAAAATTAATGATAAGAAAAGTATATCAGTTCAAATTGATCTCTGTAAAAGTACATATTTTCTGGTAATAGTTACTAATAACAATTAACTTCTTTTCATTGGTATGAAATTTTAACAGATATATAAAAGACTTTTGACTGATTTTTCGGCCAATCATGGTAAAAGACTGGAGAAAAATTTCTTGGTAATTTTCATTTTTTTATTGCAAATATTACATAGATTAAGAAGTTAATTTGATCTTATAAAGATTGACTTCACATGATGTGAAGAAATTGTCAATTGACAAATCTGTATTTGTTTTATTCAAATAATATTTATCCTTGAGGATAAAAGCATAATTGGTAAATGAATCATCATCATTTTTCTTGCAGATATTTTTTCCTGGATATGATTAGGACAACTGTTTTTTAAATTCAAATATGAATTTATAATCTCTTTTCTCCAAGTGTTATGTATATTTTTGTGTACTGATAGCGATCTGAGCCCCTGGGCAAAAAGGGTTATCGGCCCTTTAATCATTGCTACTTCAGCCTCTTGGTATTGTAGGCCCTCAGGTAATCCGCCCCTGGAGTAAAAGGCTATTTGCTCACCTAAAAGATAAAATATGTCGAGAGAACATCACAGGAGCTGCCATACATGAGGCAGATCGGATTCTTTCAATAAGGAATTCTGCGTTGTATAGTCATGGCTGGAAATTGATTTTCTAAAGCTAATAAAGAACTGTCTTGAAAGAACTGTTCTTGAGGCTAAAACCATTTTTACTTCTACTCAACGTATTAACCTAGGTATAGTTGGATTGAAAATATACACACCTGTAGTTTAGTGTAGAATATGTCCAGATGAGAATCTTATCAACAGGCTTCTGAAAGATCATAAAGAATAGAGTTACTGAAAATTAAGTCTGTGTAATAGAAACAATACATTTCAAAAGATTAATGCCTTCTTCATCTTGCAGGGTATGAATAGCAGTGTTGTATTTGATTAAGTGTTTAATTATTATTTCAGATTTGAATAAAGTGTATCAGTGGATATATAAATAACATCATAAGTCAGTCACTCATTTTCCATTCTATCTCTGTGAATATTAACGTGCAGGTATACCTTGATCAAAGCAGTTAATTTGTTCCAAAATTTTCCATACTGTTTAAAATTTTAATATTACCTCAGCCAACAAAGTTGGAGAGGTATATGTATTACATTGTGTCTATCTTTCCATTTGTTGACACAATATCTCCAAAAGTGCTCTATGAATTTCAATGAGATTTTGTGGAAGAGTATCCAATGGGATAAGGAAAAATTTTCAAGCTGACACAGGAATTACCTTTTATTGAGAGATATTTTTCCATTCAAAAAAGAAAAATATTTATGTATATGCTCATGGCTGTTTACACAATATCTCCAAAAGTTTTGAATGAATTTCAATTGAATTTCATGAAAGGGTGGGCAATTGACCATGAAAATAGTGATTAAATTTTGGGCGGATCCATGCACAGTTACTTTCCCCGATAATATAGTTAGCAAAGGCATGTGCTCTCCGTGTGCTTTTAATCAATTTAATGTGTATTTTCAGCTTATACTTAGGTACATTAATTTCTAAAGCAATACCTTAATTGCACTATTTTAAAACCTGTAATGATGAAAGGATTGGCTGCATATATAAACAAAAACTAGATGAGTTAGATCAGTCCATTTTTTTACATGACATAAAATGATTTGACCTTCTGACTAACTGTCCCTACTGACTATGGATTTTCATTATGTAACCTTATATACGTAATATTATATGAAATCTATCAATTTTTTTATTTATATTAGAAAGCTATTTGCTTGGTTTGTATTTATTTTTCTCATAAATTTCGAATGGATATTAATATTAGGATAGAGATACAAAGGTTTTTTTTCAAACAAAAAAAAAATAGTTCTATTCAAAACAAAATTTGAGAGTCAGGAAGTTTGAGAATATTTTGTAAAAGAAAAACTTCAAATGAAATGTTTATTATTCATTTTTTTATCAGGGAAATTCTAAGTATTCTATGTTGTAACATAAAATAGAAACAAGGTTGACAAGAGTCAAACTCCACTGGTTCATCCCATACTCATGACATATACATGGATCAAAAAAACAACCAGTCCAAATTTTCAAAAAACAAGAAATATTTCTCCCATTCTTTGAGAGGAGTGTATGTGCAAAATCTTAAGTTTCTACTATGAATGAGCTGGGCTGTGTAAGTGACTCATAGAAAGATAAACAAGCACAACTATTCCAGCCACTGGGCTGAATTTTCAACAATATTTTGTTATAAATTTTATAGTACGGTTAAAATAAGGTTGCTTGCCTAATTAAGGCCATCTCAGTAGTCTTGAAGGGTAATTGGTGTCGTTGTTATTCTTGTTACCAGGGGAAAATAAAGTCAACATTGGAGTGAAAGTTTGACAAAAATGTCTGGCTCTTAAAGCAGTTAATGCTTAGTCTGGATGCCTAGGAATGAGCCATTCTGGGAAAATTTATTCTTAAGGTTGACTTTTTTTTACCTTATTTTTAGGAGTACTCATATAAACTTTCTCTTGTGGGTGAGTAGTAAGTAGAGAGCCTTACGAACCTGAATGAAATTTCAAACCTCATGATCATCATTTCAGTGATATTCTGTTTTGCCATATTTGAAGTTCAGATAAGAAAACCTTATGTAGATATGATTATTGATGGTGGACACTCCACGCTGTGTTATGGAACAATTTGTGATGAAGTTTAAAGGATTGTATCTAAAGGCTATAAAAAGCAAGGACACATACATGAATGATTAATTAAATAATACTCTAATCTTTTCACATTGGAAGTCCACCCCCCCTACTTAAACTAGTGTTTGATAGTGAATATTAGAATAAAATTTGAATAAAACTATTGTTGAATTTTAAGCATTATATTTCTTGTGTATATTATAAAATTTTATAATATATTGAGCTACTTGGCAAGTATGCCTTTTATGATATTGTTATGTACCATAATACAAATATGAAACCAATTCCTGATTGACATCCAAATAAATTCAAATTACTTATATCAGTTTATGGATAACATCAGTACATTCAAGATTCTTTCGATAAATTTTTCTAACCATGAGAATGTAGGATGTTGACAGGTTATAGCGGAATAATTAGCAATGACTAATTTTTTCAGATAATTGAATAATTTGGTCTGATGGTATGGATTTTATGATAAGAACGTTAATTATGAGTCATTTTATCAGTTCATTTACTTTCAATAACGTCATTGCAGAGATGTAGATTCAATTATTTTTATCAGCCTTGCTTTCATGTGTAACTATCTGGTTCAAATGGTTTTACTGGAGTGAATTTCTTCCTTAAATTTAATTCTGTTTTTGATTAAGAAGTTTGAATATAATTAGCTTATTTTACATGCATATTTTTTTATTACTATAATTAAGAATAAAGATTAATAATTAGCACTTTTCCATGTTGTGGACAGGAATAGTAAGTTTTCAAATTGAATGGGGCACTCACTACATTTTATAGCAATCAGATTGTTTTTAAGAGATTTATGACATTGTGGAGAAGATATTGAAGAATGAAGAATTCTAACCTTTCTTTGCAGCTTTCTTGAAGATAAATATGCTTATCCTAGGGATACAAAATTCAAATTAATGTTTGACTACTTTGTTATTTTTGAAGGAGAGAAAGAATTCTTTCATACTATTCATACTTAGCTCAGCTGCTCCCATATCACACAACACGTAAAGTAATGATTTTGTCTCCATTTCTCAAACGATTCATGGAGACCAAATCATTGTCTGCAGTTGTTTTTTTTACAAGGTCAGTGCTAAAGAGCTTCCACTGGCCTACTATTTACCTATAGCTGGGGAGAGAAGGGAATTCATTCCTTCCCTTAGGGCATTAGTGTGAAGTAAGTGTTTGGTAGAGCAAGCCCAACCTTCAAGAACAAAAAAATTCTGCAAGCGCTAAAAAGAAGGATATACAATCAATGCATCCTCCCAATAGTCACCTATGGAGCTGAAACATGGAACCCAACCAAAAGATTAACCCTTAAACTGAGAACCATATAATGTGCACATGAAAGAATCATGCTCAATATCATATGGAGGGAACACAAAACAGCACAGTATATTAGAGAAAAAAATGGGAGATTGGGATATCATAGAATCCATTAGAAAACTCAAATGGCGATGAGCTGGTCACGTTGCTAGAATGTTAGACAACTGCTGGACATCATGACTCACCAAATTGATCACCAGAGGTCTTATGCAGAACTGTGGCTGGCAAAATATCAGATGGTATGAAGAAATAGACAAGTTCTGAAAGTATTGGCTCTGCAACGCCCATGATAGAGAGATCTGTTGAATCCTCAGGGAGGTCTATGTCAAATGACAGATGCTAGAAGGCTGGTGAGGATCATGATGATGATGATAATAAATGCAAAGTGTTCCAGCCAGAGTTTGAACTCAGTCAATTCTCAGCAGTTAAGCCATCCACACTTCCCTCATTTATTTGGTTGGTTTTAAATTGAATATATAAGTAATTGCTGGAAATTAGATTTCTCTTGATTTAGGCTATATTATATCATATATGGTATTTGATGAAGAAATATATCTTAACCAGTTTTAATGGCCAAGAAGGGAAAAGTATAAAACATCTCTGTTTAGATATACATATTAAACCCCCCCCCCCACAATCTTTAAGTCTCAAGTGCATGAAGTATTGATTATACATTAACTTAAAAACTAAAAAAATGACTTGAGGGGGAAAAGATGGATAAGTGCTATTGTGTTGTTAGTACTCTCTAGCTCCAATTTCCAAAATATTAATGCATCTATAGATCTTTCGGCTAAACTTTCATTTTGCACCAATAGTTGGCTTTCATTTCAACATCTTGCAAAATAGAAATGAGAAATATTCATATAAACTTATTGATTTTTGACTGCTGAAAAAAAACTAAAACAAGGATCCTATTTACTTTATTTTTGTCAGTGTTTTATTTGGTGAAAATATCAAATTTATTTAGTTTATTTGATTTCAGTTCTGAGAATGTTGTTAATTTTGCTAACTAGGTTTGAAATTTAGGACTAGATGTATAGATTCTTGTTGCATTCTTCATGTTGCATGATTAAAAATTTGAATAGTTATCCTCTGGAAGTAAGTATGAATCACCTATTGTATATTTAAAATTGAAAACCTCTTTCCATAACAAATTCATATTTATGGACTGTAAAAGATGCTATGCTACTTCAAATGTTTATTATTCATCAAAATATTGAAGACTTCAAACATAAACCATTTAAGAAAAAAAATTGTTTCTTCATATCATTTGACTATTCCCTTCTAATTCTGTTGGCTTTTGATATTTACTAAGTTTTAGTTGCTTTATCACCTTGATTTTCAATCAAAAGTTTTTTTCCTATTATGCCTGCTGCTTTGAAGTCTAAATACTAAGGGAAGTAGAAAAGTCTGATATAGCTGGTAGAAGAAAGGCTCATAATACCCTCTCTGAGATAAGGTCCAAAGAGTAGATAGTGAACATCACTAAGAAATGAGAAAAATTGAAGGAAGTGGTTTACTTTAGCCTAACGAACACATGTATATCAGACCAGAGGGAAGTTTAACATTGTGTAGATTTCTTTGCTTAGCAGAGAAAGATCTGGAGAACATTTCTATGTAAAAAATTAATACAGAAATACTTATGATGTACAGATTTCTGAGAATGGAATCACCTGTGTAGCACTTTGTAGGGAATGAGTTGAGCTATATATTTGGCACCATTTCTTTTCCATTGGCAAACATATTCTGGAAAAATCCTTCTCTTTCCATTATGGATTGTACATCTGAAGAAGGGGTGCAGAATGGATAATTGTCGTATTTTTCTAGGTTTGTCTGTGTAGTTGCACATAGGTTGGGCAGTGTTAGTCTCATTGCGTACTTTTGCATTTATAGCAAGCCACATGAACCACTTCCGGCTGTTGTACAGAAACCTTTTCAAAAAAATGACTACTGCTGTTTCCTTTCTCTTACAGGTCCGATCTGACCTGTTTGATAACTTCTCTCTCTGATTTCATTCTGTATATTATGCTAGGCACATGTAGTTTCTATTCTGTGTACCACTTCAGGCACATTTAGTTTAGATACATGTGGTTGGGGGGGGGCACATGCAGTCATGAGAATGTACAAGGAAGGATGGCCAGAGTACAAAGTATAGAAAGAAGCATTGAAGATGTACTGGGCTGAACAGGTTTTTAAAACTGTAGATATTTTCATATGAATTAAATGGTATCAGTTCCTGTGGATTGCCCCACAAGGTACATCTGTAATGTATGAATATGGAACCAAGTGTTTGCTGTCATAGCGAATCTGTTTTTCTGGATGAGAGCTTACTTTGTGTCTCTTATTGTAACTTACCTGCTCTGCACATTTTCTATTTTTCTCTCTCTGCTTGACTCAAGTTGGTTCTGCAGGGTTCTGTAGTGATAGAAAGGTTGGCACAGTAATGTGTAGACGGTGTCCTATTGATTGTTGAGCAGAATTGTATGCCAATAAAACCCAGTATTTATCGGTGGCCTCTTTTAGCAAGTTTTTGATAGTCTGTACAGCTCTATTGGTCTTTCAATTACTCCAAGGATGCTGGTTATACGATGGAATCTATGTTTTTGCAAAAATCTTAAATACTTCCCCTGAAAACCCTGGTCTGTTTTCTGTTATTATAGTTTCAGGTATCCCATAGCGTACCAGCATCTTTAAATGATTCACTGTTGGGAGATCTAGTTACAGTGAGATTTGCTGACTCAATGTATCTCAAATATTAGTCTACTATTATTAAAAGTTTCTCCCATTTTAGTGTGGAAAGATCTGTACATAACTTTTTTTGAGGGCTGTTTGAAAATTCTGTTTGCTTAAGTGGTTTGTATAATTTGTGTGTACTTATAAACATTTGTAGCAGTTCAGCACTCACTTGCTTAGCTGCTGATTCATGCCAGGTGCATGTATGCCCTTTGTGGGTTTTGTTTGAAACCTCCTCCATTAGAGTTGGAGTAATCATTAGTCTTGAATCTCTGGATAAAAGTCCATCTTGTACTGTTTAAAAAGCATGTTCAGCCCAGTAGATCTTCAATGCTCCTTTCTAAGCTTTGTATGCTAGCCATCCATCCTCTCATCACTGCATGGCATTCTTTCTCTGACTTCAAAAGTTCCCTAAAACTTTCTAAGTATAACCCACTTGCTGGTAGGCTCTCCATCATGCTGTCAATATATAGGTTTGTGCTTTCCTTGAGCTCTGTGTCTGCATCCAGCATATCATTTTCTAATGGAGCCCGTGATAATGTGTCCATGGTACATAAACTTTTGCCATAGACGTGAGATAAGGTGTATGAATATCTTATCTACATTAACCTGAAAAGTTTGATCCGCGGTGGTAAGGCTTCAAAGTTTGGTTCCCTAGGAGGTTGAAAAGTGGCATGTGGTCTGTTTTTAGTTTAAAATACTGGCCTATTGAGAAGCTTTTGAACCTTTTACAGGCCCATATTAATGCCAACACCCCTCTTTTGATCTGAGGATATATTTGGTGTTTGGATAGTTTATCTCTTAGGTTATTCAAAGCTTTAGCCTGTTTGCATCCCTAAAACCAGTGTGCTTCTTTTGACAGTAATCCTCTCAGAAGTTTGTCTTTTTTGGCAATTTTGAGGGATAAATTTCCTTCATTGGTTGCTCATTCTTAAGAAACCATGTACATTTTTTGTAGCTGTTGTATTTTTCTTGGACAGCTTTCACCCCTTCAGCTGGAATAATGTGTCCTAAAAATTCAAATTCATCCTTAGAGAACTTGTATTTTTCTAAAGTGAGAGTTATTCCCACCCTCTCAATTTTTCCCAGCACAGCTTGTAGGCAAAAGTCATGTTGGTCTTGTGTGAACCCCGATATTAATGTCATCCATGTGGCAGATAACTCTTTCTAGGCTTTGTACAACTACCAAAATCATTCTATTTCAAAATTGCTCAGGTGTCAATTCCAAATGGCAACCTTTTAGAATGATAACAATCAAAAAGTGGAACGTTAATTTTGCCAAATTTTCATCAAGAGGGATTTGCCAAAATTCCACATCGGCATCCAACTTGATAGGAATTTGTGCTCCAGCTTGCGAATGTAGCATCTGATCTATTGATCAGAATATATTTTTCCCTGCTTAAAAACTTATTTGGCTGTGTGAGGTCAATGCATACATGCATGTGACGAGAATTTTTTGGCACCACCACCATTCCTAAGCAACATTTAGTGGGCTCTTCCAGATGTTTAATGACTGATTCTCTCCATGTGTGGAACTCTTACCTTTGCCATCAGTGGCTGAGGCACTTGTGTTTTTTTTTCAGTGAAAAGGGCTCCAACCTGGATTTTAGTTTGATGGTATAGTACCTTTTATTTGACCAAGGCTTCTATACAGCTTTGGATACCTGTTCTTCAGAGTCTTTTTATCATTTTAATTTAGTAATGGCAGGTCTGCCAAGTAACAATGTTTGTAAGTTTTTTTACAAAATAAATGTCCTCTTGTACCCACTTTTGATCTTTATTCAGGGTAATATTTATGATCCCCAGAACATCTAATAGAGAGCTACCTGCTCCCATTATTGGCTTCTTTGCCTTTTGTAGTTTGGGGGCATCCTTTCTGAACATATACCTGATCATATAATTAGGGATTGCAGTTACATCTATGCAGGTGCCTATCCTAAAATTATTTTTTTCTCCTTTCACCATCTATATTTACAGTCCACGGATCCCCACCTGCTGCCACAGAGTCCAGAAACCAACAATTATCTTTTTCATGCAGATTCTTGGATCTAAAAGCCTGTTTAAAATGGCCGGTCTTCCTGCTGATGTAGCATTTTTTTTTCTGAGCTTGACTCTATGCAATGGGGTATTTTTGCAATCTTGTTTTTGTTGTTTCTTTATGCGTTGTTTTTTTCCTTCCTAACACTGGCTATCGAAAACCTTGAGGTCATCTCCCCGCTGGTTGGATTGCTGCTGTCTCACAGCTTCAGTCTGCTTGGCCATTTCAATGGCTCCCGCCAACATTAACTTTTGTTCATCTGCATTCTTTCAGACAGATGGGCATCGGCAAGTCCAACCATGAGTCTGTCTCTGATAAGCTTGTTCCTTACAATTCCATACTCGTAGTTCTAGGCGAGTGTATACAATGCTGTCAAAAACAAGTCTACCATTTCTCCAACTCTTTGCTACCTTTTGTTGAAACAGGCCCTTTTGTAGATTACGTTCTCCTTGACAACAAAGAAGTCAGAGAAACCATTCTTGACGGTCTTCTTGCTTTTCCTCTGACATTTTTAATCTATTCAATATGTTGTTGTCTGCCTTGTCTCCCACATAATATACCAAGGTATTTACTTGGTTTCTTTGAGTTGTCAAATGTAAGCCACTAGCCTGCCTGAACCTCTCAAACTGTTCTATCCACTTCTCCTATTCTAGGGTCTGGGAGAAACCAAAAAGTTTAGATGGCTGGATTGAAAAGGTGTCCCTCCATTTTTTTCTTTTTTTTTCACAATTCCTCTTGGTTCATCTATGTAGATGCTCAGAGGCTAGCATGAAAGACAGTTTAACTCTGTACTTTACCATTTCAACAGCAATCTCATTGGATATGCCCAAGATTTCCGCCTTTGTAACAAACTCTAATCTCGATTTCTTTGTTACAGCTCTATTGCCAAGCTAGTTTCATATGTAGCAATGTTTCAATACAGAAGGGTAACGTGCTATGTGATTGATTTTATTACGCTTGTAACAGCGGACATGTCTGTGATAGCAACAGCATTCCAAATGACCTACACGGTGGCATTTGTAACAGCAACCAGAGAGGTCTAACCGAATATTTTTCATGCTAATAACTACCTGATTTTCGCATCCAGAGGTCATGTGTCCAAAGTCACCATATCTACAGCAGTTACATTTTGAATTACATTCTGCGGTTTTTGAGAATTTCCTGCTTTTCCTTAAACCCTGCGTATTTTCAGGAAAATATGACCTGCTGTTGGAGTTGTTTCTCTCATCTCCATTTTTGCTGATTTTACCAAACTAGGTCTCGTTGTTCAACACATCCCCATTTACCAACATGTTTTTTTGTTGTCAAACTTCAGAATTCTTTTACTTCCTTCAATTCTCCCTTTAATTACTTAATCTCAAATTCACATCCAAAGAGTTTGTCCTCTGTAAAAACTTTGCTCATTTTTTATTTGTTAACCTCTTGAATTGCCCATTTTGCAGCTTTGGAAATCTGTGCCATCCATTGAAAAACTGAATCTTGCTTATTACCAATATCCTTCTCCTTCTTTGCTTTCAGAATAACATTGTCCTGTCTCAGTCCATTTTTATGTTCTCCGTAAACTCTGGAATATTCACTTTTCAAAGTTGTTTTTTGATTTATTTATCTGACTTTGTTCTTCTAGACATTCAGAAATGTACAACTCTATACTACTATGTATATAGCCCATAATAACTTTCTCGACTTCACCAATACTTTTGCTGACGAGAGTTTCTATTTCAAACTGCAAGATGTCTTTGGTTTCCTCTCCAGACAATGCATCACTTTTGTAAGCCTTTCTATAAGCTCAGTACTTTTCAGTTTGGGTAGGGTATTTGTTATTCAATTAGGGATGAAGGTCATTAATTTCTTTATCTAATTTCAAGCATCTAGGTTTCTGAATATTGATTTCCTTATTGTCTTTTTTCTTCATTTCAATCTGCCAATTCAAATGTTCATTTAAATGCACTTTTATCAAGATCTTGTTGTGAAGTTCTAATTCTTCTAAATTTTTGGAATACTTACTTTTCTTTTGTTATTTCTAATTTATCTTCAATATATATCTAGCTCCTCCTTTTCTTTTTTACCCTGGTATCATCAGTGATTGCCTGAGAATCATTTGTCCCTGTTACTTCTTCGGTATTTTTATCATTTTCTTTGAACAGCTTGTTCAACTTTGCATATAGCTTCAACAACCCGTCATTTGCATTTGAATCTTCGAATTTCATCTTTGAAATGTTTTTCTTTGCAATGCCTGTGAAGGCAAAAAATCAACTGGTCCCACTTCATTTTTCTCAGTTAATTCCCAAAAGATTATCTCATGTCGCCAATCCTTCTAATTCCTCCAGTAACAACATTGGTATCTTTTTGTCTGCCATTTTCAACATCAAGTAAAAGTCTTCACAAATCCAATGCAGAGTAAAACTGTATATCAGCTGATGCTATCAGCTTAACGCTAAGTAAAACTATATACCAACTGTGCTTCAGCTATCAGTGTCCTAACACTTGGGATTACCTTACTCATGAATCACCTGTGTTAATCACTCTGTAATGCTCTGTGATAAGTATGTATTTTCTTTTTAGTATTGAGTTATCTCCCTTATGCTAGGGAGTGCTCATAGACTTCTTTGATGGGATGAAAAAAGGCACACATGTCCAGACGATGTAATAAAAGGAATGAAGTTTTTTTTATAAGAAACTTCTGTTGTTTTAAAGTATGTTGAATCTATCATTTATTAACTAACATGGGATTACCTCACTCATGAATATGTGTCTTATTCCTTTTATATCTTAGCTTTTATGTATCCCCGAAATGGCACCTTCAATCAATGGGGATAATTCCTTGTATGAGCACCATCTGATGCCTTCAAAGGCATCAAATCCCAAACACTCTTTAATAAATATTTTCTCAGTTCAAGTTGGTATGTAAAAACTGTCATTATTATCATCATAGTAAAACAGTAGTGGAAAGTGGTCTACAGTTTTTTTTATTAACTTTTTGTTTTGGAAATATTCCAGTGAAATTAAATAATGTTTAGAAGTTCATTTTTTAGACCCTGTTTGAAAGCATGAAACTATGCAATATTGTTTTATTGGTAGTGTTTTATATGTATTCAGTGAATTCAAATTCATTTCTTGTAATTGAGGATTATTTCAACTGAATCACTATGTCTTGTTTTATAATCTATTTTTCAAATTAAATAAGGAGTCATGTTTTGAAAAAGTAATTATTTATTATAATTGTTCATATTTTATTTTGTGAAAAAGGTCTTTATAAAAAAAGGCTTTAAAACATTTCTTGATTTAGAAAATTAACCCCTGCTAATTATTGAAGTCATTTAGTACATTTACAAATCAATTAATCTGATTTAAAATTCATCTAGTTTATAAGTTGATTTTCTTCTTAAAAATCATTTTTGAAAGATGTTTCTGAGAAAACAAGTTTTGTAAAGAAGAAAACATTTGCCTTAATGCTTATCATTTTATCATCTCTTTGACTCTCCTTCTACTTCTCTTCTGAATGGGTTTGATTGCACACTGAAACAGTGCCTAATCTTTAGAGTGGTTAATTCAAAAATATTTTCCCCATAGAACCCTTAGTTTTTTGAATCTGGAAAATTTGCACAATTCCAGACTGCAACTTTTAAACGTTTTATTGTGATTTCTGTAATTAATTTGTATACTAATTATTTCTTATCAACATCTAATTCTCTTAGATATTGTAGTGCTATACTCTTCTTTCTAATATTTGATTCTACAAACTTCTGTGGAGTTGATTTATCATTGCCTCTGTAATGAATGGCCTTATTGATCTTTCAACAGCTTTTTTCTAGAGTACAGCTTGAACTTATATTGGTGAAGCTAACTTTGATAATGTGAAGGTGAGCTCCGCAACATCATCTCCATGAATGTTGACCACGTGCAGTATACTCTAGTATGCTGTTGTCATTTATGGATGTGTATCCAGATGTCAGTGGGTTCTCTTGGATCTACTCAAGGAATTCTCCGAGAGAGGTTTTGAAGCTCATCAGTTCTGTTATTAAACTGGTTTCGGCAGAATACGGTTTTAAAGTTTTAATCTAAGCACTGAGAATGGTACATCATATTTGGATTGGACCTTTTCTCATATGCTATGGACTTAAATTGGAATAGAGGCGTGGTACCTCATTGTTCATAGTGGAAAAACAAGATCATTGGGTACAAGTTTTTGCAGTAAATTGAAGATCATTATGATTATTTAGTGTTCTCTCCTCCTCTGTTGGGACATAAGGTTCAGTTTACAAAGTCTTCCCCAGAAGGACAATAGCCACTGATTCTGTTAGTGAGGTGCCTTTGCTCACTTTCAAGGGCTTGGATGTCTCTGATTTTTTATTGTGATCAAAGGGGAATTATTTCCCTCCATTTCGTATCATTATTTCATACAGTGTCAACATTGTTGTTCGATGACAATCATTGAATACAATACACATCCATGCTGACATTTGTCTAGCTTTATCACATATATCTATATGAAAAGTCAATGAGACTTCTGTGGTTATGTGTATTTCAAGGTCTCTCTCACTAGATTTTTATGAGTTGTTCGCTTTCTGTTTCATATTCAAAATACTGTTATGTGAAAGGAAATTCAATTATGTGTTTAGGTTTTCTGGTTGAGTGGGACAGGAGTTCAAATTTGTGTTCAATGAGTGACATGTTTTCTTTAGATCATTTTATTGAGCTTGTAAGTGTAGCCTAAAGGGTGCTTACATCATTTCCTTTGGCTATTTTTCTTTTAATGCAGCTGCCATCAACAAAATTACAGACTGCACAGTCTTGAATGCAGGTTTCTAGATTGTTTATATATATGAGAAACATAATGGGTCCCAAGAGTTCCCTATGGGATTCCATTCTGTACCTTCAAAAGTGTTGGTTCCTTGAATTACAACAGTCTGACACCTATTTTAAAGGTATTCACTTATCCATTGACGCAACTTTCCTTCAACATTATGTTTCAGTTTCTCTAGCAATATCTTGTGATTGACCTCATCAAAGACCTTTTCTTCATAATCTATATATATCACATCAGTGTGTGCTTTGTCCAGTTGGTTACACAGTATGCTCCCTGTGCTAAGAGTTGGGTTAGGCAGGATTTACCCTTCCTAAACCCATACTAATTTCTATACAGCAGCTAATTATCTTCTATATTCTTCACTAACTTGTTGCAGATCACTCTCTCAAAGGTCTTGATCAAATGAGAAGTAAGGTTGATAGGCCGATAGTTTTCTTGGATAGCTCTACTGTCTTTATGTATGGATGATACAACTTGGGATCTATATTATGCTGAGATGTATCCTGTTTGCATTGATTCTTTCCAAATAAACATCATAGTTCAACTGAAGATTTTTTCTTTTTCTTACACAACTTCTAACAACTATGCCAGGAATATCTTTATCTCTATTGGTATCTTTTTGTTTGGAGAATTTGGATCACTGAAAACACTGGTGTACTGATCTTGGAAAATGTCTCCCATTACTTTGTGATCACTTTGCAGTTGCTTTTTTTAAATTTTTTTTTATTAAGCCCTATTTTAGTTTTAATGCAAACTATGATGGGTTATCCTTGACTGTTAAAAAAAACTTTTCCTTCTCCAATTTTTTGTTGTTCCATAATAGTTTCTTTGATTTTGTTACTAAAAGGTGAAGACATAATTTATCTTTTACATTTTGTGTTTCAGTTATTAGAGATCAATTTTCAAAATCCATTATGTTGATGTTGGTCAATACAAGTTACTCAAAAATTCACATATCTTGCTGTTTGACACTGTCTTTTCATTAGATGCATATTGTACTTATGTAGAATGGGAGCATTTTCATTAGCTTGTCATTAGAATATTGGCAAGTTCCTTGTTTCACAAACAGCTTTGCCTGTATGTATATATACTTCTTTAGAATTCCTACATTAGTAGTGTTTTTAGCCTATAATATCTACAGTGGCCACATAACATTGCAAATTAGCTTCAACCAAAATATTCA
Source organism: Thysanoteuthis rhombus (assembly GCA_963457665.1). Taxonomy (NCBI): domain Eukaryota; kingdom Metazoa; phylum Mollusca; class Cephalopoda; order Oegopsida; family Thysanoteuthidae; genus Thysanoteuthis; species Thysanoteuthis major. Next base: position 53,099,063 of record OY735200.1, on the reverse strand, counting down.
GTATATAAATTAGGGAATTTTTCTTAATTCATTTGGTGAGGTCACCATCTAGAATTACCTCTGCCTAGAGCTACACAGAGAGTTGGAACTCTGCCATCATGATGCTTATATATATATATATATATATATATATATATATATATATAAAAGAAACCCAAAATAACAACTACTACTCAACTGCACGTACAAACTTTACATAAAAATCATCACCAACCAAATCATAAAAACACAAGATGAAAACCAACCACAAGAGCTAGCTGGCTTTAGAAGCTACTCGACCATGGATCACCTGCATTTGATTTATCAGCTGAAAGGAAAGGCAGCCGAATATAAGCTACCACTTGCTGTAGCATTTATCAACTTCTAAAGGGCCTAATGTCATGGAGGCCATCACTCTACAAGGTGTTGATCTAGTATATATATATCAAAGTGCTGCAATATATATACAGTCACAGCAGATCCTTTATCAGGCTACATAAAGACTCGGAGCCTTTTCAGCTCCAAAAAGGGGTAAGACAAGGTGATACCAACTTACCCTTTATTCAGAGAATCTACACAACCCCCAACTAATGCTAGATGAACTAAATGAAGAGAGCAAGAAAGTCAACCTATGTATGAACTTCAGCAAGACAAAGATCATGTGCAACAACCACGTCAGAAGTAAGAACACTAAGATTGAAATCGAGGACACAGGACTGGAGAAAGTAGATCACTACATCTACCTAGGATAACGAATCTCCATGAGACCCTCAAAAGAAGAAGAAATCAAGCAAAGAATCACACTAGGATGGCAATCCTTTGGCAGAGCAGACTCAACCTTCAAAAATAAGAAGATCCCATTGATCCTAAAAAGAAGGGTATAGACCCAATGCATCCTCCCTATAGTCACTTATGGGGTTGAAACATGGAACCTAACCAAGAGTGACCCCTGAATTGAGAACCATGCAATGTGCACATGAAGAGACCACAAGACAGCGCAATACATCTAGCAGAAGACAGGAGTGAGGGACATCATAGAATCCATTATTAAACTCAAATGGCAATGGGTAGGCCATGTCGCAAAAATGGCAGACATCCGATGGACATCACAACTCACGACATGGATCCCCAGAAATCATATAGGCAACCAAGGCTAGCAGAGTATTAGGTGGAGAGACGGGCTCAACGAATTCAGAAAGTACTGGCTCTGCTATGCCCACAATAGAGAAGCGTGGCAAATCCTGGGGAAGGTCTACGTCCAAAGATGTTAAGAGATTGATGATGATGAATGAAATATGATAATTTAAAGAAAGATAAGTGAAACTGATTGGAAAAACATCTTCCATAATTAACATGGTTTGGTTATAAGGTTGCAGATCAGTCTGTAATTGGTGAATATGAGAAAAATGTCTAAGCTCACTATTTTTCATTAATTTGATTTTTTTGAATTTGATTCATCTCCTTTTACACTATATGCAGAAAACAGCATTACTTTGACACGGCCAATATTTGTGACAAATCCTTTGTATCAAGTTAGTTCTTGTGCAGAACTTGTTTGTTTGCTTCTAATTCTTAAGTGGAAAATTTGTTCTTATGAATTTCCTCAGATGTAAAATGTCTAGTGTTTTATGGTTGACTTATTTCATTCCTTTCTCCCGAATAATTACAAATTTTGGAGTATTTTTGTTTGATTAAAAAGAAAAAAGATATAACCGGTTATATTCATAAATTGAATTTAACTTGGTTCCTTTCGATTTTCCTCTCAACAAACGATGTCAAATTTAAAATTAAATTTATTTGTGTTGAATTTACCTCAAGTCTTTCTTCATCTGTATGAATTACAATCTTAAATCTTATACATAGAAATTAAAGATCTCAAAAACTCATTTGCAGATTTTTTTTTTTTTAACACTTGGTATTTTAATACATAAATATAAAATGTTTGTTACTGGAGGGGTTTGAACTTGGAAAGAAAAAAAAAAGATATTTCACAGATTAGACTTTATAAGTTTTATAGTAAAAGTAACCAGTCAACTCAACCTAAGCTGCCATTAATTAGTCTCTGATAATCTTCAATCTCCTGACATTTATGGTTCAGGACTTCTGAGAATATCTTGACATTTGTGGTCAGGGCAGGCCATAGGGCTCCTACTTTGGCGCCCTTTGAAATATAGTATTGAATCACCATAGTTACGATCACTAGACTGATCAAAGGACAAATATGGTGGCTTGGTATTCTTCCCTTTTCACTCAGTTGTTAGCTCTACCAGACCATTTAGCCTACAACCTTGCAAATTCAGATGACTACTCCAGGAGACATTTTCTAAATGTTTTTTGGATTCTTAATATTGTATCAGCACTACCAGACAGCTTTTAGCATAGAATCTTACAAATGTATTTGACTATACTTTATAGACGCTTTGAAATGTTTTTTTATTTGGGGGGGGATACTGTTTTTGCAAGGGGAGGAGAAAAAAAAAACAAATAGCAATATTTATAGTAACTTTTTTTTGTCAGATCAAATAGTAGCAGTGGTATCAGAGACATGCATGTAAGTTAATCTATTTTATCAGATGAAGTATTATTAGCCAGGGTTTCTCAAAGTTTGGGTCAAGAGACCTTTTGGGATGTCCCATAAAGATTATTGGGGTTGCAGAAGTATTTAAAAAGAATTTTGATATTTGGAGAAAAATACTTGGGGGGGGGGATCTTTTCAGATTCTTCATTCTGTTGGAGCTCCTATGATGATTCATTTGATGGCTGATATGCGTTCACCAACCAAAACTGTCAAAGGTTTCTTCAGTTTTCAAATGACTGGTTGTACACGTATGGCATGTACAGGCTGTACTAATGGAGCTAAAAGGCTGATAAAAATTTACTTGTCTTGAAAGAACTTTTTGCTGTGATCTAAAAGGGATCTCCATCTAAGAAAAGAGGAAATAGTAATTTATTGATCACCCTCAATATGGCCTGCTGCCATAAGAGGTTGGTCATCACATGTTTCTATTGATTGACTAACCAGATCTGTCTTTCATAACTGAGAAAGACAAAAGTTCATTACAATAATCAGGCAAAAGAACAATTTGTCAATTTTGAGTTTCATCACAAAAGAAAATATTCTTGATTGTTTTTGTTCTGTTTAATTTCCCATTTGAATTGAAAAGTTATCTTAGACACGTGACAAGACATTCCTAGCACTTGATGACCTGCTGTCTCTTGGTAGGTCAGAATTTGAGAATTATGTCATTTATTAAAAATCAAAATATTCTTTTTGCTCTTAGATCAAACTTCCTACTATTGATTATTTCTTCATTTAATGATAGGGATAAAGTACAATTAATGTAAAAACTTGCCCATCAGATTTGAACCTTACAATATGAAAAGGTTACATGTTTTTGAAAGGAAAAGTAATAAAAAGGATTGACATGTCTGGTTGGCATGGTTTCAAATTAAGATAACATGCACATTAACTCTGCATATTTCCACATTGTAATATTTAAATGTTTTCATTTCACTTTGTTTAGCAAAATTTTACTGCACTTGTACTTTTGAAAATCTCAAAAATAACTGCTAAGATATTTTTCATACAATGTTGAAATTGAGGTTTCTTGTCATCTCCTTCCAGGAAAGCATTGAAGCAAAAGGAGCAAATTATAAGTTATCCAACGGACTCAACCCACCCACAGTTTTTATCTGTTTCTGCGGAGGCAACATGGAAAACTTCTAACTCAGGTCAGTTTCTCTTTATCCAATCTTCTCATTTTCTTTTAGTCATAATCTTATTTAATTTAACTGCAATGAAATATATATGTTATTCCTGTTTGGGAAATTATTGTGGGTGTTGGCATGGTGGGAGGAGTTTGTTATTTTTGTAGCCCTGTGTGTTTTGCTGATGGTTATGAGTTACATGTCTGAGGGTATGGATTGGGTGTAGGATTTAGCTATAAATGGATGCTAAATTGTGTTTTAAGGGATGTTCTGATTTTAACTTTGGTTTTTACATTAAGTTTATTGCCCATGTTAGTGTCCTTTATGACCATGGTAGATTGTATTGTTCTTAATTTACTTAAGGGGAAATGGACAAAGTATTTGTCAAATTGCTATATTGAAATAATTACTCTACAAAATATCTATAGGATTATGTATAAATGTATATAATATGTAAATGTATAAAAAAAGTAGATGTATGAATATGATGATATATTATAAATATTATGATTTTATAAATATACAGTCACAAGATCGAGTAATGTGGTCAGCTAAGTATTTGTGCAATGGTGCTCGCATCTTCAGAGGGCACGAGTTGGTGATATTTTCTTTTTGGCTGAAAGACTTGCTTTGACAGCACCAAAAGGCAATCCAACAAGTCTTCCCAATAATATTTTTGGGTCTTTGAACCTCAGTTCCCAGAAGTGGGTCATTACTTCAGCGTGGGAAATGCATATGAAACTATCCAAGCCCAAACCAGGATCTGACATGGTAATATTTGTGGGTGTTTGGAAGTGTACAATGTCAATTTTTTGGTAGGTTTCAGTCAGCAGTTACTGTGAAACTTGTCTGTATTAAATGTAAGACGCAAGAGTTATACAGAAAGCTATCATCAATGCACCAGGTTTTGCAGGCTGCGTCAATTATGCCTAGTTAACAAGTATATCCATCCCCAGAAGTATGGAATCTTTGTAGCCCCATTCATACATAAATGTCATGGCATCACATGCCAATAGGAAGAGGAGTAAGGTATGGTACCCATTCAATGTACCCAGAACTTTGTGAGCTGGTACAGAGACTTGGCTGAATGTGGCTAGGATGTGATAGCTTTCCTCAGTGGCAGCACTTAACTTTCGCAAATCTGTCTACGAGCAGCATCTTTCTTGGGTGTGATACATATCCAATGACTGGTTGGCATGAGGTACTCATCAGGATAGCTGAGTCTCTGAATCTGGTCCACTAGAACAAATTTGAGCTCCTGTATCAGAAGCAAAGATGCGGTGGCCAATAACTAATTGGACCAGTCAGGATGCACCCAAAAGTTTTGAGCTTGATGGATGATTAGTTCCATCAAGAGATGGCAGTTGGAGAGAGTTCTCAAAATTGCATCCCATTCCAGATGAGATGCAGCACAACCATAGACTACTGGGCAAGGTTTTTTTTACGTCAATGGACATTCAAATAAGTTTTAGATGAACAGCCTACTCTGGTTGCAGTGTGAGCAATGTGAATGAATTCATATTCTGCCTGGGTCCACACAGATCTGCTAGTGAAATTTCCTTTCAGTTCCCAGCATACCTTCCAACATAACCTTTAATCCCAATCATGATTGTAAGTTGACTGGGCTGTTTTTCTGGCTCATTGACTTTTCAAGGTGAAAAGTTCCCACTACAACCAATACAAAGACTTACATCAAGCAGAACTGTAAAGTCATTCCTTTTCCAAGATGGTAACTGGCAGCATCTGTATTCGGACTTGTGTGTATGATAATGTCAATGGGGCAGCAACATGCAGGTGAAAATTCAGCTTGTCTTTTTCTAAACAAACTAGTTTAGAAAACTTCTGTGTGGTGATGGTAGCAGACTAGGCTGAGAGTCCTGTGTAGGTAAGCCCAGCTATACCTGTCCAGCTTAAGCCTTAACTTGTTGACCCCAGCCATGAATATTAGGACAATGGCTTCTGAGGTTGGTCGCACACAATGACCTCAGTTCATGGCAAATCTGTAGGGTCACAGAGCATATACATCTTGTATCATGCCCAAGCATCAAGGAAAACAGCCAATTGTCTGAGGAGTCGGGTTCAATCACTGGACAATCAGACTTTGACCCCATCATCTTCATAATATATTTTTCCACTGTAAATCTAACCTGCTAAAGACACCAAAAAGAAAAGAAAGGGTTAGCTACTAACCAACCAGCAGGTTATATAGGTATGTGAACAAAGGACTGGAAGATCCTACTCTGTGCACATTGATTGGATGAGGGTTACATGAGAGTAAATAGTTCAGTATTAATACCCCTGCACATGCATCAGTCTCTCCTTAATGAGTCAACAGAAGACCACTCTGGTACACCAGGTAAGCAACCATAATGATTTCTCTATGTATATAATGTGAAATAAATTCTAGGGGAAAGTTTTTAGTCATATCAGACATACTAATATTTTTCAGTTAAGACAATAGAGATATTCCTGATAAAATATCTTTCTCTATTCATGAATCTTATTTCAGTTATTACATGTTTTTTTTTTAAAGTGATATATTATGTACTTTGACAATACATTTTTTTTAAAACGGTGATCTTTGGGGAGTAATGTAAATAGCATTTTAAGTTGGCTTTCTTTTAAAAATTTACCCAATATGGAGTCTTTAGAGGAAGGAAAACATGAACTCTCAAATTTTCACTGTATAGTCATTTTTTATTGAACAGCTGTCAATATTTTGCTCTATGGTCAGTTAGATATGAACACTTTATTCATAAATCATTTGTTTCAGATGTTTTATCATTAAATTGATGCCAAAATAATTAGGCTTTACTTCAAACTGATTATTTTGGAATAAAGCATTTAGCTGTGCATAGAATATACCAAGCCTGTATTTCACTCTATTTGCTTAAGCTAAATATTTTTGTTTCCCTACTCTGGTTTATTTGAGGCTGTTAAATCAGATAATAAGGCATTTGAGTGATTGTAGTGCAAGATAGGATATAAAGCAGCAGTAAAATTTGTGCAGTATCAAGTTGAATGAATCAAATTGAACCTTGAAGATGAGGGTTATGGACATTCAGCTGACATCCAATAGTGCCACCATTAATGTAGACTTGTGCAAAACTCGAGGTTGCGGAGGAACTAAATAATGTCTATTCAGTAGTTCGACATTTGTACCAAATTGGAAAAGTAAAAGCAGACAAATAAGTGCTGCATGAGCTGAATGAAAATAAAATTGTCATTACCAAATCTGCTCTGCACTCTTGTGCAACATTAACAATCCATTTTTTGGTTGCATTGACACATGACAGAAAATGAATTCTGTACACCCAATGGTGCTCTGTACTTGACAGGTGAAACCCTGGCAAGTAGAATCATCCACTAAAACTTATTGAATCCTGGTGAAACTATCATAGCAAAGTATTGCCAGGAAATCAAAAAATCCACAAGGAACTGCAACGCATATATCCAATATTGGTCAAATGAAGATAAGCAATCTTCTCCAGGACAATGCCTGACTATGTGTGAATGACGCTGCTGAAATTTAATGAACTAGGCTACAAAACTTATTCACGGAGCTTATTCATGAAACGTGTCTGACCTACCATATTTTCAAGCATTTCAACCATTTGCATTCTATGCTTTTGGAATGAATGGACTTGTTTCAGTTGGCAAATGTGTAGATCCTGAGGGTTTTTTTTGGATTAATTACTTTTAAACTATACTGTTTTAAAGTTGATGGTGAAAATCTGCTATTATTTTTCCACCCACCTAATACTAAGATGCAAGATATTTTACATTATTCACTCTTAACAGTAAAGGAATTTTCTTTGATAGCCATTTTCTATGAATAGTAAATAAACAAGCCATGTCTGTATTTAATTTTTGACCTTTTTGGATTTATTCCATTGTAAGTTTTGTTCCTATTTTCCCCTTGTGGAACTGTGCTAGGTCAGTGTTCTAAGGCAAGACACTAATCTACAACTCATTGTTTCTTACAACAGTAATGCATGTTATTGATCAAATGCATTGTTCATATTTGCTGCCTTCATTTTGAAACAGTAAGTTCATGAAATGAAAACGTTCACTATTTTTATGACTCTGTCTTGGGAAATTTACTCCTAGACAATGGGGATTTATATAAAATTGAATATAGTCTTAGATATTTATACAGTGAAGTCCCTTATATCACCAATAAATATAATACAAATTGACCAAGCTTCTTGGTACTGAGTCTTTGCTTTATTGTCTAGATGCAAATGTTATCAGAAATACCAAAATTGTAAAAATATTGACTATTATTCACATCCTTTCATTTAATTTCTTAGCATTTGATACCAGAATTTCAGAGGATATGTTAAACTATCAACCAAAACTGTCCTTTAGGGTTTCTTCAGTTTTTAAGTGATTTTTGTCAGCTATCTATTGTGCATAGAGGTCACACCAATGGAGCTATAAGGCTGAAGATTTAAATGTTCACCCTCGTCCAAGTTAATCACCTCAAAAATAAGTTTTCAGTGGGGGGGGGTAAATTTACAATGTAAGTCTATGTAAAATTGATCTTTTAGTTTGTTCAGTATCCACATTTGATTCTTAAATTCCTTTAGTGGTAAGTCTGAAACAAGATTACAGCACTGTTTTTAAACCCAGATCTGTGTTTTTTTCATGTCTTGGATTTTTTCCTTAAGTCAGTTTTTCCATTCATTAGTTTCTCAAGATTATAACTGTATATCTAAATTCTAATTTTACCTTTTGAGTATTCTCATTTACAGAATATTTCCCCTTCTGTATAAATTTGAAATCCCTGAGCATTTTTTACTGTAATTTATGGACTGGTCATTCATATTGTTTGAAGTGTTTAAATGCAACCAATTCTTTACCAATTCTAATACCAGTTGAATTTTCTGATTGTCATTAAGCTACTAGATAATCATTATAGCATTTGATTTGGTATTATCAATAAAAAATTTGATACATACAATATTCAAACTATGAATGCAACCCACACTATAATTCAATTCAGTACAATTTTGGTTGGAGAATGGTATATTTTACAAATCTCTCAAAAATATCAATTTAAGTTATAAATTGAGATTTCTCTATTTGTAATGCAAAATCACAATGACTGTATTCAAATAGTTGAAAAATATAACTTCAATTTTTGTTGCATGTAGTGGACTACTCAAATTAAAATACTTTATGGATAATGTTTGGACTTAATCCATTTTTGCCAAAAATAGACATATCCTCTTCTGGTGTCAGCTTTCCTATTAATGACTTGGGAATACTTGGATCAAATATTTTAAATGTTCAATGACTGGCAGTGCATGATCACAAATATCACGTATTTTTTTTAAGCATCTGGAATTTTAGAGCAGTTTCCAGTGGGGGGATGCTTTTTGGAAATCTCAACCAAGATGCATTTAATGTCATACTAGATATGGTTTGTGATCTGATTATGCCCATGATTGTGATGAGAAGTACAACTGCTGGCGAAGATGTTTTGGTTAAATCCTAAAACTAATCAAACATTGACAACCTTTAGTCGTAGAGGTAAAAATGAATCTTGGTTGATAAATACTTTTCTATTTATACATTTTTATCTAATGTTGAGGTAATTTAATCACCTTAATAGAGCACTTGTATACATTTTATGAAAGTATTTAATTCAATCTTTTTTCTCTTTCAGTTATTATTTGTTCTCCAATTCTTGGGCTACAAGAGTCAGAAGTATTTGGTATCATAATTGTAAGTGGATTCTCTTCAAAAATTTGTCTTGATCTTGTTTGTAATCTTCTGACTTTTTTTATACCCTAGTCAGCATATACATTCTTTTGGGTAGACAACATTCCATGAACTAACTGAAAATCCACTATGGGTTGGATTTTTAACTAGTTTGTGTTGAAGGCTAAGAGATGGGAGCAATTTTCATTTAAGGGTTACCTTAATTCAATACATCTGGCTATAAAGCACCATTTTGGGTACTTAGAGGTCATATATAGATTAATGGAATCACTCTTTGTATTGTGAATATATTGATGGAAATCAGACCTATCATAGGGATGAGCTTAGCACAGATCCTCCTTACAAATTGATATTCAATTGAAAATCATAGATTTTTTTCGTTTCCAGTTAGCACGGATGGAAATCAGATTGAGAGTGAGCATGGATGCAGATCCCTACAATTTTTTTAATAAATTTCTTCAACTGGCTAAAGATATTCTGGGTCCCATTAGTATACACAGGAAATTTTATGGTGATGTGTTGAGTGGTTCCTGAGTTGTCATACAGGTGGACATTCGGTGAATTATAGTTGGATATCAAATATTTCTAATACTCTATTCTTGCTGCACCATTAGGATTCACCTTCTAAATTGTTTTTGACTGAATTATAAACTCATGCCAGGATATCTTCAAATGTATTTAAGAAACTCATTAGTGCTTACTTAATTGATTCTATTTGGCCATTGTCTATCTATTGAATTAGTTTCTCCTGGCAATCAAAAAAAATATTCCTTAATATGGACTGTAGAATGAGAACTATCTACTCCTTTTGAATTTCCCAGATGGTTACTGGAGTCATTTGAAGAAGGCTAGGAGGTACAATGGTCAAAATATTGACTATAACAATCAAGATAAGGACCCTAGTCCAAATAGATTAGTGTATATATAACAAGTTATCTCAGATATTCAGACAAGTTTAGATAGTCATTTTTAGTAAGATCAACTTTGAATCTGTTTTCAGATCAAGGGTAAATGTTCAGAACAATCGGTTTCAGCTAATGAGATATTATAGCTCTATACTTTATATTGTAGGAACCGGTTACAGTCGACATTTGCAAAACTCAAAACTAGGTTATGAATTTGATGCTTTACCATGTTTATAAAGCTAATACAGATATGAGTTCAATCATTGGGTGCCTTACATTGGTCTTGTGCTGTACTATGCTTAACTTGATAAATATTCATAAGATATTATTTGCTCGATGAAAAAGAATGATGGTATGGCATGTTGAAATTCAACTAAATGGCCGTAGCCACTGAAGATGGTGAAAAGTTCTATCCTTTTGTGTGTTCCAGCACGCCTGACCATACTGTTTTATCTAGACTTGAAAATTGGTATCAGAACTCCACTAGACCCCTTCTAAAAATGTTTTGATTTTTGGAAAACTTTTTTGACCTTCTGGGACCTCATTTTGACAGGCTTATTAACATTTAGATTCTTCAGAATGTAGATGTCTCTAGATGTGCTGGAATATTCTTACTCACTTGGGTTTCACAAGTGACTGTTCAGAATCCTTTACTGAAAAATCTGACTTTGTGCCAAATCAGTGCTTTGAATGGAATCTCAAACTACTTGGCTTTCAATTCAGTGCTCTACCATTGACATAGCTATTACCAGTGGTAAGAGAAACCTATTATAGAAAGTTAATTATAAAACATTGCCAACTTGGATGAGTAAGTAGATGTTATGTGATTAGATCTAATTAGATATTACTTGAAGGTGTGAAATTAATTTGATTTCCTTGACCTGATTATCATGTAATCTGTTGTGATTCGATTGTCTCCATGAAACAAATATAAGGAATTTTTTGTGAACTGTTCTCATTCCTCTCCTAATTTATTTTATTCATAAAGTTAATGTCTATGCTGGACTACAAGGTGCATGGTTTCAAAGATATTTAGAAGACTACTGCTCATTGCTTCTCCTCTGAGTCCTATAACTGTTCAGTAATATTAGAGTTGAAAAAAATTAAATGACCAGCATATATTTGCCAATTTTGTTTCTGCAACACACTCTCTGGGTTCAGAGAGGTCAAGGTTTGAACACACAATCTTGTGATAGCTAAAGTCTGAGTCAGTATCATGAAATGGATGCTGTATAGTGGGCTGAGAGTCTTCACCTTCCCTTACAGAAGTTTCAACATTTTGTATAAAGTAAAACAGTTTCCATAATTTTTAAATGGGGTGGGGGCTGGATGCAACATTGAGCTCATTTTTTAGAAATTGCTTTTACTCCAAAATCACCTTTTGGATATCTACACCCTCTCCCTTCAATCATCCACTTGGTCTAGACTAATATATAGTAGCTGTGACAACAGTTAATTACAATAACTAGATACACTTTTTTTTTTTTGAGCAAAAGGTATTTTAGCCATCATTCATGGTATATTTTTGAGATGTTGCAATCTGGGCTTTGACTTAGCTGTTATATATTTTGTTCAATCTGAATTCTTCCTAAGTAACTTTGGTTATGTTTTGCGCTATTGTCCTATTAGGTGAAATTGTAACAAGTAAAATTTCTCAGCTGATTCCTAGAGGGTATGGTAATGTCATTGCGTATTCTACTTATTGTGACAAGCTCTCCCAGTCCAAACATCCCCAAAGCACCACTGATCCATCTCAATACTTGACACTAGATATGATGCTTTACTGGAAGATGAGCTGTCCATTTTCTTCTGAATATTGTAATTTTGGTTAAATTATTTTATCTTGTTTCATCTACCATATGCTCCTTAAGTCACTGTACTTTTGCAAAATTTTGGCTTAATGAGTTTTTTAGGAATGACTTATTTTAAGCCAGCTTTGTACAGTGCTCTGGAAATTTTATTAGCCTGTACTTTAATTCCAACCTCAGACACTGAAGTTTGCAGCACTTTCTATGTCTCTCATAACAGCATCTCAAACTAGTTATGTTTTGCCTCTGCCAACAATATTGGTAGTATGCCAAAACTTAGGTAGGAACCATGTTGTATGGTGCTTCCTCTAGTTTCAAGCAACTATTTTTACTTTATTCAAAGGCAGATCTAAGGCTTTGGAAAATTTTTTTGTCACTTTGTTGCACTTTTTCACAATATCTCTGATTGTAGATGTAAGTTTCTTATATTGTCAGTTTTATCATAATCAGCACACTGCCATACAAACTAAACACAAGTGGGACTGAAAATGTTACTGGTAGAATAAATGGTCAGATTTGTCAAAGTATCAAATGAAAGTTAAAGCACTTGGATGAATAGAATAGACCAAATATGCTGTCTGAAATGAAAGTGGGTATACTTTTACAAAGCTATTTTTTAAAAAAACTACTGGGCTTTTTTGCCATTGTTTGGAAGTTTTATATGCAAAATGTTGTTTGAGACAATTTTATCCATTAGAGAAAATTTTACAAGTAACTTGCAATGTTGCAAATTTTCCTGGTTGGGGATGGTTAAGTAGACTTATGCATCTCACTGGGTTAGCAAACTGAAATGTAAATGTTTGTTCACTTAACTTTGCTTCCCTTTCATTATGGCTTTGGGATATCCAAATGTTTGGTTTTCTGCTCTGATTCTTACTGAGGATTGGTATGCACTTTTAATAGGTTAACTTGTCGGTAGATATCCTGTTGTAAAAAATTCAGGATGTCTTCATTATAGGCATTTCTAAGGAGTGGTAAGTACTGCTTATACTGTCACTAATATTCTGAATCATATGGGTTATTGATGCGACTGTTTTACATCCATATGTGCTTAGTTCTCAGGTAATAAATTTTTTTCATTTTTGAATTAAGGAACAAAAGTATTTATCAGTGACCTTACTGATAAACTGTCAGGACACTTATTTTCTACTTGGTTTCATCAGCATCTCTTCAGTGATTTTCTTTGATTACTTGAAAATCAACTGAAAACTTTTTAAGGATGAAAACTAAAATATGTGAGTGGGTGTTTGGCAAGCAGTGAGTTTTTGCTATTCAAAAGCTATTAATCTCTTAACAAATTTGAATCATTTTCATGTGCTCAATTTCATCTCTAAATGTTCATAAACAGTTCAGAAAAATAGATGCATGTATGATTGTACCTTCGCCTTTTTTTGCATATTTTGAATGGCCTTGTCCGAATTTTTTTTTATTAATGCTTCTGTTATATTCAGATTGAAATTAATGAAAGCTTTCAACTAAAACCTTTTAATTAAAACCAGGTTGACTTATTAGCTGAAGTTTACTTTATAATAAATCAGTTCAAATAATTCAGAATATTTGATTGTTTTTACTTTGATCAATTTACCAGATAATCTAAAATTACAGCTGATATTATTCCTAAGTATACTCCATAGCATATTTGTACAGAAACCAATTTTTCCTATTATGGATGTCTTAGAAATTGTATTTAGAATATTATTTTGTTTGAAAGGGAATAATGCATGCTGAGAGTTGTTTGAAACAAATCGACTCAATTTATAATTACTAATCAGTGAAAATGGCCGTGTATCTTTCAGAATATGAACAAGATACTAAAACTCTTTTACTAGAATATCAAACTTTGTCCTTTTCTCTAATTTTGATTTTTTTTGTAACATTTTCCCTTCATGATTCTAGGTCATAATCATGTATTAAAGATTAGGCTAAAGAAAAGTCGAGATTTGTTACTGACCAACAAAGAAAAAAAAAATAACCTAAGCCTATGATATAAAGATACCACTGATCAAATACTTGAAAAATTAAGAAAATTCAATAAATCAACACTATTAATTTGTGTAAAAGTCATTCTCTTAAAACACTGTTGCTGGGTTTAGGTTATTCCTTGTTTTGAAATATCTTTCTATGTATCTAGACTGCTCTAGCTGTTCAGACATTTTGCACACTACTTCCCTCAGTGAGTTGTGAAAACATTTAAATTTTTTCAGCCCCCTCAAAAAATTTATAGGGAGGTGGCTTCAATTTACAATGTAATTTTATTTCAATTAGGCTCCTCAGTTTGTCAAATCCATGCTAGTTGAAAAAATTCAGACTATTAATGATGCAAGAAAAGGTGAGGGAAGTAACTTCATTGATTGCCACCTTTCTCCAATCTTTTAATTGATCTCTCCCAAGACTGCTTGCTGCCAAAAGATGTTGGTCCTGTGACACTTTTTATTGAATGACTAAACAGCTGTTAAATAATTCAAATGACCAGTGAGAGAATATTCTATTGGAGACCTTCATTGATAATCTCCAACTATGAACTTGGCACACTATACAATGTAATATACCATCTTTACTGTTACTCATTTCAGAACCTTCTCCATGATCAAAGCTATGAGAAAAACTTAACATACTATATGTGAATGTTCATTGAGTTGTAGTGATTCATAATTTCTTTAAATAATCCTTAAAATTATTGCAGCTACTGCATTATGTGAAAAGAAAAGCAATACCCTCTGAAGGTTGATTAGGTTCATGCCCATATCCTCAATATATTTTCTAAATGTTGAATATTTTAGGTTTGAAATTATTTGATTAGGATTTTGGAAACAGGTTATGTTTGGCATAATTTTCTTCCAATTATAGTATGGCTGTATTTAATATAAGGCCACTATTGAGAATTACTCTTTAAAATGTAGTAAAATGTTAGTTCACAATAGCAACTGTCATAAAAGCTAAAATCAGACCAATCAACCTGACCAGCTTAACCCAACTGGTAGACTTGATTGTTACAACTGACCTGATTGACCAAAATGATTTTCTATCATTGCATATCAGTCTATCTAAAATGAGTCATTTGAATATCAATGACAATTTTTTAAGGCAATTTTTTTGCGATTAAATATTAACATCAAAATGACTCAATTTCCTTTTATTTTTGTTCTGAAAAATATCAGAAAAAGAAATAAAAGGTAATTGAGCTATTTTGAAATCAATATTTAGTTATCAATGGTAATTATATTCAAATACATTTAGAAGTTAAAAATGTCAACATAACCCTGACAACATAGGCAGAAGCATACAAATGTGTGCAATAGTTATACAATAGTTATTTAATAGATGATTATCAAAGAATAATACTAACAGATAAAATAATTAGTATTAGATAGTATAGTTATTTCCTTTGTGAGGAAAAACTGCATAAGAGACTATTGCAAGTCTTCATTAGAAACTTCAGATATTTCAAAGTACTGCTATTTCCATATGATGGCAAAAGAGTGATACAATTCAGACAAGTTCAGAATGCATTGGCGCTGATGCCCATTATCAAGAGGTCTGGCAAATCTTGAAGTTATCTGAATATTTTAAATGTAAAACCCATCTTTAATAAACCAAAGTTTGTATTTGGCTCCATTTCTCTACTTGAAAGGAACCAAGCATTGTAAATATAGCTGTGAAATGTGCTCTTTATCTTCAGAGATTTTTTTTGTCTGCTTCTTATGATGCATTGTGTGTGATTATTTACTTATCTAATAAAGCTTCTAATTGTCAATGGATTTACAGTGTTTTATAAGACTACGTCTTTTATTCTACTAGTTTCAGTTTGCTATAACTGTTGTGGCCACTTCTGCCACATGTTGCAATGTTTTAATTTTTCATCCTCTTTGAATACATGCTTGTTCATCTAGCATGTTTTGTATATGTTGAAAAATCACCCTGGTATCTATTAAGAAGCAACACTAACTCTTTTAAAATAGATTTTTCTAAGAAAAAATTGAGTCACTTGGAAGGAATAATTAAATTCTACTGATTGCAAATCTGAAGTCTCTACTTTTCATGCTTCAGAGTTAAATATGCATTCTCACATCCTTACACCCAGTTAGGGAAGATGAATTTATCTTTTGTCTGAGATCACCCAAAACTTGCAGAAATGTAGAAAAAAAGAAAAAAAAAACTAAACATGTCATCTTTGGAATCTCTTGGAGGAAACTTGAAAAAAATAAAGTTAGTTGAAGACATATTTTTTTTATGCCATAGGGGTTCATAAGAATCAATGGAAAAAAAACTACATAAAAGATTTCATAGATAAATGTTAAAATTTTCTTGAAGGTTAAGGCATAGATGTATGAGAATTGGTAAAGAACAGTTTATGTATCTTATACCTACTTCTAACCTCCCCAAACATTATTGCTAAGGGAATGTTTACAAACATGACATTTCAAATTCAACCTGAATATCTTGATTAAATATTTTAAAAGTTCAGTGACTGGTTGAGCATGTTCTCAAATATATCATCTTTAAGCATTTGGAAGTATAAATAAAAAACAATTTCAGGCAGAGCAGGGTCCAGTGGAAGATTGCACCTTGGAAATATTTCTCAATTGAGTTGCATTTAATGTCACATTGCTGGCAAAGGTGTTTTGATTAAATCCTAACAGACCAATTGACAACCTTTCGTCAAGAAACAACTCGAGCACTGATTCTTGGTTAATATTGATAAGGGTATTAAAGAATAAAAGGTAGTTTTGGCAATTACATTACCTATCCCACCCATTGATTTGTCTGCAAAATACGTGACCACAATATATTTTGGGCAAACATAATTTTAAAACTATGCATGCTTTTGACAAACAAGGAACCAGAGGACACCCTAACTTTTGAGTTTTGTTAAAATTGGCATATTTTTAATCGATTTTAAGATGAAAGCAACACTATCAAGGATACTCATCTTTGTTCTTGGGGGGAAATAATGAGATAAGGTAAACCCTGGAAAAATGATACATTTCTTCTTACACTACAGTAATGAAATGAAATTAGTTAAGAGAAAGGGTATAATTCTTCACTAGGATAATACTAGACTGTTTTTTGGTGACCATGCAAAAAATTAGTTTGGTTAAGAAATTTTTGCTCATCCATCCTATTGACAAGTACCTTATGATAAGCATTTATTCTGCTCTTACAGAATTATTTTGATGATAGAAAAAAATTCAATCCCTAGGAAAATTGCAAGAGGTTCCTAAGGCAGTTGAATAAGAAAATTCTAGGAGGATGGAATTATAAGGTTGCCCAGAAGTGCAGAATAAAACGGTAAAGATGTTCAATGCTTAATGTTAAAAAAACTTCTCATTTTAGAAAAATAAATTTTTTGGTCATCCAATAGTTTGTAAAATGTAGTGTCTGACCAATTCATATAATAGTAACTACTTTTCCTCACTTTTCACCAGAGTGTAGTATGTGATCATGCAGTTAATCTGTTGGTATTGCAAGTCCTGAATGAGAACTTGATTCTCATCAATTTTGAAAACTTATCTTATAAATGCTCTATTGTGTCAAACCTGGCCTTGTCTAACAAGTACCCATTCTGCTCCACAATAGGAACATATTCTAAATACTGAAGGAGTTTCATAGAGAACTAATCCTATTATGAATTAAGTTTCCTCCATGTTACCTGCATATATTCAGAACATAAGCATAGGAACATATTAAGATAAATAGAAAATGGAAAAATGCATCCATTGTGTTGACTTTTTATTACTTGTAATGACTGAAAGGAAATGTAGAGAAACTAGTTGAATATGAATTTTAGCAGAGATAAAATTCAGGTATAATTAGTTGCTCAATAGAAAGTCAAGTGACCAATATCCTTTGGCAACATGTTGTAGGTGATCAATTGAAAATTGGAATTTATTAAAGAAATTCTCATCTACTTTTAGGTCATAATCACTGAAAAAAATCTGAATTTTCAGAATACAAGTAAATGCTACAGGACACAAACTAAGGGACTAATTTAGCATAAACTTGTATATTGAACCTGCCAAATTTTCAAAATTTTTTTCTGAACTTAAAATTGTCACCCCTCCAGCTCTGTTGGTGTGGCATGTATGCTTGATACATACTTAGTTACCTAGACTAATTTGAAACCTGTTAAGTTTTGGCTGATGGTTTCTAATAAAATATACAATGAAATATATGGTACAAATATCTTTGTAAGAATATCAAGTTACAAGGAGACAATTTTTCTCAGTGTTAATGAAGAGCTTTGAGAGTATGAAAAGGTTCTTAATTGATAGGACCCTATAGATTTAATGAAATATCTACAAAGAATTTTGGCCTTGTTAAACATTCTCATTTTAGATATGAGAAATGATTGATTTTAAATGAACGCATTTAATTTGTAAATATTAGAAACTGTCAACCGAAACTGTCACTATAGATTTAAGTTGGTCTGTCTGGCTATGTATGCACGTACCATATGTACAGGTCATGCCAATGAGCCAGAGGGCTGACAATTTTAAACATCTCATTATGTCTAGAAAGGTCTTAATTTTTTGAATAGGTTTTCAGTAGAGGGTTCAACTTGCAATGTAAATTTATACTAAGTTGATCCCTTTGTCTGGCAGCCTTTATGCTACTTTTTTTAATTAGGACATTTTTTTCAGTGATAACTGTCCAACAAAATATGAACTTATTCAATAATGACCCCTTTTTCCAATTTTTTTCAATTGAACACCCCCAACACTGCTGTCAAAAGATGCTGGTCATGTAATGATTTCTATTGAGTGACTAACCAGTCTTTTTTAATGAGAAAAAGCTCAAATGAAGACTTCATCAGAGGAAACAGAAAATTTTCTAAAATGTAATTCTAATAGAGTAAATGATTTATTGTGAATTCTTACTATTCTCTCTATATTTTCTTTTAGTAATAACTTTTGCATATCA
The DNA here is from genome assembly GCA_963457665.1 of Thysanoteuthis rhombus. NCBI lineage: Eukaryota > Metazoa > Mollusca > Cephalopoda > Oegopsida > Thysanoteuthidae > Thysanoteuthis > Thysanoteuthis major. The sequence continues at coordinate 53,080,012 of OY735200.1, read as the reverse complement.
TAAGCAGTGGTTATCTGAAAGTTGAATTCACTAGTAAAATACCTGTTGGTTTGTTAATGGTATACCTAAGGATGGAAATCTAAAGCACTGCAGTATCTAAAACTCCTGGGACTTGCCTGAAGCAATCATCCCTGGCATATAACCAATTCTTCTGCTCTCACACTGGAAAGTGAGTTCAGATCTGCCTCAATTTACTTTTAGGCCTTTCTTTTCCTGTCCACTGAATTCTCCACAAATGTTTCAATCCCTACCGTTTTGAGTACCCCTAACCTTCTCTTGCTCTCCCTGCCCTCTTCATAGGCTTTGTTTTGATTCCATTCTTGGAACCTATTTTCTACCCCCACCAATTTCAATGTAAAATTTTTTTTCAAAGTGTGACAGACAAATAGATTATTGATGGACAGACAAGTAGCTTATAACATTTTAGATGTAAGCTATTATGAACTAGCTGAATACCCTGTCTGGTGATTTTCAGTTAGTTCTTATAGTAGGCTCCTTGACCCCTCTCATGGAAGATCCGTAAGCCCTCTCAGAGGGTCCCAGAAAACCTACCCTATTGGTTCGATTCTAGTGAGTATGTTTATGCATACTGAACAGAAAGTAATTTTCCAGTTTAACATAGTTACATTGATAATAGAATTTCCCCCTATAAAACCCATCAAAATAATTAGGGGCAGAAAAAGTCGGTTCTTCCCCTTGGTCCACCAAGTATGCATACCAAATTTGGTTGAGCTGCACCAATGTTAAAGGGGGTTGGATACACACAGCCAGTTATTTTATATGAATAGATAATAAACAAAATTAAATCCATCATCTAGGTCTCTGAAAGATTTCCAGGAGCATTATATTAACTTATTGAATTACTTAATAGGGATGATTAACTAAATTCTAGAGCAAGTTAATTTATACTTATTTAGCTTAGTATACTAAGGCCAAGTGGATGGAAATGGGATGATTGTATTGTGTCAATCTTCCAAAGGGTAACTGCTGGCTCAGTTTGAAAGTCAGCTTTCAAACTTGACATTTTGCCTGGACTTGAATGCTGACCACTTGTGCTGGTGGAAAATATGCAACTGTCTCAACCATGAGATAGGCCATAGGATAAATTTTCTCTGTAATACCTTCATAGATACTGGGCATTTTAATGTTTGTTTTTTTGTTTTTTTGTTTTTTTTCAAGTCTCACCTTCTGTATATAGGAATTATAAATCTGATCTTTTTACTTTTTTTAAATTTATAACTTCTGTTGTAAATGAAATTAAGTGATGGAAACAAGAAATAGGAATAATGTTGCAAAGCAATAAAAGAAATAAAAAAAATTTAAAAAATCAGTTACCAAATGGGTAAAGACCTACTTTTTTTAAGGGAAAGGTTTAGAAAATGAGAAAAGTAAAATAAGATTTTGGTTCTTGATTGAACCTCACTTGGCTGCGAGCAGTGCACTTTATCTGGATATCTAAAATCAATATTATTATTATGAAGCAGTCGGTTCTTATAGGAGTGAGTGTGCCACTGTGTGTCCACAAACAGTGAGAAATTGGAGTTGTAGCTTCTGTAGCAGCACAACTAGTGGCACACTGGCCAACCACCTTAGACCCGCTTTACCTTACTGGAGGACGTTGCTTTTTTTATATTGTTAGTGACACATGGCTAATTTGACACCAGGTAAGGCATTTTGCTATCCTTCTTTCACGACCACACCATTCATTCATCCATTCCTTCGCTAGTTGATTCATATCGGAAGGAGGGGAAGTTGCTTAAACTGTGTATGCAAAGCCAGCCATAGCTGATTCTGGGAATATTTCTCTTTTTCTTTCTCTTTTTTTCTCTTCTTGACTTGTCTATAATTCTCTTCTAACAGCTAACAAGCAGGATTTCCATCTTTTTTTTACTCACTCAATAACACATCATTACTGCTATTCTTGAGTTTGATTCTATATTCACATCTGCAAGAATACGTTTATAGTATTCAACCTCCTTTTCCCTTGTGTGTATTTGTTGTCCCTGTATGTATGTTTAGCTATGCAACCCAAACATATTTGTGTGCTTTAAATATATATATATATATATATATATAGCATATTTGATGTATGTATGCGGATGGCTTTGTGGTTATCTGCGTTTCTGGTGTGCATTGTAAATGTGCAGATTTATTTTCATTGAATTTCTTCCTTATAATTCTTGCATAGCATAGCTATTTTTTCCTTTTTATACTTGGAATTTCTTGCTACCCTCTCTACACTTTGTATTTTTCTGTGTAAAACCACGAAATTATCCCTTTTCCCTGTCTTCACAAACACTATTCTGAAGAATTGTGCTAAAATATTTGACTTTCCAACTGACACCTATCTCCCTCTGTTTCTTATAAGGAAAAATACCTTAGAAAAAAAAACCTACTTCAATCAATTTTCCTCTCGTTCTCTTATTTTCCATCTTGCAATATCTAAACATCAATGTTTTGAGAAACATTTGTTTGGAATCGTGATTTGTCATGTCTGCAAATTGTCTGATTATTCAGAATAATTTATGCTATGTGTATCTTCTGCAAGTCTATATGACAATGCTGGTCAGCCTACCATTAACACTGCCTGACTTCTGTTCACGTACTTGTTTTTTTTGTTTTTTCTATTCATTTCCAACTTTGCTTTCAGCCTTTTTGATTTATTAATCTCGGATTTCATTTTCATTTATCTTTTTTTCCAACCTTACTTTTCCATTCTGCACATTCTTCACTTTTCTTTTTATTCATTCAAATATGACCTGAAATCTTAAATGCATCATTTTTGCTTTTCTTTCGAAAAAATTTTCATTTTAAATGGCCACTTTTGAGACTATTGAATGACCAATTTTATTTTATATGGTTATATCAAATATTTTGTCTATACTCAAGTGCAATTTCCCCGCTTTCAAATAGCCTGTCCTAAAGTGTTTGGGTATATACAATAGTTTAAATTTTTCATTGTTTTCCCAAATCTACTGAAAAGAAAATCAACAATTAATGATTGGTAGGGCTTAAATAGTTGGGAAGCAAATACTAGAATAGAAATATCGAAAAAAGTCTTTGTGATGAATTTATTAGCTTTTATTTCTCAATGATTTTAAGATTTACGAGTTCTCTTCATATGCAGAGAAATGAAGAAACAAATACAACTACTATATTTGACTACAGTATCCTTTTTTTTTAAATTTGGAAATTTCCCTCCTTTTCATGGCTATCAGTAATAGAAACTGTCTGCCAAAACTGTCACCAGAACTGCTAATAGATTTCTCCAGTTTTAAGTGGGTCTGCCTGGCCCTCTATATGTTGTACATGCAGGCTGCACTAATGGAGCTAGAGGGCTGAAAATTTTATCCTTTACTCCTTTTTTGTTTTCACTTCCCATTTTACGTTTTTAGTCAGTGGTGTGTGTGTTTGTGCAATTGGTGATGTAAGTTGATGCGAAATTTGTCCCTTAGTTTGTGTTCACACTTTTTGGAAATTTCAGATGTTTTTAGTGATCGCCGAACAAAAAGTGAGGATCAGTCTTATTTATTGATCATATCTATTTCCAATTTTTTCAAATTGATCATTCCCCTGCTGCCAAAAAACATTGGTCACGTGACAGTTTCTATGGACTGATTAACCAGACCTGTTTACAATTTTTTCAAAGGAATTGTGAAAGCTGTTAAGCCTTCGCATTTTGATAAAACAACCTGTTGGTCATAGATCTGTTATCTTCTATTACTCAGATAACCCTAAAATATCACAATACTACCTGTATCTTACTGTAGGCATGAACAAATATTTTCACTGAAAAATTGACAACTGATTTCAAAAATGTAATTAAAACTTAGGGAATTCAGTTTTCGATTTTTTTTTCTTAGAAAAAGATTAGAAAAAAATCCAATAAATTTGTGATTGAACCTTATAGAACTGGATATTTTTGGTAAAATCAATGTGAAAAGTTGTCTTTATGTAAACACAAAATGGCAGTGATGTTTGCATTTAGGAAATTTTACAAAATTTGATGCAAAAAGGTCAGATTTTTCAAAATCTGACCAAAATCATTAGATTTAGCAAAATTTTTGATATTTATTAAAGAAATTTTTTGAGAATTTTCCATTCTTAATGGATTATTGTTTTTCATGATTCCTTAACATTTATGGGATAATTTTATTTACATATGCATCGGGGCTCTCCTTGATTTTTATACATTGTACAGATAAATCTCAAGATATTTACCTGAACAGAACTCTTACTTGGGTTATTTAAAACAGGAAAATTGAGTGAAATAATCTCAATCTTGATAACTTGAGATTTTTCAATAAATTATAATTTAGGCTTTTGATCCGTGAAGTCTTTTATTGAATGTTTCATTTTTTTATTTTAATTAATACAATATTTAAATTTATTTTTCATTCTTTCTGTATTGTGCTTCAACTGAAACTTATATGAAAATATCATGGCAAGAATGAATAATTTTATGAAAATTTACCCGGTGTATTTTTCATATCTTTATATATTCATGTAAATTGACTATTTCGAATTATCAGTCTGCAAATGATTGATGCAGATGACAACATGCATTTTTTGCACAGTATTGCTTTGGTGCATTTTAATCTAGTAAATTTTACTGTTTTGGGTTATCTCCCCTGTCTCCCATACGGCTGAATTACCAGAAGAAATTAGCCTTTCTGCCCATGCTGATTATAAACATTGATCACAACCTTTGTAACATGCTGGATGTTAGTGTTGAAAGTTTTTCATTTTTTTTAATGCAAAATGCTGAATATTTTTAGTACAGTTCAGTTGAGCCATGATAAAACTATCCTCTCAAATTATCTGCATTCAACAATAACTTTTTGGTAGAATTTTAATTACAAAATTTTAAATTAAAAATTTTTGTCATCAAAAATGGCGTCATGAGTTTTTTTCTAACTGAAACTTTATAACTGACAAAATCTAGATTAAAATAAAATTTTTTTTTGGAGACAAGAATTAAAGCTAATTCATTTCAAGAAAATTATTTCAAAAATTGAGAATTTTAAAAATTCATTAAAATCTGGTGTTTTATTTATACCTATTAAACTACCTTGATTTTATACTCAGTGTATTTCTTTTGTTTCATAATGTTCATATGGCTGTTTGTGCTTAACTCTATCTAGCCAGTTCTGTGCTTAGATCTATTTATTGCAATTGCTAGATATCTCCTTTAGGTAAAATAGATTTTTGTATATCTTATAATTTAGAAATTTGTCGTGGGTCTATTTGAAACCATCAACCGAAACTGTGATAGGTTTTTTCAGTTTTTGGGTTTGGCTGGCTGGCTATGTATTTATCATGTGTACAGAACCAATAGAGTTGACTGAAAATTTTAACATTTACTCCTTATATCTAGAAACTTAAGAAAATTCACCTAAGTAGGTTTTTAGTAGGGGGGTTCAATTTGCAATGCAAGTTTGTGTCCAGTGATTATGCATGTTTGAAGTCACTTTTCAATGATTACTGTCCAACAAAATGTGAGATCACCAATTTTTTCCAATGTTTTAATTGATCACTTAACATGGCATGCTGCCAAAAAACATTGGTCTCATGACAGTTTCTATTGACTAATCAGACCAGTCTTTTAAAATATAATTAAAAATTGTTATTGTATTTTTTGAAGTGTATTTTTAAAATAAAGGCAACTCTTTACATATTTATATCATTTTGAAAGTCATAATATATATGAAAATAGCAATGTACTATAAACAATAGTTTACCTAATTCTTGACTTTGCATTTTTGGGAAAGTATTAGATATATGGTAGTTCAATTCAACAAATTTGTAGATATTTCTAATCCTCATTGATATTACACTATAGCTGTTTTGTGAGCTTACATTTGCAAAATAAAGATAGGAAGTAAAATCCTATCTTGTATATTAGATTTTGTCGCTAGTGTTGCATGTTCAAATATTTTTATTTTTAGTATTTTAAAATTGTGTATTGAATACACAGGCATAAAACCTAAAATTTTTCTGTTGAAAATTAGTTATAAGAACCATTTTATATTTAACCCCACTTTTATTTTTTCATAGATTCTTGTAATTTCATCATAAACCTACGCTTTATCACATGATTATTTCTAATACGACAATTCTCACCAGTAATGAAATAAGAACAATCAATATTAATGAAAATGACATAGTAATAGGAATAGCAAAGATTTATCGCAAGATAATGTAAATATGAATGGTTGGTTGTACCTGTTTTGGATTACATTCAACTTCAAATTGAACCTGATCTATCAGACACGGGAAATAAACTTACAACCACTGTCCATAATAGCATTCTCATATAGAGGATAATTTGAATGCACTTGTACATACTAATACATGATATAAATATTATTTGTCCAAGTGCAAGTGTTTATATAATATAAATATTTTGCACCCAGTTTTATATATATATATATATATATATATATATAAATTAAAAACCTTTAACCAAAAATCAACATAGGTTTCTTCAGTTTTTAAGCTGGTCGGGCTATCTACATATCATGCATACAGGCCTTACCTATGGAGCTAGTGCTGAAAATTTCAGCATTTACTCAGTCTAGAGAACGTTTTTTGAAAATTCCCTCTGAAATAGGCTTTTAGTGCTCACGATTTACAATATAAGTTCATGCTAAATTGGTCCCAGTTTGTGTCCAGCTGCAAGTGCTTGTTTTAGTAAATTTGACTTACTGTTCAGCAAAAGAGAGGAATAACTTATTCATTGATCAGCTCCATTTAAAAATTTTAGTTGATCACCCCAGTACAGCATGCTGCCAAGAGATATTGATCAACCATATATATATATATATATATATATATATATATGAAAATCACTAGTATTACTGAAAGTAGTTGCCGTCAAAGCAAAGATTATATTGTTCAGTATTTTGATTGTTTATACCTTTTAAATCTTTTTGCCTTCTGAACAATAGAATTTCCTCCTTAGTTAGTTAGAATCTTGACACTCACATGTGTTTCAGCCTAAACATTGTTTATCATCAGCCAGAATACTGTCCTGTTACTCTTTTCTTTCTTTTTAGCTGAATTTTCTTTTATTTCATTCCCTTCTCTTTCCCTAGTGTATGATGTCTAATGCTGGAGCTACGTCAGTAACAGCAGACATCCACTAATACAACACAAATGTAGGAGCCTCTCAACTGCTACTGCTACTACCACCTCCTCCACTATATTCATCACTATATTCTATATGTTGTATTTTTAAAAATCTCATTCTTTCTCTTATTACAATTCACTGCTTTAGGGGTTAAAATATTGGACTAAATGCTACTGTTTTTCAAGATCTAACCTTCTCACTCTTTCTCTCATGTGAGTACATTATCAATTTCATAATTGTGCACCACAATTTTCATTTTTCTCTCAGCTCCTACCAAACCATGTAAAAGCATTTTGCTGTCTATAATAATGTGATGCCATGTTGAAAGCAGAAAATAATGCCTCATAATCTTTCATATAAGAGCATAACAAAAAAACATCTATTTATGGAAATATATTGTCATTTTATCTGGGGGTTATGAGGGAACTGTAATTTTTTACTCTGTATGTCTTGGTCAATCAAATAAGACCTGTTTTGCTAATAAAAGAATTTACTTTGTTGCCAAAAATTTTTGTATTAAAAATTTGTATACGTGTCTTAATTGTGGAACAAATTTAAATCACAAGATTTTGTTGATCTGTTAGAGAAACTATTCCTTTTTGCTTTTTTTTGGATCAAGACAAATGGTGATATACTGAGCCAATTTAGAAAATGCATTCATTTATTCAAACATTGGTTGTTACCAAAATGATTATAAACCTTTTGAAAACTTTAAATAAGGCATGTAATAGCCAATATATCTGTATTTTATTGTAGATTCAATATTCATAGTACATGTTGGACAATACAACATTACCAATGTTGATTTCTTGGAAATTTGAGAATATCTAAACAGCATGATCTTGTGGTAGTGTAAATTCTTGTCTTATATCTATTATGTAAAGGATCAACTTTTCTGGAAAGCTCATCACTGCCCTTATATGCTTATACTTAAATGAATACATCAGGCTGTATCTTTTTATTGTTGTTGCATTCTAAATATTTTTCATGTTCATTATAGCTTCATATTTTTAGATCCTTCAGTATTTTCTGAAACCCCACTTTTATCTCCTGTTTTGTCAGAAAAATCATTTTTGTCTTATATTTTCCATCTGTTTTTGTGTACTCCTTGCCTTTTATTTTCCTCTCCTCTTGGATGTCTTTCTCATTTTAAAATTTTCCTCGCGTCTTTTTAGTACCTGAATCCTTTTAAATTTTTATTTTCGAAGATTTTGTCTTTCCTTACCTGTAGGAAATCCATAACGTATTTTTTTTGTTGCAATTTCTGTAACTCAATGTAGACTTCCTACATCACCTGCATTTCTAATCTTGCCTTTTCTACCTTTTTGCCTGCTTCTTTGGGTTTTTCATATTTTCCAAGTTCATTTTGACTCCTCCAGGTCTTTCATTCTTGCTTCTTCACTTCACGCTGGAATTCTATTCTTGCCATCTCAGATTTCATTTTCCTGTTATTCCACATTTCTTTAGGTTTGCCTTTTTTACCTTGTTTCATTTCATGCCTGTTCAGCCTCTTCCTGTAACCTCAGCTCTTCCCTTATTGCTTTCCTATATATAGCTTTCTTGCTTGCCTATTATGGTTTATCTTATCTCAATTAACTTTAATTTTTTTCCTTCATTTTAATGAATTTTGTTAGCTTAATTTGTTGCCTTATTAATGGTAGTTGCAAGCCTACTAGCATAAGTGGCATCGATAAAGGTTTAAGACTTTGTGCAGTATCACAATGCTTTATTTTGTTTAGATCTTATTTCTCTGCTTTAAGAGTTTGCTATAAATTCTATTGAATTTATGCAGTCTCAATAAAATGTTCAGATGCACATCTAACAGTTACAAGACAGTATATAGTCTTGCCTTAGTTGTAAAAAAAATCACATTGCTGTTGGCATCATTTTTGTCAACTTGAAGCCACATTATTGTGCAGCTCACTTGAGGGGCATTAAAATGTAGGTCACATGATCTATGCTTATCCTCTAAGCATTGGACTCGTAAGTTAAAACTTGTTTGATATAAGTTATTTGGGGGAAGGAAATCTTTGATCCTAGAACTGTGAGCTGTTTGTGAGCTGTAATTATGCAAAGACGAAAAAGATTGCTAGAAGGATTGGTGTGATGACGTAAAATGCTGTCATCACTCAACTAATTGAATTATAACTTGAACAGTAGAAAATAGTTTTTTCTTTTTTTTTAATCACTGAGGTATACTGAAATGAGAGATAAAAAGTAGTTGGAGGATTAAAAAATTTTATCAAGTGCAGGGAGTCCCCAAGTTATGAACATTTGGCTTACAAACCACTCTTACGAACTGCCATAAGAAAATTTATAAAAAAATTGACTTACAGATAAGTTTATCAAAACATTATACCTCATCAGTGGTAAAATCTAAAAATCTGTATTTGGGACTGAAATCTTCTAATGCAAATTCTTAGTGCTGTTTATATTGTCTACACAAATTCTATGATTAAAGTTATACATCTTAGGATGGTTTTAGCTAAAATTTTCTCACCTGAGATGTTTAATAATTCATTTATTGTATGTTTTCATGAACACACATTCTTTGTGGTTATATTTTTATTGTAAAGACAATGAAAAACTTGGATGTTTTTCAAAGCTTTATCTAATTGTATACTTTAGTTTAATAGTTGATCCATGTGGTCCATACCCCATAATTATAGTATTGTATATGCGCACACTGACCAGCACCTCTGCTTAATAAGCTTGTTCAATGTAAACTATCCAAACAGAATGAAAATAAAGATACTTGTATGTAATGATATTGATGGTTGTGGTGTCATCATATCTATCATTGTTGCATCTTTAATGGTTTTATGCATAGAAATGTAAAATATACACTATATACTAAGACTAACATTTGACTTACTGATCCAATTCATGAACAGATCTAAGAACAGAACTCCCTGTATTGAAGATAAACTTGTGCATCTTCTGAATTAGAAATTAACATAATTGGGCATCATATCCCTAGAATAATTTATGGTGTTGATGATTGTGAACAGTGTAATAAGTTGATTTTATTGAAAAAAACTAAGATTAAATCTATTGAAAGTTTTGGGATGAGCAATCCATTTTAGTTGTATATATAACTTACTATGGATGGGTTTATATCATTAAAACATTTGGAAAAAATTGTACCAACCTGCCCCTCTAGTGGGTATAGTTGGTATCATCTGATGAGGTAAGTTAGATTTCTTACTAGTAGGTGCATATGTGATTGATATTGTTATAATTAAGAAATATAAAATTTAAACCAGACAAGTATTAGCATAAATAGAATATGTATTTGAGTAAAAAGATCCAGGAATATGACCAACCAGTAGGACAAGTAGAATTATATTTGAGTGGACCTCAATTATCGATTATAATCGGGTGGAAGATGGGGGGGAACAATAACAAAAGAATGACTGAACCAAACAGATGTTTGACAATCCTCTCCCAATAAAATAGAAATAGATATCAAAACATCAGTTCATGTTAGTCACCAAAAAAAAAATTTTCCTCTTGCTAGACATTCAATTGTCAATCTCAGAATCATCAGACGTGCAGCTCTGACAAAGTAATCTGTTTACTGAAACACTTACCGGGCTTCAAATCAGAATAAGGTTCTATGCACACCAAGCAGATTTCATCAGTGAATTCATCAGTTATTAGTTGTTTTTTTAAATTTGTTTCTGGCCTCTTTTCCACTTTTCTTTTTTGACTGGTTTGAAGTTTTTGTTACTCTGCCTCTATTGCGTTCTTTCAAGGGTGTCAGTGGGAGAGGGATGAACACCTCTTTCTAGTCTCCACTGGATGGGCTCTAGGTGGTGCTCTGTGTGGAGGGTAGATCTTTTCTGGAGAAAACCCTTCAGCTGATGAATGTTTCTTGTCAGGAGATAGTGTTTTGACCAAATCTTCCTCCTTGGCTTCAATGACAGCTCTCTAATGTCCATTTGACCCAAGATCTTGAAGTGCCAATAAAACACTTGAAGTAATTCCAGGTCAACCAGGCTGTGCATATGATACAAAGTTGCAGTCAATACAGCATACCAAGTAGCCCCACTTACCATGTAACAACTAGCCCCAACAGTTCTGTTTAAATTCTATTCAGGCAGATACTCTTGAAATGTAGTTTATATAGTGTATATTGCCATTTCTAATAGACATTAGCAGCATTATCATCAAGTGCACATTGCAGCATGAACCCGGCATACATTTATCAAAGTGAAAAAGTTACTTACCAGGGTGAAAAATCATTTTTTATGCAAAACTTTTCATTTTTACGGCACATGCGACTCAAACCTAGAATGAAAATCGTGGAAATTTTTTTGCACAAAATGTGGCTAACATTGGCACCAAGTGGTACAAAACAAAAATTAGTGATTCAACTCGATGTATCAATGACCCCCCCCCCTTTGGTATATGTGCAAATGGGTCATTCCATATAAGCGCCATCTCAAATTTTGAGATTACAGTTGGTGACTCCTTTTTTTAGAGACAAATGAACTTGGAATGCCAATAGCTGCAAGTATGATTTTTGCCAAATTTGGCACATAAGTATGCCATTTAAGATAATTCGCTGAAATTTTGTACCTCTGTTGTTTTCACTTTGGTTTGGTAGTTGTATGGTCCTTCAAATTGGCTTTTTAGGTTGTTGCTAATTTTTTTTACTGTAGCCATAGAAACTATACTAATGGCATTAAAATAAAAGTTTGACTGGATTTAGTCATTTGATGTATTGTCCTGTAAAACACTGAAACAAAGTTTTAAAACCTTGAATAATTGTTTTTTGAAAGCATAAATAACCCTGTCAGTCAAGGAATGGTTCAAATTTTGCTGAATTATAGTTCAATCCATTCTTTCATTACTAAAATTTTTAAAATGTGTACTCATATCTAAACTGGCAAAACTACTACTTTTCAGAATTTTTTTTTTGTAAAGATTCCAAGCAAGTATCAATAATCAATAAATTAAAGCATTATAACCCTTGAAATTTAAATCAATTATAACTTTAAATTTTGTATGAGGGAGGCCGAGGGAGGGGTGTACATTGCCTCTTTAATGGCTCGCTGCAAAACAAATGAACACTATTTTTGCTTTTCACCTTTTAAGTGAAAAAGTGAAGCGAACTTTCAAAAATGTACACAATTTTTGTAAATACTTTTCAATAGACACTGGACTCTGATCCCTAGGCTGAATTACAGAGGATAGCAACATTTTGATCCTAGGCAGTACACACAGAAACTCTGATCTTATGCTGAAGTGCTGATCCATGCGTAAATATTTTTCATGCTAGTTATCAATAAAACACTGATTTGCTTTTATTTGTGGTGAATCATTCAACCTACTTTGCATGATCAGTGTTCACTTGAAACATTTTCCTTAAAAGCTTTACTGTTATAAGTTATGTCGAAATTGCATAACTAAAAATCAAATCTGGTCAGCTATTTCTCGGTATTGCTGATTTCATTCGATACTTTAGCATAATTTTTATCACTGAAGATTCATCCTCTTATCTCTTCTTTCATCAGAACTGCTGGGAGCTGAATTTTAGTTCAAATATTTCATTGGTATCAGAAACCATCAATAAAAACTTAGGTTTCTTCAGCTTATAAGATTGGCTTGCTGAATATGTATGTATAAATGTATCGAGCATACAGGCTGCACCAATGAAGCTAGAGGGCTGAAACTTTCAGCATTCCCTCCTTATGACTAAAACTTTTTTTGAAAATTACCTCCTAAATAGGTTTTTAGTAGAGGGTTCAGTAAAGTTTTGTAAGGTAACTTAAGAATTCAATTTGTTCCTCTAGGAATAAAATTTGATTGACAGGCATTTGGCTACTTTTTCTTGATCCTGATAAATCTTTGTTCCTTAATGTTCCTATATTTTCATGCTTCCCAAATCAGATCTTGCTGTGGACTAACTGAAAAATGCATACTATATAGTAAATTTAGGTCTTACTAATAGCTCATATCTTTAATTTTTTTTTATTTTTAATATTGATATTTTCATAAATACTTTGACTTAAATAACTTAGCTAATTTCTCCTTAAGGGCAAATGGAAGTATAATTCTGTGAAAGAATAGAAGATTGAGTTTTATAATATATTTATCTACCAGTAAAATACTTTTATTCCAAAAAAAAAAATGCATGCAGATATTGTCCAATGCTATTATAGAATTGATTTTGAGCAATGAAAGCTTGAGCTATACACCTAAGGGATTGGTACAAGTTGCAGTTGGCAGTTGTCAAAAATGCTATTCATGCATCTTATAGGCCAATAAATTAGTTATTTTAGCTGATGCAATTTCTATAATTGCCATATTTGATGGCATATAAGACTCCTTCTACCTCCAAATATTGCTCAAAGGGAATGTAATCTTTGTTGTCCATTGGCAAGAACTGGAGTTAAAAACGGTGTAAAATGAGGAATTTAGAGAAATGTTTCTTGATATTCCCTGTTGAAATAGGGAGACAGAAGGTCTTGTGTGCCATCAAATATAGTACCTTCTCATTAGCTAACCTCAACTCCTGAGAAAAATTCTATTTGGGTTAATCAATTTGATCAACCATCACATTTATCATTTTGAAATTATGAACTTTTTATTGATACACCAGTATCTCCAAAATTTTATACACCTATGATTAAAGAACTTGATGAATAAGTACTTAGTAATTTTAATGCTTCAGTATCCTGTTGTAATTTAGATTACACATTTAAGCTGTTGTATTACATCTCCTTGGATGTTTAAATAATTTGCTAAATGTATGTTGTTCCCCTGAATGTTGAAAAAGATTTACTCAATTTGACTAGATTTAAATTAACAAATGAAAACCAAATGAATCTTTAATGAAAAATATTCAGAATTAATTTTTGACTTTCATTTTGTTTTTAATCACAATTACAAAAGATATCAGGTTCATTACTGAAATGTGGGGACCCCTTTTACATGGAGTTAGTATTAAGTTTATTGATGTTTAGTTCCTTCTTTTGCCTCATTTATGTGGATCAAAAAAATAGGATATTTTGCTTTTAACTTTTGTTTAATGATAAAAAGTCATTTCTTCAATGTGACATTATTGGTATTTACTAAAAATTATTGTAAAAATAGTTTAAATCACCTAAAATGGCTTAAAGTAAAGTCTGATTCTCATCAGGGATTAAAATGTTTCAATTTTTTATATTTTGTTATGGTTTTTGCATCTTTACTTTTTATTGCTGGAAATATTGACAATTTTTTTTATTCATGCCCAGATACTATTTTGCTATATTTAGGTAGAATTCCCTCGCTCCTGGTCATATTTTCATTACATTGATGGATGAAGGAATTATTTAAAAAAAAAATTGTCAGTATCATTCATTTCAAATATTTTGATATGTATTGTCTGTATGTTTGTCTGAATTATTTGCGAATCTACTCTATCTACCTTCCTATGTGTTCGGTTTTATCTGCTGTAATGTTTCAGTATTTACTCTGTCAACAATTTCTAATCTTCTTGAAAGGATTGCCTTATGTTCTGACTCCAATCACATGTGCAAATCAGATTTACTGCTTATCTGTTTTGTAATGGGTTAGAAAGGAAAGAAGCAATTTTTGTGTAAGGACTGGCATAGAAGATTGCTTTACTCCTCTCTATCTCTTCTAATAAAATAAGCTGCCTTATGCCAATAATGTATTTGCACTCTATTAGAAATAGCTTATTTCTTTTCGGAATACTGGGTGCTTCCCAAAATGCACTGCTTACCTACCATTAGGTTTAATCTTATTTGGTAGCTGCTTGTTTTCCTATACAACAACCAGTCTATAGATTGTGGGCCAAAACTAATTGGGAACAAGTTATATTTATATTCAACATACCGTATTTGATGGCATATAAGCCCCCACCACTTCATTTCAACCGGAAATTTAATAAAAAGCACTACCACAAATTCCTAATTTATCACCCAATGGGGGGGGGGGGTTTAAATGTTGTCAAATATGGTACTTATTTTATTTTTTACTGTCATGAAATTTGCACTTTGGAAAGTTCAAGTGTGGTGAGGTAGCTATAGTGTCGATATCCATTGTAATTTGGTAGAAATAGAAGAGTACTTGATAAGTATTTATAACTATCATAGAGTTTCTTTCATAAGGTCTTTTCAGCTTTGAAAAATGAATTTAAGAAAATGATCATACATATCCATACAAACTACTTTCAAAAATCAAATCAATGAGTATATACAATGTCTTCCTGATTCTGTGATTATTTCAAGCTTATCAAATTGTTGCCCAAATCTGTTAGCAATTGCGTTGCTATGAAAGCAAACAATTCAGGAGTCCCAAATTATATCATTTGCCATGCTCACCAGAAGTAAAAGTATCAAAATAAAATGGCTCAAATACCTGCAAATTATGACACTGAAATTTTTAGAAAAATTAAAAATTGTATTATCAAAATAATTGGTCTTATACTATGAAATATTGATGATTGTTCTATTTGTACTTTTTTGAAATATTCTGATTACTTTTTGCTATATATAATCCTTGAAGAAATAAGGGATTTTTTTTCCACTTGAACTTATATAGATTTTATCCCAATCGATATTAAGTCAGTGAATATTGTAAAATTTAAAAGGAAATTATAATTGCTCTGGTCCCATGTTGATTCTTTCCATATCATAATTCTGAATATCTTTGAGCAAAACTGTTTTGAGTTGTCTCAGTGTGATTAAATAAGAGCCTGCTTTGGATAATTTGTTGGTGAAAATGTGTAAAGACGGATTTTATTCATTATGACTATAAGGCAACTTTTAAAACTTTTGAGTACTGAAAAATGTAATTTGATGGCTGACTTTTCTATTCAGATACTTTTGAGTTGAGTATTTTAAACATTTTTGGAAGTTTTCTAATGAAATTTTATTTGCTTAGAGTTTACTATATTTCTTAGTTCAAAATATAATCAGACTTGTTTTTTTAAATGTCCATTCATCAGACCATGTCATCTAAATATGAGAAACCAATGAAACACAAGTACAAAAGTCAGAATCATAGCTTTTCTAAATATCTAGCTTAACTTTTGAATGGCTGATCTTTGACATTTTGGTTATTTTTGAGAACTTTAGTTATGGGAACTTGATTTTTTTTTCTTGAAACCTTCGACTATGCATCTAATTAATCACTGCTAGTATGTGCTCTCAATTGTGGAGTTCAAAATAAAATTTTTAAAAAATGTACCTATTCAGATTGCAACTTTTACTTTTCTATTTCATCATTGACCGATGAAATTGCTTTATCCAAGCATTGCAAATATGTGAAATAAGAATCCTGAATACACAATTGATGACAGTCTGCGAATAAACGTGAATACCAGTTACTATTAGACGTTTTACGTGTCTGTTTTCACTCTGAGCAAACTTCGGTTAAGAATGTCTGTAGCCTCCAGACAGATATAGTTAAGTACTGTGTCCAAATTCTTGATATTTTGGACAATACTTTTCAGCTTGTATCTGACCAAATTAATAGAAAAGTAGTCATACTCATATTTCTATAGGCAAGAAACTAGATTTGTAATTAGATACAGATCAGAGGAAAGAAAGAAAAATTGTAACTATAATTTAATGAAGATGAACGCTTCAAAAATAGGTTTATTTTAGACATGTTAGAAAGCCTCATGGGTACGCAGGCTAGAATAGATCACTTTCTAATTCACAAGTTATTGAAGTTAATAAACAGCTATTTACAAATTTATTAGCATAAAAAATTAATGCTTCATGCATAATTGTATTCAGTATAAAACTTTATTTGAAAAATAAGTCAACTTTTAGTTATTTAGAGTTTATTTGTCGATTAGAGTTTGGATTTTGCTAGGTAGCCAAAAAAGTTCATTTAGATTAATCAAAAATAAACAATTTTTATTTTCAACATCAACCTCATTGAACATTATATTTACCATTTTGTTGCTGTCTTCTATCTTTCTGGCTCTATAATTCCATCTTCCCAGACCTTATCTTTCACAGCAAACTGCTCTAGGTGTTTTTTTGCTGTCTTCCAGTAGATTAGAATTGTATTTCATTAGGAGAATTCTATAAAGACCCAAATAATTGATAATCCAAGAATACAATATCTGGTGGATGCTGAATTCCCTGTCAAGCAGTAGCAATTTTTGACTGATTACCAAAGAAATATGCAATCTAGCAATCTGGTCTAATTTGTAGTAATACATTTGAATCAATCCTTGCTTTTGCTTGGAGCTTATGGCAGATGACTCCTTTCCAATCTCACCATATATGTAGCAACACCTTTGTATAAAGACTGACTTGTTTGTTACACTTGTTCATTTAACTTGCTCTACAATCTTTCATTCCACATTGTAGTAAGGTATAGTAAAGTATCCACTTTTCTTTGCCTGTTATGCTTTGTTTCTAAAACGGACGATTTTCATTGTTTAAGTAGCGAATTGAACACAGAAATATCGGAATACAGTCCGGTAGTTTTTTCCACTTGATTTAGGTGGAAAGCTCTCGTCAAAGTAACTAACATAACCAAGTTGATGCAAATGATTTTGAAGACTTGATTTGGATGTTTTTATTATGTTGGTCATCTCCTGCATCATTTAGCATTTATTATTCTCAAGTAATGTCTTGGCTATCTCTTGCATTATGTGTCTTGATTTGATTGCATTCAACCTCAATGGGTTTACCTGTCTGTTGAGCATTGTTTAGCAAGGAATCTTCAGCACACAACTCTGCAAACCAATACTGATACATTTGATCATTCACTGAACCTTTCCTAAATTGCATAAATGTTTTTTTGCATTTGAGTACTATTTATACCTTTCTTAAAATAAAAAGAAAACCCTAATATTACTGAAAACGTTGCTCATTTTCTATATTCAATGTTGAAATCAAGCAAATACACTAATTTTGAAAATTCAAAAAATGCATGCTGATAGTTGTCACAAAACAATCGAGTGATCTTTTTGATTAAGTTAGTTGAAACTAAATGCTTCTAATGGCGAACACGGAATGAACTATTTAAACTAAATAACTAGAAATTCTATCTTTTGCCCATCTTGTACTTCATTAACCCATTTACTCTGCCAGATTAAGAGGGTTTATTTCTCGTTTTGGTACAGTTTAATGATGTCAGTCACCTTTTCACTCTGTATTGAACCATGCTGCTTTTTCATTCACTTTACCACCCATAAGTAAAAGAGAATTAAAGTTTTTATAATGCAGTTTTCTGACATGCATTTTGAGTTGAAAAGGAAATGGTTACATAAAGATAATAAAAAATGAAGCAAATTAGGTTATAGGAAAGCATGTTACTGATTTCTTGAACGGAATCCTTTATCAGCAGCATGATATCACTTTACAGTATTTTTCTTTCCTGTGCAGTAATTATTTTTGCACTAGGATTTCCCTTCCTACTCTACTGAAAGTCAGAAAGCTTCCTTATAAAATGTTTAATTTTATCACCCAATTTGATGCTTTGCATTACTTAATATAAAGAAAAAATGGAACTGATTTGAGAACATTCCCTTGCCCCCCCCCCCGCGGGTTGAAATGTGATGTCAATGTTTCAATATATGTCAATTAAAAATGTTCAACTTTTGTTTTAAGAATGGCTTTTCAGTACTTTGATATCTGGCTATTTCAATATA
The DNA here is from genome assembly GCA_963457665.1 of Thysanoteuthis rhombus. Lineage (NCBI taxonomy): Eukaryota > Metazoa > Mollusca > Cephalopoda > Oegopsida > Thysanoteuthidae > Thysanoteuthis > Thysanoteuthis major. The sequence continues at coordinate 53,061,245 of OY735200.1, read as the reverse complement.
TTGAAAAATTTGATAAGGCTTTTTCATGCACTAGTTATAAGTGTGGGTCCACTGTTCTGATATCTAATGAGAAATCTTTACCAGTTTTAATATAATGGTAGAATCAATAGTAATAATAGTGAGTGCTAATGACAGCTTTATTCCAATTGCTCGAATATTATAAATAAAACTGATAAACTGCTTTAAATTTTGTGGAAGTGATATCTGCCAAGTGCAAACTTTTATATGAATTAAGCTTTTTTTTTTTGTTTTTCTTTTCTCTAATCCTCTTAAAAACTGACCTAGGTAGCTGAAATTTCAATGTTGTGGCTTAGACAGTTTTAAATGAATTTTATATATTTAAGGTAATTATTGGCATGTTATACTTTTTTGGATGCATACTGTGTTAGTAATCAATTGGAAAAAGTGATAAATGAATAATTTTGAGTTTTGTTGGGCAGTGATCATTTTCGAAACAAGTGTGAATGCTGCCAAATACAAACTATATTATCATATTTAGCATAAACTTATTTCAAATTGAACCTCCCCACTAAAAACATATTCTGGGGAGAATTTTGAAAAGTTTTTCGTAGCCATAAGGAGAAAATGCTTAAATTTTCAGCCTTTCTCCATTGGTGTGACCTGTATGCTATATATGTACGTACGTAACTTCAAATTCATCTGGCTTTTTACGCATGTAGAAAACTAAAGAAACCCATGTTGACAGTTTTAGTTGGTTTCTAATAGCTAAATAGTATAAAAGAATGTTACCATCTTTCTAATATCAGTAATTAATAATGGCCGTGTTATAAGTCAAAATAACTTACATTAATAATAATTGTTGCTTCAACTGCTATTAATATTACTAATTGATAAAATTAAATTTCAATTGGTGATAATGCCTTCTGTATTATAGGTAATGTTGAAAATTGACTGTTAGCATGAATGTATTGGTTTGAAATTATCATTCAGCATCATGAGAGGCAGGCAAAGGGCTGTAGTGGAGGTGTCCCAAAAATGTATGGTTAACAGCTTTGAAGGTTTGACTGGCCTAGCAAGCAGGAAGGTACTCAAATTTGGACATGAAATAAGGCAACTGCTGTCTCCACTTTGAGTAGATGTGGAAGACTTGAAAGTTATATAGAAAATCATAATGACGCAGCATTATGCATTTTTTGATAGGAATTTTCTTGGCATCATATAGGACCATTAACATTGCTATTTAAAAATTGTTCAATTTTTTTATTACGATTGTTCATTTTGGGAGCTGATGTCTAACATAGGATTTTGATTGTCATGATTGATCTCAAGCATTTCTCATCCAAATTTGGTAAGAAAAAAAAATGCTCCTGACATACATCTTTGGGAAACTATTCCATTTGAAATATATAATATTTTGAGATCAACATTATATGCATATAGTGCACATCTGCAAGTCTCCTTGTCATAAATGCTTGATGGTGATCATTAAAAATACTAAAGTCTTATATAAACTTTAGGTTATAATCAAATTATCAATTGATGGGTCACTGTTTTTCTAGCAGCAGGATGTCATTTATATATGACTTTATTTCCTTATTCCTAAATGGACACCTACTGTTTGGTCTTAAAAAGAGCATGCAACCAATACATCCTCCCGATAGTCACCTATGGAGTTGAAACATGGAACCTAACCAAGAGACTGACCCTCAAACTGAGAACCATGCAACATGTACATGAATCATGCTCAACATATGTAGAGATCACAAGACATCACAATATATTAAAGAGAAAACAAGAATCTGAGATATAGAATCCTTTAGAAAACTCAAATGGCAATGGGCTGATCATGTTGCAAGAATGGCAGACAACTGATGGACATCATAACTCACAACATGGATCCTCAGAGATCACATGTGGAACCAAACTTGGTTGAATATAAGTTGGCTAGACAAGCTCAGGATCTCTTTGCTCTGAGATACCAATGATAGAGGTCTGGGGAAGGTCTGTCCTATGACAAGACTGATATCAGAAACCACTGATAAGTGCTGGACCCATTCTCCGTCTGCCAGCCGATAGGTCTTGAAAATGGAGACTTTGGTACATTTGTCCTTATTTATTTTACTAAAAGCAACTATCAGTAATTTTTTCAGCTACATTTGTAAAGGATTATTCGGTATCAAATAAAATACTTATAATTTTCATCGAATACTTCAAAACAGGCACTTTCAAAAAGTTGATTTATTGCAGTTATGAAAGATTTATCAGAAGCAAAGATCTACTCATAGAACCCATTCGGCAAGGAGGGCTGGACATTTTGCAGTTTCTACTAATGAAGTTGCCTCCCAGATTGTTGGATTGAGCTAAAATTTGTTACTGGAGACTTTTGTACCAAGTTGCAACCTTTATACCTAATGGACTATAAAAAAAAAAACACTTACGCTTGGGATGGCTACAGCCATATCCTGCTTAGAAAACTGATCTCTCACCATGCCTCATACATTATCAGATTAAGCTGAAATTTGTATTCGTTGAACTATGGAAAGTGCTCTTAAGCTGGCTATGCTTCAGCCATTTCTGTTAAAACTGATTCCTTAACATTTCAAGAGCAGACTCGAAAAGTCTAAACTGACTTTAAATGTACTGAAATATAGAATGTATTGGAAAATTGAAAAAATATTCCCTTTGAAATTTATAGGCGCTAGAAATTAAATTTATGCAAATCAATTACTCCCCCTCTTTGATATAAATGATGTATTGGTTAATTTAGTTGTTTGTGACCTGTGCCATGGTTGATTAGGGCTTTGCCTCATGAAGCATGTTACTGCTCTGTGTAGTCAAGTCTAAAGGGTTCAGGGTTTGTCCTGAGACCTTAAGACCAGTGCTTCAATGTCCTTGTGACAATAATTGCAAGGACTAAAACTTTAACTGATGGCCTATTCATCTTCTACGTGTAGGGTATCCCCACATTAAACCAACCTTGTGCCCTACTCTGTTCTTGTAGGGGATTGGACAAATACGCTAATTGTGTTGTGAATGAAACCTCATTTCCATTGAAGGTTATGGCTTGCTTACTGATTACTTGAGCTGCAATACTACTGTAAGTGGAGCCCAAGTTGTGGGTTCCTGGTATATAATTTTGGACCATTGCCTAGAAATACCTGTTATCTCTACCTTTATATGTAGCTCTATTATTTAAGAATCTTATCCAGAACAAAAACATTCTCATTCAGTAATACTACCTCTCATTGTTTGCTTTTAAAACCATACATTTGGATAAGAAAATTTTTGTCTTGCTGTTGGCTGGAAAATGTCATTGATAGAAAAAATCAAGGTGGTTATCTAAACTCTTTGCTGTAATTATTTAAATACTTAATTTCCTTATTAGAAACTATCAAGATAGGTTTCTTCAGTTTTCAAGTTAGTTTGGCTGGCTATGTATGTATAGATCACGCATAGAGGCTAGATGTGACAGTTTCTATTGGGTGACTAGCAAGACTGGTTCTATTATTACATTACAATGGTTATTTTGTATTGTGTTCATTGTATTCCTCTATTCAATATAGTACGTAATATTTCAGCTTATTTAATTTTTATTTCAATTGATTTTTTTTTTACCTCTTTCTATCTACATTCTATTTGCTGAATCTTGCATACATTGTGTGTACATATGAATGTATGATGAACAATTAGTTATCAGTTAATAAATTCAGCAAGGCAGACAGCATAAAAGAATATGAGAAAGGCTATTTAAATATAGAAATCAATGAAGATTGGGTTAGGAAGCAATGAGTGAAAAAGTGCATGCTTAGAAGGGGCACGTTTTAATAGCTTCAAGGGTCACTCCAAATGTATGCTTGAGAATCATGAAATGGTAAGCATGATATATCTGAAAGATGAGAAAAAGCAGTAAGTCAGCACATAGCAGTGACCAGACTTGTCAGGAGAGGCTTTCTTCACTTCAGCTATGTTCTTGGTTGCTGTAATGAGAAGAAGAATCTGGTAAAGATATTGATCGGAAATAGTCTGTCTAGCAGAACAAGATTGATTGGTAGTGCCGTACAATCAATTGCTGTCATGTTTGCTACCAATTGCAGAAATTCTGTAAAAGGAAAAAAAAAATCCTCTGCAGCTACTTGAGGATATTTGTGACAGTCCCTGCTTTAATTTCACCTATGGCTTAAAAATCACAATGAATCTTTAAATTTACTTCACTTAATACACTTGTTTTCCATTTTGTTATCTGATATTCTGGGATTTTAGTTCTTCTACCTTTACAGATGATTTTACATAGCTAGCCACATCCTGACTATCGTTTTTCTTTGATATTGAAATGTATTTATTTTTTATGCTTGAAAATCTACCTATTTAATACGGTGTCTTTTCTTTGTATTTATGTACAATTTGTAAATTAGCTGTCTATTAGTCTATCTATTCAACAAAGGTGAAGGTTTCTATCCCTTTGTTTCTATTCCAGCTTTCCTGGTCAGTGTTTACAGACTTGGAAATTGGCGTCAGTTCTCCATTAGACCCCTTCTAAAATGTTCGGGGGGGGGACTTAACTATTTGGGGGCCTTTTATTCTAAAGTTTATTAACAGCTAGATTCTTCAGAATCTAGATGTTTTTCTTTTTTCTATTTTAGATGTTTTCTAGTGTATATAAGATCTAGATTTTTTACTCAATTTTAGATATTTTCCAGTGAAAAACACTAGTGATGTTGTAAATAGAAATTCTTACCATATTTATACTTTGATGGAATTTTTTTGACTTCAAATTAACTCTACAATTGTTCAATAGACTGCAATAAGTCTATTAACCTGTCTCTGACATTCTATACTGACACAATTTTTCCTTTTAAAGATAGATATAACTGGATTGAACACCCCTCCCTTTCTCTGTGTGCTTGGTGTGCTGTTGTACAATATCTTTGTCCAATGTTCAATCAAATAACTCTTATCAGGATTTTCTGAGATTCATTGATTAATCAGAATTGAAATACTCAGCCTCATGTAAATGACATGCTTTGAGTAAAAAAAAAAAATTCCTTCTGAAGATATTAAAGAAATTTCCTGTAACAGTCTTTTCTATCATTGCAATAGTTGCCTTTTTCCATTATTTAGCTTCAACTGCTTTGTCAAGAATATTTTCTACACCCATGAATTCTATAATTAAGTCAGCACACATCTGTAAATTTTGACTTATGAACTGAAAATCTTCTATAATCATCCATTGGTAAAGAAAATTGACTGATATCAATCTAATATTTGCATAATATTTAAGACTTAAAGTTAATGAACCTTATAAGTACTATTAAATCTGAAGAAAAATATCCAAAACTCATTTATTGGTAGTGAGAGTATCATTGATTTACTCTTAGAGACCCTATCAGTGTTGCTAGTTTTGGTCAGAAGAAATAAAATTTTTAAAAAATTTATTTCTTTATTTTTCAGAGACTTGTCTATCACAGGCATCAGAATAGTATTTAATTTGGAAATTGTGAGACTTGAGGTAAAGGTTCAATAGCAGTCTCTTGCAATGTTTTTGGTGGACAACTCTCTGGGATTTCCCATTCTGACATCTCTGGGCCATATCTAAGTTCATACTCCTGAAAATGTTGGATAATTGTGCCTGCAATATGACCTTTTATCAAGCAGATGTTCTCAGTTTGATTCAGATTAAAGTAGCGTTAGGCATAAGTTTAAAGCAAGATAATGACTGAAAAATCCTGAAACTTTTTTAACTTCTTGATTTTCTGTATTATCTTTTATTGGAAAAATAAATGGAAATATGAATGAGCTTTCATTTTGTGGAAGGGAAAAGAATTCTGAACATTGTCCTTTAAAGGTCATTATTGCTGAGTTGAACACAGTTGAAAAACAATCTCATAGGTTGTCAGAATGCATTCATATCTATCAAAACTTGATACCTTTTATTACAAGTTAGAGAACATTCAGTAAACTATTGCTAATGTGTATTTAAATTTTTCATTTCAATTTTAGCTACTAGTTTTGCAAATGGGAGATATTAACTGTATCTAGCTTCTCTTCTAGATCCTATAATTGGATTTGTCAAAGAGGTTACGTATCAATGCTGTTATTTTTAATTACGTATATATACCAACTAAGGAAATGAGGTCTAGCTTACATATTTCTACATGGCAAGAACCAAGATCAATTTAGTTTTTAATTTTTCTTGGATGACTGGATTCAGATTTTAATTTTGTAATGACATCTTTTCATTCTTATTCAAAAACATTCTGTATAACCACCTGAATACTTTCAGGATTTTATAGTGATAAAGTATTATGAATTGCATCTGAAAATCCCATTTGAATTCACCAAATTTGGTCTACTGGATTATATGAAATTATTTTGTCTGGACTATAAGATGGTTTAACAAGGGTATTTGGAAACTACTGCATGGTAGGTGACTCCTTGTTATAATATCAGTGCATTAGGCTAATATTTGTATAGTTTTAAAACAATTTTTTATAAATTCCATCTTATATACTGGCATATATGGCAAGCTAAATGTTTATATCAAATGCCATGATTGCAAATTTTATTAGATTTTATGAAAGTTCCTGATTAGATTTTACTTGATTTTTTTTAGTTTTTTTCACTTTCTATTTTGTAAATATTACTTCCACTTTCTCAGATTTATACTTGTATATAGACATTAATTACAATGAATGTCATTTTAGTGAAAATAATGTCAATGATTGATAAGACATGTATTTCTACATAATGATGCCAATGTTCAGCAGCCAATTAAAATTATCATTTGTATTTTTCATTCTTATTCTAAGGCCAATTTGCTCTCACCAAGAAAATCAAAGGTTGATAAATGCAAACTTGATGTTTCAAGTAATTAATGTACTGGATTAAAAACAGTTACTCAATGTCAGTAATTAGGAAATGTATCTTTCATGCTATCACTTTTATCATAACTTGGTCTTTAATCTACTCTTGGGTGCATGTGGCTACTCAAAAAGACAAAGAAAAAGGGTGGAGGCACTGATGGAGAATGGCCTCTATAGTTTATTCTTGGACCAATTGGCAGGTAACGTGAATTGTAACTGTAAAAAGGATATATTCCAGAGTCAAGCTAAGACAGCCCTTCTTGATTGATTAACTTAATCCCTGATCACTGCATGCCACAAGGTAAAATCAGCAATTACTGAAGAGATTGATTACATAGACTTAAATGAAATAAACGGATTTCATTTGTCATACTTAATTGAAAAGTTTTTCTAGATGAAGTTTGTTGAAGCCAGTAGGAAATAATACCAGTAGTGGTTAATATATGGCTAAGTTTTGACAATATAACTGCAGTGGTGATGATGAAAAAAGTGAAACCAAAAAAAATCTTAGTGATTACATAGATTAACTCAAAAAATGCTTATAACACAACCCTCCAGCAAATGTGATTAGATTTATGTACAATATAATGGAAAACTGCTAGAGAATCTCTTGCCAAGGTCAAAATAAGGAGGTATTCTTGTAGACTCTATCCTTAATAGAATATTTGTGAGACTGCAGTGTTCCTTCAATAAAACAGATACTGTAATTTGTTGAATCTGTTCTGTTGTGAAATTGATATTCAGCAAAGATAACATTAATGCAGAGTAAATGGGTACATATTGTAGATAAAAATGTTGCCTCAAGATTTGAAATATTTTTCAAAAAGTTGCAAAGATAAGTTGCAAAAAGTTTTAACTTTTTTGTTTGATACATTATAATGGCTTATAAATTTACTTGATGAAATTGTGGTAAAACTTATCACTTACTTTTCAGCTTATATACTGCTTCATTCCAACTTATGTCCTCATCTTGGTGGTTATAGTCATATTTTGGCCATTGCACCTTGCCTTCAGTTTGTTGTAGCTGGTAACTTTGAAGAATTTCAAACTGAACCCTATATTCAATCCACAGGACATATGGCTCAGTGGATAAAAGCATTAGATAATAACCAGCCATGCAATGTTGAATTCAATAATCGGGTTGGGTAGTGCAAAAAAAAAGGTCATATTCTAGTTCTGTAGAAGACGAGAGACAACGTGAGGGCAAATTAAGTGATGAAATGTCCAGGTATATCCAGAGAAATGAGAACGATCAATCTTCATGGATTGAATAAATCTGAGTAAATCACTGCATAATAATGAAAATAACTCCTCAGAAATTCATACAAAAATCCTTCAGCTTACTGAAGAGTTATCACGATGGGTGATTATTATAAGCAATTTTGATTCATTTATTTCATTTTTTTTTTCTAGCTATCCTTCCTGCTCAAGTGTAGTATCCTTTGAGTTTTCTTTGAGTTAATGTTGAAGATATTCTCTAAACAGTGACTATAGGTGCTGGCCAGTTGTGTAAGTAATTGGCTTTGTCATTTCGATTATTCTGTGACTTTGGCATTGCTGCTGTTATTCTCAGCAAATTCTTTTGCAAGCTGTAATACATACTGCGGGAGCAAGTGTAGAAATATCAATTTTATGTAATCAAATAGTGAAGTGACAGTAAAACTGTCACAGAAACAGATTCTGTCCAAGCTGCTTCCTGCTAATCATGGTTTGGCTTCAATAACAAAGATTAAGGGGAAGGGGGGCTTCCATGTCAGTTGTAGGCCTTTGAATGGTCAGCAAGGCCTATGCAGGATAGACAGGTCTTTTTCACAAAAGTTGCAGGAGAAGGTCTGGCAGCTGGGAGAAGCTCTCACTTTGTTCTGCTGCCTCTTTCCTTCCATTTTTGTTCTGCGGTTTGCTTTGAAGATTACTTGCTGCTGTCAGCTGGCTCTGTTTGTCGCAGATGATAGTTGATTCCAGGCTAGATGAGGGTCTTTTTTATTAGTTCTTGTATCTCTTCTTTATGACCCTGATTCTCTGCTGTCCAGAGACTATATCTCTGAACATATGATAGTTTTCCATCTTTGCCATGTGACTTGCTTACAATGGATAAGTTTTCTGCAGTGAAAACCTGAATCCTTTAGGCCCTGACAATATTTGTAATAGCTGGACTTGATCTGTTCCTCTCTAAATAGTATGCATTTATCTACAAACCTTTTACTTTCATTTAGGTTTTCAAGGATTTGCTATTCATGAAACTTTTTTTACAACTTGCCAGATTTTTAAAAAAAAATCAAGAGATGCTATCTTTCAAATCTCCATGCATATTTGCATGAAGTGTAATATTTATTTCCTGTCAGAGGGCAATTTATAAACAATATTTTTGCTGCTTGACACTTTTGGAGAATTTTGCATATATCTGATGTGTCCTCTTAGGCCCTAATCAGTCAGTTGACATTTATTAAATATATAAAGTTACAAAACTAAAACTTTATCAAAAGTATAAAACCAAATTTTCAATCAGTAAATTACATTTTTATTCAGGTTATATTAAGTTTAAATGCAATATTTTATATTGGTCCATTACAATTTATATGAAACCCCAAATGCTATGATTTGGTTGTATAGTCAAATTGCTATTGCTCTATATAGATCAATGTGATGGCCAAATGGTCAGTTAAACTAAAAATTAATAACCATAAGTGGCAGATATTTCTCTAAAGTCCCTTATGACTGCATTAAAAAATATCATAAAGGTCAATTGCTACAATTTTCTGCTTCCATGGGTATTTGTAATTAAAAGACCACTGGGATTCTTATTAAACTTGAATTGTAAGATTTATATTTCTTAATTTGATATTTGCAATGATTTAATAGGAATATCAGTATTTCATTCAGGCTATTTTGATATTTTGCATTTTAGGCTTACCACCTGGTTACTAAATTTCCTATTTCCAATGAATATTTGTAGTGAACATACCTGCAATGATTAGAGATTGAGAAATATTGTGAATTTGAAACACTATATACCAGGTGTTAAAAGTATAGATGAATATCAGGATTCATTCAAATTGAGGTTCCCTATGTGCTTAGCAATGCGCAGCCTCAGTGTCCCCTCATTGGCTAACACATTGCACCTGCGCACTTTTTCTGGCACATTTGGCAGGCAAACGTCAGAACCGGCACCTCGAGCTATGTTGTGAAACAGATACTACGTTTTAATCCTAACCGAAAAGGCCAGAAAAAAGGTATTTGTATTTATTCACTCTCTCGCCAGACCGAAATGTGACACAAGGTCAGGACATTACGTGGGGGAAAATAGGAGCAACCCATCAAAAATAGCACCAGCCAACACAACTTTGATTGTTAAGCAACCGTGTTTGCTATAACAACTGCAGTTACGAAAGTGTCAGGACAAGCCCAGCCTGTCCCTTTAAGTGCAATGGAACAGTGCTGCTCCAGGGCAAACTGCTTTCTTGCAGCTGGGCTGAGTAATAGTGGAAGAGCCCAAGGATGAATCTAAAGACTCCCAATGTGTGTAGCAATGTGCAGCCTCAATATAACCTCATTGGCTGACCCATTGCATCGGCGCATCCAGGTTTTGATGCTCATCAAAACACAATCTCTGGCCCATTCGGCAGGCAAGTGTCAGTACCGGCGCCTCTGGTTATGCCTTAGAATAGATACTACACTTTAATCCATGCTGAAAAGGCCAGAAAAAATGAAGGGCTGAGTAAGGGAACAAACATCCAATTGATTATGAGTGGAGATTGATGATTGAATAGACATGCTTCAAAATACAAGATTGGTAAAATTAGGAAAAGAAATCTGAATATTAGCAAATATTGCATGTTGACCTCCTTGATAGAAAGGGAAAAAGAGGGATTTTGCATTATTTCATGACAATACTAAAAATTGTGAAGAAAATTTTCACCTCCAAAATTGTAGTTATTTGAATTTCACTATATATGAATACCCAAAGCAAACTGTAACCACATTGTGTGTGATTTGGGCATCATCTTCAAATGCGTAATGTACATGGTTTGTCTGGAGAGTATACGGCCATTTTGAATCTCTAGAACTTAATACAACTTAGCAGCCCATCTGAACGGAGTTTGCTATGAACAGTAACTCTTGTGGAGTTACTCAGTTGACTGAGATTTCAGAGGAAGCTTGTAAACTGTCAAACCAATGTATTCACAATGACCAAACAAGTAGATCAGTGAATATGCATCAATTTTGGCTTGAAACTTGAGCAATTGTCCATGGAAACTAATCAGATTTTAAAGATTTTCAGGGATCATTCAATAAAATCTTCCAAGTTATGAGGAAGTGAGAAAAAAATAAGTTGAAATATAGCTGTATGTAGCTCCATTTTCTAAATAGAAAGTTATCAAATTTGGAATACCTTTTAGCTTTGATTTGTCTATATGATAAATGAAGTTTGCTATTGCATTGCACAAGCTAAGAATTGAATTGCCATTAGCAATTGAAGATAACATTTTTTTATGCTAAAATGAAACTTAAATATTATCAGATTTTGATAAAAATCACTATTTGAAGAGAAATATTCAGATAGCATTAATGGAAATCAAATGACTTAAAATTAGAGAACTAAGAAGTAATCATGATTAATGAAAGCTATTTTAATTCAGCTTCTAACAGATGTCTTAATATACACACTCTCATACATAGAATCAAGAATATTACTTTACATTCATAGAATTTTTTCTTTGTAATTTTACAAACTTTTTTGGTGTGAGCATAAACTCAAATACTGAAAGTTTTAATTTGATTTTTAAATTCTATCCAGTCTTGCTTATTTTTCTTTCCTAGTATTGCTAGCCCCCCCCCCCCCCTGAATAGTTCCAGTATTTGTGCATTGACTTTTTGTTGCTTGCATATTTTGTGCTTCAACAGATTTTGCAAAGTTAAATTTGAATGTGTATTGAATCTTATCCATCAGCCTCTTAGCATCCATCATTGGATTTAGACTTTCTCAAGGATTAGCCAGACCTCTATCATGGGTGCTGTGGAGCCAACACCTTCTGAACTTGTCTATTTTGTCATGTCATCTTGTATCTTGCAGGCCACTGTTTCACAAGAGTTTTCTAATGGATTCTTTATGCCTGATCTTTGTTTTTTCTTTAATATATTGTGCTGTTTTGTGAACTCTCCATGTGATTATTATCTCATGTGCTTATTGCATGGTTCTCAGTTTGAGGGTCAGTCTCTTGGTTAGGTTCCATATTTCAGCACCATAGGCAATTATCATGAAGATGCATTGGTTTCGTACCTTTCTTTTTGGAGCTAATTGGATTTTCTTGTTCTTGAAAGTTGAGCTTGCTCTACTGAAATCTTGCCAGTGATTTTTTCCCCATGATTTCTTTTGAGGATTTCACGGATTTGTTTTCCTAGGTAAATGAAATGGTCAGCTTTTTTCAGGACTTCGATTTGGATTTTTGTCTTTGTCTTCAATATTTTGTTTTACTGAAGTTCATGTGTAGTCCAAATTTCTTGCTTTCTTCATTCAGTTCATTTAGCATTGCTTGGAGATTGTAAATGTTCTTTGAGAACAATGTCAGCAAATCTAAGGTTACTTAGGTATTTGCTATCTATTCTGATTCCTTCATTTTCTCAGTCTAGGTTTCAGATCATTGAGACAGACTGTGAAGAGTTTGGGTGAGCTGGTATCATGTCTTATTCCCTTTTCAAGCTGGAAGGGTTCAGTCTTTATGTAGCCTCATAAATGAACTGTCAGTTTGTTTGAAGACTGACATATATAGGGTTCATGCCTTGTATGATAATGGAAATACCAAAAGTCAATAATGCTGAGTTGAAAGCTTTAAAGTCAATGCTATAACAAGTGGCAATTTATACTTTGCTGCCTTATCTTTTAGCTGATTATTGAATGGAGATGGTCAACTGTTGAGTAGGTTTTTCTGAATCCTGCCTGTTCTTGTGCTTAGTTTTCATCCAGTGTTTTTGGTGATTTGGTTGGTGATCACTTTGGTAAAATTTGTAGATGCAGTTAATTAGGTTTATTGGCCTGTAGTTTTGATTTCCTTTCTCCCATTCTATCCACAGGGTCTTAATTAGTGGAAAAGTTTTGTATGTAGGATAGTGTCAGCCACTTTAAAATTTCATTTAAATGTATTTACGTAGAGAATTAACCAAAAGACAATGGCTGGAAGCTTCATTCAAATTAGGATGTGAAATTTTTTTTCATTTCTTAGATGTATAGAAATTTTTACTGGTTATCAATGACACTGGAGTAATAGATACATGACCCATGTATTAAGAACTAGCTCTAAAAGGCAGGATAATTACTTTTCAAAAAGGGGAGCTCAAGTTTATTTGATGTCAAGCCAAGAATGAGGCTGAAAATTTGGAACTAATTTATTTATAGTACTCCTGGCAAAAATTACAGAATCAGCTTACTAAGACTTCAGTAATGAAAAGCAATTTTCTTCAAGCTGGTTCCAGTTCTTCTGAATAGCAGTTGGCAGATCAGCTTTGCAGGATGGAGCCTTGTCTTTGACCATTTATAAAATTTTTTTTATATTTCCACCATAAATTTTATTAGATTGAGATTTCGACTGTTTACATGCCGTTTCATTGTCAATATGCCTTTTCTGAAAAAAAACTTTCTTTGCTCTGTAGTGAGAAGTATTATGGTCCTGAAAAATGACTTCAGCAAAACTATTGTTGATAGAAAAGTGTTCAAAATTTTGATGTGCACATGTTAATTAACTGAGATAATGATTGTCATATCCCCTGATCTTTACCTGATATGTAACCCTATATCATAAGTAAGCCAGAATATTTGCTTGTTTCCTTCAAGCAGTCATCTTTATGTATCTTAATTGAATGTCACCAGATAAAGCTTTTGGCATCATCTTGGCCAATGCAGTTTCATGATTCATCACAGAATATGACTTTCATCCAATCTTCTATAGTTGTTTCTCTCTGGTCCTGTTTTGTTTTTTCTGTTATGGTATCATTACTGGTTTTTGTTTGGCTTTTCTGTTTGTAAACTCAGCTGATTTCTTACTTCTCTATCCCAAAAATAGACTCCTGTTTCTGTCCATTTGGTTTTCATTTTTATAGAGCACTCTATTTTCAAGGCATACTGCTTTGTTTTCTACCCTGAGACATTTTCTGTGGTCTACCTGAAGGAGTTTTATAATCCTTTCCGAAGGAGTTTTATAATCCTTTCCATTGTTTCAGTTGACAGTTCTCTTGTTGAAGCCCTGTTTCCTTTCAATTAGCTCAAACAGATGTTAATGACCGCAAGAACTTTTTCACTGCAGACTATTTGCATATTTAGTCTTTTGCTGGTATCTTTCAGAATAACAAGGTGATTCCATAATTCTTTCCTCTACTTTATCTGGAAGAAATTAACCATTCAAATTCAATCTAATCTATTTGAGGTATAGTTCATGAAGCCAGGATATTCAGCTATTAAACAATTTTTTTTTTTCATTTGTTTACTGTGAAGTGAAAAAGCTCGAACATCCTTAGAGTGCACCGATTCCATAGTTTTTGCTAGGGGTAGTATTTGAAATCTAGAAATGATTCACTAACTTAGCATAACTGTCTAGTCCAAGGAGATGTGGACGAATACATGAATTTCTTTTTGTAGTTAGGAAGTATTTCTTACTATGAGTAAGATAAACCTCTGAAGTATATCAATTATAATGCATCAATAGAAACGATGAGGATTATCTTATCATATTTGTTTGGCCCAAATTCTGAAGGTATCTTACAAGACTACTATAACCAGATCAGTAACACTCCTTTAAACCTTTACTTAGAATGGCAAATTATCTTGTAAAGTTAATTACTTGATAGAAGATTTTTATATCATATTGGTTGAACTCGAATGGAAAATACTGAAGAATTAGTATTTTCTTTAATTTAATTTGGTCATGTGTGAATTGATGTTGTTGATCAATTTCAAAATATAGGAACATTTTTACAATGAATGATACTTGGATTTTCATTGGATTTATCCATACTTACTTCAATTTAGTCACTGATTTATAGCAGTTTGTGGGCTTTTCATCTTTACTGCAGAAATATTTTGACAAGCTTTTCTATATTTGATTAAAAATTCAATTCTCAAAAATTGAGACAGTTTAGTGAACACTTTTCCCCCCTCTTGTTTCATCCAACAACTCTTTAAATGTGCTTTATAAAGTTCAAAAGAAGCCACTACTAAGCTACAACAGAGGTAGTGATACAAAATATAAATGTTTATTGAAGGAGTCATGTAAGAATATCTTGAAAACATGAACAAAAAGTATTTATACAGTTAATATAAATCAATATGGTGAATATTTGAATATGATTTATTTTCCATCTTTATAGAAACATTTGCACTATTTACTTGATAAATATTCTTGGAAAAATCCAATAATGCATCATCATACCTCGTCTTCAAAGCATATTATTCATACAGCAATTGTCTGGGGTGAAGATGAGTTCAGTATCAATTTGTTAGTAAGCACAAGTCAGGAAAGGAACAGTACAAGATTTTCCAAGAAGCTGTGTCACCAGGTCGATTGTACTGTCCATAATAAAATTCAGTTTGGATAGTAGTATGAAAATCTTACGTAAGTCGGTTGTCAGCATAAACTTTCACCAAGATTCATGCGAAAGATAGGGATATCATTAAAGATCCAGGGATGATACAGGAAAATGTGACTAATAATTTGAAATCAGATGTGAATGTTAGAGTACAGCTATGAATATATTTGTGTAGGATCGAAAAGCCATAGACCAAAAAAGACACCTCTATTGCTACCAATGCGCTTGATAGTTGAAATTTTCAGAAATAAGGCATTTTTGGATAGTCTTATGGTCTGATTAGACAAAGCAGGAACTCTTCAGTCATTCAAACTAGCAATACATGTGGCAGAAAAAGTTATCTGCTGAATAACACCATCCCAGCATTTGAGTATGGAAGAGGCTCCATCATGCTATGGTATTGCTTTAGTACAAAAAGTGTTGGTTAATTTGTTTGGATTGAAGGAACCATGACATAAAAAATGGATGTTCTTAAGGATGATCTGAGAACTTAGGTTTGAAATCTCCATATGAGAAGAAATTGGATATTCCAACAACACAATGATCCCAAACATAAAAGCTGGTGACAACTGATTAAAAAGGAAAAGATTAATGTTTTGCCATGGCTTTACAATCTCTTGATCTAAATCTTAGAGAAATTGTTTGAATTAAAAATGAATGTCAGGAAATGAAATCCCAAGAACATTTCAGTATTAGAGAAGTTCAGCAGAGAATTGAGTAAAATTTCCATTGAAACTTAGAAGTATTTGAGTAACCACCCTGAATGTTTGGCAAGATAATAGAACAAAAAATCGCAATAGATCACTGACCTCTGATTTTTCATGGCATCACATTCAAATATTCACCTAATTTGACTTCTATTAACCACACAAGTACATTCTGTTCATGTTTTTCAAATTTTTAGTAACTCTTCAAACATTCTCCATATTTTGTGTATCATTGCCTATATTGTATTTTAGTTATGGTGAAATTTTTAATTCAGCATGTATGAATTTAGTTATTGGATGAAACCTGCAATTTTTCATATCAAACTAATACTTATTGCCCCTGCTGTATCTGTAGGCTGTACCCCTCCATTGCGGTTAAATATCAATACAAGCAGTAGGGTCTTGGTCATTTCCTGATGCCTGAGGCATTCCAAAAGCACCGTGGGAACTATCATGTATGCTTGTGGGTCCTCTCATTAAACCCAACCTCGTCACATTCAGCCCTCATGGGAAGGCAAATAAATACTACTTCTGCATGCATTTCCAACATTCCATCATAAAGATCTATTCTCATTTATATCTGTCTTATTGAAGGTCTTAAATTACCTTGTAGTTTCTCTGGTTGAAGTTTGTGTTGGAGATTTTGATTTATTGTTCTTCCAATGTGTATCTTGTGTCACAAACCTATTACAGGAACTGATTTGAATAAAGCATTAGGAACAACTTCAGTTGCCTCTGTAATCACTGTTTACATGAATTTATAACAATTGGGATGCATAGTTTTCTAAATGTATTTTTGTAGGTGGTCAAATTTTAGACTAATACAATCTTCAAAGCTGAGGAGTGAAAGAACATGCTACTTTTCAGCATATGTTGATGATAAAAAGATATTGCAAGTAATGGAATAGATATTAAAGAATGGGATATTCAAAATCATGGAATTCCAAAGTAAATACTGAAATAAGATTAATTTGTATATAACATTTTATTTCAAAGAAAAATTCTAAAAGGTTGGCAAGTTACCCGAAACCAATTTTAAAGATTTCCAGTAACTGCTTCAAATTTCTTGGCTCACATCACCACTTATGTTTAAAATATTCTTCTTATACTTGATGAGTAGCTTATAATCACCAATGTATTGGACTCTGAACATGTTTTAAAGTAATTGCACTTGTATTACTCAAGTAAATGTAGTCTGAAGTATTTTTAAAAATTTGAATTTGTATTTTCATCTTTATTTTTTGTATTTTGGCTGATATGCGGTCTACCACTTGTGTATATTCTATGAAGTGATCTTTGAGCGTTTGCTCAGTATTTGTCACCACTTGAAATAGAATACAGGTCACAGTTTATGGATCTGATTTAAACTTGCAGATTCATGGACAGTGTTGTGCCCGCCCTAATAATAGGTGACCACCTGTTACTATACAATTCCACTTGTATCTTGCAGCAAAATTAGTCAGATTTTAATTATGTAAACAATGGCCGTGTAACTTTTTGATATTTGTTTGCCAGTATTATTTCATAATTTAGATAATTTCGTCATTTATTTGATTGCCTTTGTTTAATTTTTTAAATATTTTTCTTTTCACAGGCAGTTTGTGATTACTTTACTGAAGAACAGAAACGCATTTTACAGGATATTAAATATCAGGTTTGTGCATTTTACCAGTACTGTGTTTGTGAGCTAATTAGATTTTAGTTTAAAATAGCAAAGTGCTATGGATATTTATTACTACTATAAATCATCAGAGAAATTGGAACCATGCCAGGAAGCAGTGATTGCTGGTACAATTTATATCCCATGTGAATAAAACCTGGAAATAAACATGTTTGTTAATATTGATGCCAGAAGGAATATACAACAAAAATATCTTTTAGCGTAAAAAGTTGAACTTCCTGTGTCCATCCACATAAAAATAGGTAGTTATATCATTTTCTCTCAATGCCACTGAAACTCTATGCTATACAATAAAATTAATTTCCCAAGAACTCATTTTAATGTATTTGATGGCATATAATCCCCCCTCCCTGCCATTTATTTCAGGGAATATCTAGAATGCATTTCCCTGAATTCTCACTTAACACACTTTTTTTTAAGCATGAAGTTCTGGCCAATATAGGGCTGGATGATGGTTTTGTTTACATTTTGAGCCATTTGGTGGGGCTTTTATGCTCTCAAGTACGATATTTATTTTTTCATAAGTCCTTAAACTGAAGGCTGGTTATTCTAAAGATCTGACTTGATGTTTCAAATTTGAATTTCTCATTATATTTCTTGGATAAATACCAAATATTTTCTAAAGATGTAAAATAAAATTTTGATTTATTATAAACTAGCAGAGTATATTAGTTGGAGAAATAAGTAAAGTGGTGATAAATTTCATACTTTCAAGTGACGACTATTTTTAAAATGTAATAAAAATTACTTGTATAAAGACCGACATGAATCGGAATGATTGTTTTATATCAAACCATAGTTTCATAAAGATAGACCCAAAAGAACGGTCCAATTAACAGTATATTTACATTGTAATAGATCAGAAAGATGCACAAAGCAAGAGTCCAGTTATGAATTGTTTGTACATCGTGAATCAAACTCCCACTTTTGAACCAATACATTTCCAGCTTTCTTTGCTTAAGACTATCTGGGTTTTGCAAACCAAAGTGATTTTTATTATGAAAGTGTATTTTTTTCTATGTAGTTTGCTCTATTTTGACAATCTGACCATTCAATATAATTTTTTAGAAAAAGTAACTTTTACATTGAAGGTAATTGAATTAGTTCTCAAGTGTAGGTTCCATTTTCAGTGTATATGAGGTGAAACTTCTCAAACCCTTACTTTGTATTCATCTTTGACTGCAGATGTTCGATTTACATGTATATCAAAGGGTATGTCTGTGCAAAAATTTGCACAGGGAAATCAAAAACCTGAGAAAAAAGCCCAAGACTTGTGTCAAAGATAAAATTTTGGTAGTTATTCAAGGACAATTTCTTTTAAAGAATTTTTCATTACAAATTTCAGAATTTCCACCTCATTAATTTGATTTGTATTACTTATACAGGGTTTTATTGACTTTTACACATTTTACTATTAAACTCATCAGGAAATCCTTTGTATTTTTTACTGTGGTAATATTCAACAAAAATAGAAATAAAAACCTGGCCACCATTCATTTTGTCAGTAAATTGGAGATAAAGGGGATGTAAGTTGGAAAAATAAGATGGCTTGAAAAACAAGTGTTCAATTTCCTTAAATGAAAGATTGCCCAGTTCACCATCCAGTCTGAATTGGGATATATCTGTCAATGCTGTCATTGGCTAACTGTAGAAATATCATGCACTTCTATTGAAATGTACAAATTGAAGTTAATGTATTTTTCATATTTAAAAAAAAAAAAAATTCATAAGCCAAAAATATTAATGAGTGATGAAACTGTTTTTCAACCAATCAGCTTTATCTAAATCTTTCCAATTACAGAAATTCTAAACATTTTTAGCTGTCATCAAATACGGTGTAATGATTTTATTTCTGATTTAAGTAAACAATGAATTTATAACAATCTAATTCTATTATGATTCATGAAACTTATTTTTAAACAAAAATTTGGGCTTTTATTTGCAAAAGCAAGAAATTCTTTAAAAAAACTTTAAAAAAATAAATAGGATATTGATTTTCTGGAATATTTTTGTGCATACCTACCAAACAGGACCCTTATTTTGTGTCCATCTTTACACAACTTGGTAAACTCTCAAGTGAAAATTTTGATATTCAATAAAACAGTTTTGATCAGTTTCCGGAGTTTATCAAAAAAAATTTTTTTTAGACTGTAACTCTCAGGGAAAATAGCTTCAACTAATAACAAATTATAAGTTGAAAAAATTATCCTAGTGGTGAGCATCCCAAATTTGAGGGCACTCTAGTATCATTTACAATAAAATACTAAGCAGTTATTAAATATAAAAAGGTCATAAAAATCCAGAAGTAAAATAAACACTCAATCAGCTATTTCAACTATGAGCTGTTTATTTAATGTAGTTGCTAATTGTTCTTTTTTTTGTGCTTTTTTTTTTAGTTCTGATAGCCAGCATGTTTTTATTTATTTTTTTCAAATTTAATGAATAAAAAATGATAGCATAAATGTTTGTGTTGAAAAACTACTATAGCTGCTACTGCGGATTTTAACCAGCAGTGTAAGGTTGATATTTTATTTCCATAAATTGCATTAATTTTTTAAACTTTTCCCTACCAAGAAACCAATTACGATTTTTAAAAAAAAGACAAATGCTATGAAAATATCTTCTAAAGATTTGCAAAGTCTTTAGTTAAAGTTTAATGCACAGTGTAGTGTTATTAGGCAAAATTTCAAGGTTGTAGCTCTAAAAATGTGACCAGGAGTGCCAGGACATATGCACACATGCATTGACAATGAAAATCTCTAGCCCTCTTAGCTGGCTGGTTGGTCATTTGTGGGGCTATTGTAATTTGATATTTTGTAAATCTGTAAACATTAGTTGATTATCTACCAAAGCTTGTTGATTGCTGATTAAATGTTGAATAAATATATTTAAAGTGAAATTAACAGAATTCATTTTGCATGTATACAAAATTGGGATTAATGTCATCCTTTGACAACTTTCAGTAGTTGTAAACTTTTTTTCAATCTTTTAAAAAAGTGAAAAGTATGAAAGAACCTTGAATTCAGTTAAAGAATATTAACTGGACGTTCATTTACCTGTGAAGAAATATCAAGTTAGCTAGTCATTAGGTGATTTCTATTAGCTTGAAATGGGTTATTTGGATAAATATCTAGTAAGAGATGGTTGTTTGACTTGCCATCCAATTTGAAATGGAAGGGTTCAATTTTTTTTTCTATTGAAAAATATTTAATTCTATGCAATCTGTTTTCATTTTGACAAAACAAATTCAACTTTATAGACATGTTCTTCATGTATCATAGAAAGATTTACTTTTTGTTGAACCTGAAAATTAGCTGCAAGACAAAGAATCAGTTAATGGACCTTTACTTGTAGATTAATTCATGTTTCTAAAAGTGAATTTGCATAGCTTGGAAACTAATCGCAATGTTTGATATGCTTACCTAAAAGATGATTCACTTGATATATATATTCAATAGTGATCTTTTACTACTTTTTGTTTCAGTGAAGGTTTTAAGGCTTTGAGTAAGGATCCTAATTATTTGAATAATCCTGTGAGATAATTGACTTTGTCGTTATAAAGATTTTAAGTTTTGTTCAGTATACTTGGTCAAATAGGGAAAATATTTGTCCCATTGTATAATTTACAATAAAATAGATGTATTGATATTTATAGTAACTAGTCAGTCATAAGGGTACAAATACATATTTAATTAGGTGAAAAATTAAAACTCATTGTTTATGGGCTAATTTAAGCTTGGCCCTAACATAAAACACTTTCATGACCTATTAGAATGATTGTTTAATCAGTATATATTCATTATTTACTTGTATGAGTATCTACCAATAACTTCTGTTAAGGATATTTCTTGCTAGTTTCCTCTCTACAGCTTCCTACATTTTCTTATTTAGCTTACATATTTTAAATTGGTCTCCAGTCAATATAAGTATGACAGACATGGCTCTTACATATCTCAAAGACTCCTCTAGCCAGCATAAGTGACCCACAGCTGTAACTTATGCTCAGCACTTGTCCAGGCTGCTAATGATAGCTGGTACTGCCTGACATTGATAGGCTTGGCTGATGGCTGTTTCTGATACTGTGACTGATGTGGCTCTTATTACATATATGATCATTGAATAATACCAAAGAACTACAGTATAGAAAATTTTCCTTGGGTATGTCTCTTATATACATGTTCTGTACTCTGTAGGTATGTTAGGAAATGTTTCCTCCAGTTGCTGACTACCTTTTCTTTCTTATTCCCTCAATTTAGCACTGTTGGAGGGTGAAATATGAAAGGTTTATATAATCTAAATTACTACATTACTAAAAGCAGTATATGTTGTTTTCTGAATTCCTTTTAGAAAATGTAAATTTTTATAAATTTTTCATCAAAAAATGAATTTCTTGTGGAGGTGAACTAGAATAGTTTTTCCTACAAGATTAAAGATATTTGCTTTCATTTTATTTTTACAAAGTGAGGAATGTTGTCTAAAATCAATTGCTGTTCTAACGGATGCAAAATGCTTTTTTTTAATGTTCTGATAAAAAAAAAAAAAACAATTTGGATGATGTTGAGAATCATTTCTATAGTTTGAAAATATTCTATCAATGTATTTTTGGAAAACAAATCTGAATATTAATTTTTGACTTTTCCTTCATCTAAATTTTTTAGTTGCTTTTTCACAACTTATCTTGGGCTATTGATCTGTGGCAGTGAGTGAACAATGCAGATCAAACATAAAGGATAAGCTCCTGGTCAGATTTAGAATCACATCCATTTTGCTTAGGGAAGCTTGTTAAATGCTTAGCTGTTCTCTACTACCTGAGCTATGAGAACCTTTCATCTAACTTCTAAACCAACCCTATTCCTGATCTCTCCGGCACTGTTTTTGTTTCTGTACTAGTAGTGGCAGTAAATCTTTTATTAGATGACATATTGTAAACTGTTTTCCTTCATCTCAATGAAATTAAGCACCGTTAATTTTTCAATATTTTCCATTTCAACACAAGATAAAGGAAAATAGTAAAAAATAAATGGTTCACAATACATCTAATAAATTGATTACATAATAAATCAGGAAGATAGTTGATTGAACTTAGTTAGATATATATCTTGTTCAAATACTGTTACTTGAGACAAATAGGTGTTACTACCAGATAAAATTGAGTCTTACATTCATAACTTGTTTTGTGCATATCTTCATTTTGTATATAGGTATGACAAGAATCTGTTAAAGAGGATGAAATGGGTTTTATTTAGTTCTTTTTGTACACAAAAATGTATAAAACACAATGTATAATGAAGCCTGCTGTGCTTTAATTTCAGAGGAGCACTTACACTAGAAGATCATTTACATAGATCTTGGATTTTCTTTCTTTGGAGTGACTAAATTTTAAAATGTTTTTTAGGCTTAGTTTTTTTTTTTTTCAAAAGTTGCTCAAGATAAGATTTTGATGGCAATAAAAATTTGCTAAAGTTAAACATTTTAAAGTGTGCTTATGTTCAAATGCTGGCATATTTGTAAACTATGACCTGCAGTTTAGAATGAAGGCAGATGAATATGTATACTGTTAACTCAAATTCACATAAAACCAAGATTTGCCATGTGACAGGTGCTTTAAGACTAGATGCTTTTCTGATTCTCAGGGCTTACATCTTTATTAGGTTGTTACATAAAAAAGTCATTTTTTGAATGGTGTAAACATCAAAAAATGGTAAATATTTAATTAAAATGACCAATTTGATGCAATAACCTTTTTCCAAGGACCCTCTAATGATAACCTGAAACCTCTCACAGGGATGGTATATTGAGTTGTCACTAATTCTGTAAAAGTAAAAATTATAGCTTCCCTATTAAATCTTATGGATACAAGTTCAAAATGCTTGCAAAGATGTAGGAAAAATGTCAGGTGAATGCTGCATGATTTCATATCCTGGTTCTCAAAGCTTAGATGCAGTCAGTTGGAAGATATAGGATGTGGCACTGTCATAAAGTAATTTAATTTCATTGTGGGGGTCCATTTTCCAACTTATTGACCTTTTCTCTTGCCTTGATGATATGATTGCTAAAGTCTCAAAGTATTTGAACCATTGTTTGTTGGTCATGGGGTTAGGATTAACACTATATCCTAATTTGTACTCGAAAATAAATCTAACTTCTGGGGTAGACAATGTTGCTGTTGAGGGCTCAGAAACCTCCAATAATGACTTGTATCTCTGTTTACATAGAATCAGCAAAAAAATGCAATTACATTGATAATTCTTTCACTTTTAGAATTATCCTGGTATAAATAAAAAATGACATTTCATGTGCAACAACCTAATATTAATTACTGCTTTACTCTGATCAATCTTTGGAGCAGGCATTCTTTGATAGTGCATCCATCCGGCATTCATTGCCATGGCTTCTTGCTATTTTGTTATTAGCCTGCTCTATCATTGTAGTGTTTTGTATTCTGTTTACTTTTCACTTCATCTCTCTTTACCATATCTGATTTCATCATGTCTGTCTGGAACAGTAATTTGCTCAACTTGAAAACCTGAGCTGACACTCTTATTGGGTTGAAAAATTAGATTTGAATCTTATCGCATGTTTTATAGTCCTTCAAGTCTATTATTTTCTCTGCTTGATTATCAGTTACCGAATTTTGGATGTAAGAATCTGCCTTGTTTTGATAGACAAGCTGAAGGTCACAGCCATTATTGTAGCTTTACTTGATAGCTTTTGTAGACTTGAGTAACTGATTTTTTCCTGTATCATTTCACATTCAGAAAGCTTGCATTATAAATTTCAATTGCTTTTCTGCTGATTATCAACATATGTTTAAGAAATTTTTACAGTTCTTTCCATAGTATGAAGATTTTTTAAATAAATGCAGTAAAAAATTAACCTACATAAGCTATAGTGAAAAAATTATCAGATTGCATTCAGCATTAAATATTTGGTTAATATGTGCCCTTTTAGCTAGTTATAATGGTTTCAGATTTCATTTAGATCTTAGAATATCTAGACAAACCTGTGTGAAATTATAAATTCAGTTTTGGTATTCACTAAAGTTTGATTGGATTTGTAATGCATTTTTCTCTTTATTTCCTCTTAGTTATTAAATAAAACAAACAAAAGCAAGTCGGGTTAAGCTAGAGGAAGGTTTATAATTACCTCACAATAACCTGAAATTTCAGGTTTCTGTAGTGCATGTACATGTTTACTAATAAGATTTAGATATGCATTACTTGATTTGAGTGGTTTGTTCATTATTATTTCATAAACCCCCAAAACTTGAATATTTCTCATATATGGAAGTATCTTTTATCTTATATACTGGATAATTTACAATCGAGCATGTGATTAGACATGAGAATAATAATCTTGGTTTAAATTCTATTTCTATAGCATTAAAAAAAGCGAAAACTTATGGCTACTATAACTGATGAAACAAGATTTACATTTAAAGTATTTGATACAAGTGAAATACTCAATTGTTTTTGTAACTTTAAACCTTATATAGCCAAAAAAAGCATTCATTTTCAATTCAGTTTGACAAAAATATAGCAAAATGAAATTATTTTAGTTTTCTGGTAATATATTTGATCTCAGAATGAGTCAAAGTGACTATCCATAATTACATTAAACTTTTGCTTTGAGTATTAAAAAAATACCTAAAATAAGTATTTTATTTCAATATTCAACAAAATACAAAGACTTTTATCAGAATGTTGTATACTTTGCCACCAAGAACTTTCAGAAGACTTAGATTTCAGAATTGATAATTTAAAAGGTTGAGTTAACTATTCAGAAATGATTTTGTCAAAGAAAAGTCCTGAAAATATACCATTTTAAACAGCACAATCATCATAGCAGCAATAATAGTAGCAAATAGTTTATTTTTGGGTTTTGTAAACTGAAATCCTCAAATTAAATGAAGAATGACTCTAGGATGGCTAGCTTTGGCAGAGCAAACTCAACCTTAAAAACAAAATCCCATTAGTCCTAAAAAGAGTACACAATTAATGTATCCTCCAGATAGTCACCTAATGAGCTGAAACAAGGAGCCTTACTATGAGACTGACCTTCAAACTTGGAACTACACAACATACACTAAAGAATCGTGCTCAATCTCACAAGGAGAGATCACAAGACATCATAGAATCCATTAGAAAACTCAAATGGCAATTGGCTGGTCATCTTGCAAAAATGGCAGATAACTGCTAGATATCACGACTCACAACATGTATCCCCTGAGATCACATGTGAAACAGAGGCTGGCAGAATACAAGATGGCAAGACGAACAAAACAAGTTCAGAAAGTATTGGCTCCGTGATGGCTATGATAGAGGTTTAGCAAATCCTGGGTAAGGTCAATGTCCAATAACGGATAATGAAAGACTGATATAAATGTCTTTATTTTTACAGACATAAAATAGAATTGATTATTTCTAAATTTGAACTTTAAACAAGTTTTATTGACATAGGATGATTATTCTCTCACTAAGATGAGGAATACAATTATGAAACACCATTTAAATGAAATTTAGGCAATGAAATAAATGGTGAATAAAATGTTTTTTAGTTGAAATACTTTAATTTGCAACCAACTTTTTTTGATAGGCAGAATGAAGGTAAAAACTGTAAAACAAGAGTTCTAAGGGAATTCATGAATTACCACCACCGAGTGTTTAGCTGTGACTAAGTATTGAAGTTAATTTTATCACCATGATTAAAAAAAAAAATCTTTTTTCAAAATGTTGAATGGAAACTTCTTTCAAAGATATTCATTTTTTTTTTTCAAAGTACCAAAAATTTCATTAAAATGCAAATATCAGAGGTAAAATTTCAAAATTTACAATGTTAATATGTAGAAAATGCCCCCCAACCCAGCCGTCTGACCCCAGGTTAGGAATCTTTGGCCATCTAAAAACCTAAAAGGAATTAAAAAAACAAAAAAACAAACTAAAACCTTTGCCAAGAGCTGATAGGTAGACAGTATCTGCCTCCTCCCGCCAAATCCAGATACATACTGAAAATTAAGATTTCAACAGAAAATAGTACCTAGTGATCAGTGCAGGTTAAGCATATATAGCAGATTACCCCCACCTTAAAAACCAAATAAGGCGGGGGCTCCATCCGGAGGAGAGTATGCATGCAAAATTCCAAGTTTGTAAAATGAACAGTAGTGTGTGGTCAGTACAAAGGGTTGATACATAGATAAATACTAGTGTATAAAAGATTCCCCTAAATAAAACCAGACAACATTGTTGAAACTTTTCTCTGATTTTATATATATATGTGTGTGTGTGTGTGTGTGTATAAACAATATAATTCATCAATGGCAAATCAACTTGAACTGTTTGGCATACAATTCTTAGCTTAACTATTACTATGAATAGAAGACAATTTCTTTGACATAAAGAGTAAATGTTTGAATTTTCAGCTCTCTAGCTCCATTGGTTGGGCCTGTATACATAAATTGCCAGCCAGACAAGCTTAAAAACTGAAGAAATCCATGTTGATTGCTTCTGTTATCAATCTTATGAAAGTGTTTTATCAAAGATCTGTTGAAAATAATCTGGATATCACTGCAAAAGAAATTAACCATGTAATTGTATAAGGAAAACTACATGCTAAGAATTAACACATTCATTAGTTATTTAAATCTTTTCATAATTCCATCAACGTTTTTGTTTGACTAATCATCAAGAATTGCATTGTAAAACTACTTATGCTTTTTTATATTTTATAAAATTAAGTTTATTAAACAACGAAGAATGATGCAAATGTGCATCCTTGGCACTTGGCTTTTTGTTTCTTCTCTCTATTGTGCCATATGATGCATTTGTATATCTGCTGTTTTGTTTTACCAAATAACAGCTTAATTGTCATAACTATTAACATTTCCTAAAAAAACAATTATGGAATGGATGCTCATGAGGAGCAATATACTAAATCCCACATGTCTGTTGTGGCAGTAAGCCTCTTAAAGTACATTGATTTGGATACAAAAGATTTTTTTTATTACAAATGCATATCTTATTTAGTGTATATTTACTTGAGCACAATGTAACCCCCTACTTTCTGTAACTAAAAATCAGTGATCTAGCTATCATTAATTTTACATACGAGTATGATGCTACCTGCAAATTTTAACCAACTTTTTAAATATTAAATATCTTGCATTGCCCATGAGTAAATATGGCCATGTATGGCACCAAGTGTGGAATAGAAAAGATGAGCATTATATGGCTATACCCTCTTAGCATATCACTAGTTGGAAGCCTTTTATGGTCAATTTATCTTATAACTGACATACATCACATGATTACAGTTTTGATTATTAACAAATACTGTGGTTACATTAGTGGAGGTGATTAAGACTTACTCTCCGTATCTACTGCTCAAATCAGATTCAAAGCAATTATTTCACTTGAATTAAAAACAAGGGATCCAACCTGCCTTCAAAGTTTACTCTAAAATTTACTCTAAATATAAATCGTTTATCTAGATTTTGAACCACACCAAATATTTTGAGATAATTGAAGAATTTTTATCATAAAAACTATATTTCCCATCTGCTATTTGAGCCCTTCTGAGGTTAGAAACTTGGTTTGGGGTTTTTAAAATTCCTCTGGCTTTAATAATAAACATGGATTTTACTAACTCATAATTAATATAACTTTTTGTAATTGTATAATTAACAAATGGCTGACCAGGAAATTCACATGTCCATTGCCCAATATACATTTAAGCACGTGCTTATATGGTTATGCCCTTCGCTCTTGCTCTAACATAGATGCATTTGCTAAAATAATTGTGCTTAACTGATTATTGTTTCATGGGATGCATTCATTCTTCATCATAAATTTCATTGTTTTATCTTTGTTCAAAATGTTTGTTCACTTAAAATTGTTTCTCATTGGTCCTGAAAATATGCAAAGTACTGTTTCATTATGGTTATACATGGATATTGTTTTTTTTATTCATTTGTATTTTTTCATCTTAGCTGATATTAATTAGTTGCTAGAAGAAAAAAGACTTAGGCTTTCAACTAGAGATAACTGTTTATAAGTTGGTACATATGTGCGTACATGTGTGTATGTGTGTGCATGTATATATGGCTTATGGTTATATATTTACCTACATATTTGTTTTCTACTTTGTCATTGCATTATACTAATTTTTGTATTTAAACTTATTCATTCTTGTACAATGTTTATGAGGCTGGGGCATTAATTGATTGCACATTAACCATGATTCCTTAGCAAAAATGACTTTTGAATAAATGTTGCAACGTTATGCCTACTTACATGTGTTCCTATTGATTTGTGTAAAGTCACTTCATAAAAAGTTGAGTTGCTCAAGTGTCAAGATTAAATGATGATCTCATATGCTGAGGTAGCAGTTGTTTTGAATGAGTTGTGTTTTATTTTAACTTCATTACAGAGAAAGATGGGATGCTTCAAAAGTCGAAGCAGGACCATTTCAGTGCCACTAGAGGATGCTGTGATCACTGCAAGTATATTAAGAAAGAAGTTTGTTATCTCAACAATGCACCTGCAATACTGTCTCCAAATTTGTCAACATTGAGCAGCAAACCACCTTTTGTTTAGATCCCAGACTAATATGAAACAAAGACAAACAAAATCTTTTCATACTTCTCTAGCAGCCCAAAAGCTTTTGAAAAATTCCTCAATTAAAATACCAGAATAGAAGGAACATTTTCTTTATTCGTCTTTTTGATTACATTTTAAATGTTTCATAGATGACTTTTTAATGTAAGCTGTTTAGTTTAAAAAAGAAACTGATACTTCATATTGAAAAAATGACTTTTGCTATAATTTTGATTATGGGTAAAAGATGTATTTTTACAATATAGTCTCAGTAGATATGATTTTATATTGTTCTCATTTTAACTTTTGAGACTTAGATGGCATTTTTGCAGTTACAGTGGAATAATGGCTTTTATCAGCATAAATATCAAGGAAATTTGCAACATCAGTTGTGATAACACTTAAAAAGAACTAAATCTTAATTGTTTTTAATGACAAGACCAGATTTTAGAAATCAGAAAATATTTAAAAGCATGAATGATAACAGATACTGGTTATAAAACAATTTAGAATATTGTTCAGAACAGATGTTTTTAGATTCACTCAGGGCTTAGCTGAGTCTGTTTCCAAGTTACATTACTGGAATGGACCTAGTGAGAACTGAAATCACTATTGATCATAAAATCTGCATACTTTGTTTAAACACCTAAAGGTGCTCAATATGAACCTTTTTATATTGCTGAAATTCACTGAGTCTGTTTGAGATTTTTTGATTAGCTTGAACAATTTATTCTAGTTTGCCCAGTCTTTTATGTCTGATAAACCAAAGCTCGCTTTGAAAAAAATTGTTTAATGTTATTCATTAACAATTTCTGATATGCTGCATACATTTTATAAATATTTTAGCCCGAACAATTAAAATATTATTGCCAATGTATGAATGATTTTAAAATATAAGTTGAATACCAGTTGAATTCATTCAATAAATGTCTAAGCAACTATTGATCAACTTGGTTTTGATTGAAGATAATCCTTCAGTTCACTAATTTCACTGCAATTAATTTAATTTGTATAAAAACTTTGAAGTTGAAAGTGATAGTGAGCTTACTTTAGTTTTGGCACAAGGCCACAAGCATTGGTTCCCTCTGAGGATCAAACTCACCTCTCAGTATGAATGATCTGCGAGACCAGCTTGCTAACCATTATACCATTGATTGAGAATGATAGTTGACGTTTGCCTGTTTTAAAAAAGGACCATAATATAAAAATATTTTTTCAAATGCTGATTGATTGTACAAAAATGAGCAAAAACAAAAATTACTCTCATTGTAGAATAAGTTATTTCTAGATACTAAATTCACATCAGCTATAGAATTTTACAAAAGCACCTATTTTACCTAAAGATTATAAAACCTTCAACATAAAAAAAACTCTAGCATGCAAAACATGCCATTTTTAACTATAAAGTTTTATCTAAAAAAAAAAAAGTACAAGATGTAGCAATGCTGTATCAATAGGAAGCAGAAAAGATGTTGATTCAAGTGATATTTGTTTATAAACAGTATTTGTTAAAGCTTCTAATCTTGAATAAAACATTGTTAAATTTGTGCTTTTATTTCCAATCATCAAATAAATTAATAGAATAAAAAAAAACTTAATGAATTAGATTTAAGGAATATAGGATTTAAAACCTTTAAAGTTTTGGAATAGATAGCATCAACTAAAAAAAACGAATTCTTGAAAAGTTCTTATGCATAAATATTTCAGAATAGATTTTAAATAGTGATTTAGAAATAGCTGCAACCCTTGATATTTCCCTGTATAGTTGTACTGTCGATTGTTATATCAGCTTCTTTGATGTGCCAGCTTGTTCATCTGTCTCTGTCTGTCTTCTAGTAATGATCTCTCATTTCTCTTGTGTTGCTTTTTGCAATTTTCATTACTGTTTCACTTTTTGCCCTCACACTTCAAACTGAAAATTAGAGGGTGTCAAAGATCATGTTTTCCTGTAGCAAACATAAACTCTTACATGTCATCTTTTAAAAAAAACCTGCAGAGTAGATTTTTTCTTTGAGGTATTAGAAAACTCTCAGATGTCAGGCTATTAAAGACTAATTTTGCTTATTTTGTTACTTGATTGTGAATATAGGAAGTTTACTGTCAATATTGAGATTATAATTTCTGAATTTCAATATAAATTTGCTATATACAACTAATGTTCATAGCTTTTAGTAATAGATTTTTCTTTTTTTTACTTTATTTTTTAAGATTAAAAAACTCAAATGATATTCAAATAACAGGATCTTTTAGGTGGCTGATCTTTTTATTTTCAATCATAAATGAAATTTGGCACCCTTTTATTTTTGATACTCGCATGTTTACAGTGCTGGATTTAGACTTGGTGAGGTCTCAAGCTATATAAAGCTTAGAGGTGCCTTGTTAAAGAAATTACGCCAGAAGGTTTTAAACTTCAAAATTTCTTGAGACTCCTGCAGACTGAGTGGTCTCAAGGTGTAGCTTATTTAGCTTATACCTAAGTCCGGCACTGCATGTTTATAACTAATTCACCTACAATGTAAAAGGCAGGCAACTTGAATTCATTCATGTACAGACCACTTTCTTGACACTTGATTTATATATATTTTTTTCACTGTTTCGATTTTTATGCCCTGTTTAAGGATTTGAGGCACTGCTTTCCTCATTTGCATGCCTCCTCCTCCTCCTCTTCCACTAAATCTTGTATCACTATTATTGTGGTTAAAAGTAGTGCACCAGTACTTGGAAAATGAAAAAAAGATATTCTTTCATGTCAGCAACCTTTTCTTATGTTGTGACTGTCCAAATACCTAAGCTTGAGTCAACTGGAAATGAAGTATAAGTTTCCCTCATTTTTCAATTTTCATTGTGTTGTTGTCTTCAGCAGAGGTCATCTTCTGACTTGTTCTATTTTCTCACTGTTATTTTAATCCTTTCAGCAACATCTGTAAAATGTTTTGTATTTGCTATGCTCAGAATTACTCTGCATTAGCATCATCATTATCAATTCTATCATTTGTTTTTTCAATTTCCTCCTGTGTGATGTCTAATTAAAAACCTGTTTTATTAAAAACATTTACATTTCAATATGGTTATATGAAGAATGTATTTTTATTTCGACAATTTAGATTTAAAATAATTCTATTGTACAGACCAATATCCCCATGTAATTATATCTCCACTAATATTAAACTGCATCTATTTTTATGTAATGGCATAAAGCAGTTTCTATTTTTACATATTGAGTTTTGTATTTATCTCACATGCATGCATTGTGTACGTATCTGTATTTGCATAATTGTATTTTGGTATCTAATGTTTGCACAAATGCATGTATTGATGTGTATTGACATGCATAATGCATCAGCATTTATGCATGCATTTAACACGAATGCAAACATTTGTATGATTTTAAAAATTCTTGAATTTTAAAGATTTATCCATTCATGTTTTGATTAGTGTAAATTCTGTTTTAGAATTTTTGAAATAAGCCTATTTCTAGGATCATTTAAAGAGTTCACATCTACATAAATTATTTTTCTCACATCTGTAGATTTAGAGGATTTTTCTCAGCCAATGAACTTTCTATATCTTATGTATTATACATACGTTAATCCTCATCTGCGATTTTACTAATCTTGTTGGTTCCTTGTTTGTTCATTTTGTAAATATTTTATTTTTTATAAGCATATTTTCTCTTTTTACTGAACTTATCCACGCAATCCTTGTCTCTGGTGGAAGACCTGTATTCAAAGCGATTTCTGAAGGCATTTTATAAAGCCAAAACAAAAGGAAAGAAACTAGGCACTTCTCAGAGCTGTTACTTGAAAAAGTCTTAGCTTGGGTATTTTTGTTGGTTTTTCCATATTACCTTACAATACTTTTCTCCTCTTTAAAGGCATAACATTTTTTGTTAATGATTATTCTTGATATGATTGTGCATGTGCAAGCACATGATTGTTCTATTTATTATTACTACTTCTATTTATTTATTCTTCTGCTCAATTTTGGTGCTGCATCTCTCTCAGTAGTTTCCAAGATGTTAACTCCATTTCAATCTTAATTGGTGTCTTAATGCTGTGTATTGCAATTACATAATTTTCAAAAGTTAATTTTTTAAGGTTTTATTGGCGTTTTTATTTACAATATAATTATGCTAGATCAGACTTTGCAATTTGTACAATTTGCGAAGTATTCCTTCCTTAGTTACTTCCTACGTAGTTACGTCCTTTGAAGCTTGTAGAATGATTTTTGCGAGAAAGTTGTGCTTTCTAAGTTTGGAGCTGAGGGCTGCACTGTGGCATCACACTTTCAGTTTGTTTGGGAAATACGTGTAGTTATTTTTGTAGTTCTATCCTTTTATTCAACTATATTCAATTTGCCTAAACTTTCTAACTTATTTGCTTTTAATTAGTTGCTAAATTTCAATCTAAAAAGCTTGACCCTTTAAGAGTCAAATTTTTGAGTCAAATTTTGAAAATTTGACTTTTTAAAAAAAGTTGGAATGAAATGAGGATAGAACAAGTTTTGTTGGAAAAATTTTTTGTGTAAGAAGACGTAATCAGGTAGTGGCCATTTTGAATTTTTATTACCAGCTTCTTACCATTTCACAAAAACATCCATACTTTGTTCACAGCGAACAAGTGAAATGAACAACCCCAGTATCTTACTTCAGAATTATGGCTATATATATGTGTTCAGATGGTGTAATGGTTAGCATGTCTGCCTTGCATGCAGAAGGATCTGGGTTTGATTCCTGCTACAAGCAAAGTGTGGAAAATTCTTCAATAGGATGAATTTCCTCGTGAACTTGGTAGCTGAGTAAACCCTAAGCTGTGTGATTAGGGTGGAATGAATTGGGATCTGGAGTTGTGTCCTCCCCAATTTGAAAGCATTGTAGCAAATGAAAGAAGCCTTTGAGTTGCCTCTGACTGTGGTTAGCACACACACACATGTATACATATATATGCATGTGTGTGACCAACCTATTGGTCATATCCACAGTAAATTTCTAGCCATGTATTCAATTCAGCAATGGTGTCATTTGAAGGATTCTAACTCTTAACCTATTGCAATGAATGAAATTAAAGAAAAAGTACAGTACACTTGGATCAAAATGAAATAAAACACAATACCTTCCTAATGATTTCCTTCTAATTACTGATATTGTGAATACTTGATTTCATATAACTACTAGAAGCTTTTTTCTAGTTAGAAGTTTTGCTGAAGCCAAATTTAAGTTTAATAGTTTCCAAACTTTTTGATCATACCTCATAATAGCGTGGGCTAAAATGTAGTTCTACTGGAGTCCTGTGAACACTTATTAGAAGCACGTATTAAGATTTTTGAAACCTCATTAGAATATCTTGGTCTTCAATTTTTTCTGTGGTATGCATTTTGCAGAGTAGATCTGTAGAGAACTGAAATATAGTACAACTAAAAAGCTCAGAAATCCCATTATCAGGGGATGTTGCCTATTGTTCTCCCTTCCACAAAGTTGTTGGAATTTTAACTTTTGGAGACTGACATGAAATTTTGCCAATTGTGAACATATAACTACAACGTAGGGGAAGTATATGTATGGATCTACCCCAAAATATAATCCTTCCATGGCCTATTTAATTAACTACCAATGGAATTCATGCTGAAGTTTTTGATATCTTATGAAGTCTTGAGTGTTATGTATAAATGTATGGAAAAAAAAAACAAAAACAGAACTATATCTGTCTATCAAAAAAATTTTCTTGATTGGTCTAAAAAAATTAACCACCCTCTTCTCACTCCATTGTCCTCCCCTGTTGGAAATTTAACTGAAAACCATTGAGCGCTCTCCAAGATATTGTGTGGAAGGACAAAAAAAAAAACAAACAGATGTAACCAAATACATATACCAGTCCAACTTCATTGACGGAGGTAAATATTGCAAAAACATACTAAGATCATAACAAAATGATCCCAAATAGCTATTGCTCAAATCAGTTCAAACTGTTAAGCAAGCAAACTACAAGAGATTTTCAGTTTTAAAAAAATCAATTTCTGTTGATTCAGAGGGACAATTTTGTCTGGTTTGTGAATGAAATTGATCTATAAATCAAAACTGACATTGACTATAATCAATTCCTTAAACCATATTGTTTAAACTGCAGATTACCATAACTGGACAAGACTAATGCCTGTTGAATGTTTCTATGACACAATGAGAGACCAACTCTGAATTAGAATAAATAAAATTTCAACTTGGTTTGGAGTTTAAAACTATCAATGCAATATCAAATCAGTTATGCACATGTCATTATCTCTGAACTAGCATCAGATTTCTCCATGAATCTGAAATGCTGACAAATCATTCAGTATCTTCATGTTGCTTTTCTAATGCCAGATCACCTAAGTTGTCTTGGTTTTCAAGTTCTTACAAAGGCACATCTTCATAGATGAGTCAATTATGACATTTGCACCACTGTATTGCACTTTTTTTTCCTTACTGTGTAAGTTTCACCTTGCGTGAACCAAATTCAGCTTCTAAGGGTTGTAAACTGCAGTGCAAGTTAATTATTAACTGTTCAAAGGCTTCTTGGGCCCAATTATCCATAACTTTGTTTTCTCCAAGAACTTGGAATGCTTGAATAACATCTTTTGGACCATGAGCAGATTCCATCTAGCCAATTTAGACTTAGGAGAAGAATTGCTTGTCTGGTTATAGCCAGTAAATGCATGGAGATCCTATATGCAGCACTCTTGTCTGGACAAAATAATTCATATGCTGCCCAAACATCAATTATAAATAGTAGGAAGACATCTCTTAGGAGATATTACTCCTTGTTTCCTAAATGGGTTTTGTCATGCAACATCAAGAGCATGAAGAGTTAAGAGTATCTGTCTCTTCATGTGTGTTTAGCTCTGGATCAATATCAATGATATGAGACAGTAAATGAGTCATGATACTGCAAATTTTGTCAACTTCTGCAATTCTTTTCAGCTGATTGCTACTTTATTCAGTTGACTGCTGCCATACCATCAAATAGTGCCACTGTTTCTATTTTCAAGAGCCCTCCCTCATTTGGGTCAATCTTGCATGTCTGTTGGATCATCTCTTCAATTTTGTGCAACACTGATGATTTATCATTACCCAGCAATAGCTTTCAATCCCATTGTAGATATTGACCTAGTAACTACAAAACTTGTTTCCCAAATGTTTCGATTAGTCCATATCTGGTTGCAAGTATAAACCGTTTCATAAGTTTTTTCTCCTTCAGTCTTGAAGCCTTGCATTCATAGTCTATGTAGATGAAAAAAGTGAGGAGCTAATGCTGTGCTATTGTGTCCCTAACAGATTCATCTCCTTCAAGCTGTTCTTTCTTGAATGCATTGTACATCTTCTGTCCTTGGTCACAGATTACTTTTTTGGTAGAACAGTCTTGGAGATGACAATATACTCTGATTCAGTCTCTTCAAAACTTGTATCATGTATGGCAGAGATATTTCATCTTCTGTTTTCTTTGATCCTCAAATTTGTCCCTCCATTCAGTTAACATTCATCTTTGATTGCCATCTTAATTCAGTTCAAAACTTGTGTTAAATGAATTGGTGATCAAGTCGATTTCTGACTCAATAAGAGAATGTTGGTCAAGAGCAGATGGATTTTCCTTTGCTTTTGATTTCATTCCTTGGTTTTCTTGCTCCAGGGCATGATCTGTACAAATGGCTGAAAACAGTACATAAAAATTGCTGACAGAAAAATTACCACTGGAGAGGAACTCCCATGCTGGATCACTGGCTAGGAGACCTCTCAAAAAGGTAAATTAGAACATATCGGGCATAGTTCTGGAGATCATGTATGAAGAAATACTTTACAACCTCAAGACGGGCTAGGTGTAAATCCCAGTTGCATTATCAAGTAGATCAAATAAAGAGCAGTTTCAAACATTCTCATAACATTCTGCAGAAAGGAGCCACAGCACTAGTCAATTTTACCAGTTCAGCATGTGCAATTTTACCATGTTTACCAAAGGGTTATTAACAAGTTTCTGAAGACAAGTGATTTTGTGTTTACTAATAGAACAAATTGGTTGACATATTTTTGATTTTACAACCTCAGACTTATTTAATGTGACCTGATAATGCAAAGCAGTGTTTATTCTATGAAGATTGTTTGGCATTTAAGAACAATATCTGAGATATAATCTGCTGACCAGAGTAGCTTCAGGTTAAATATCTATGCAGTAGAATTATAAGGTATTTGAACTACCAGTGGCATTCCTATCTCCTCTGAAAAAAAAATTCAGGTGTCAATTTCAGCTATAGTATTTGTTTACCCGGTGTTTAATTTGCTGACCAGAATGTATTTAAGTTATAAACACCTCTACATTGCCATTTTAATATTTTTTATTCCCTTAGAAGGCAACATTTTTGTTCTAGGTTACTAATCTAATTCATAATTTACAGACCAAATCAAACTCCAGATTAAATAAAATTGACCCTTTGAATGTACAGATATTGTTTCTTTCAATTTTAATCTATTAGAATCAATGTGCTGAACATATTTCTAAGTAATAAGTAGGTATTTCTTTTGATTTTATGGTGACCATTATGTTTTTGTGATGTATTTACTATATTTCAAACCTTTTTTGGATTGGGTCTGCAAAATACATACTGGGCCATTGAAGAAATTGGTTATATAAAAATCAAAAAAAAGTTCTTATACTAAGGTTTTGGAAAATATCAACTTCATGCTTCTAATAAAGTGCCCATTACAAATCAGCTCTCACTATATAATTTGTTTCTCTTTACATTTATTTTATTGATATTACCCCAAGAAACATACATCACCTGAATCCTTCATTGTAGCATAGCTACTACTAGGATATTTTGTTTACTGCAATCATTGGAAAATTCTATTTACCACCATCACATTCAGTTATCACACCTGAAGAAAGCCCTAGAATGAATCATCAGAAACGTATTTACAACAGGAGTTCAGTCTGAGAAAAGTATTTGAAACTTTTGAGCTATGGATGTCTTTTGTCAAATGAATTTTCAGTTATTTCTTCCAGTCAAGACATTTTCCATTTTTTCCCCCCTTTATTGCTAGAA
Source organism: Thysanoteuthis rhombus (assembly GCA_963457665.1). Classification (NCBI taxonomy): domain Eukaryota; kingdom Metazoa; phylum Mollusca; class Cephalopoda; order Oegopsida; family Thysanoteuthidae; genus Thysanoteuthis; species Thysanoteuthis major. Next base: position 53,022,805 of record OY735200.1, on the reverse strand, counting down.
ATAATTTGAATTATCTATATGACCAAAATCATAATTAGACAATTCAGTTAGAATTACAACATAGTTCAGTCAGTCACAATGAAATATTTTCTTTTTATTCAACTCTTGCTTTTAGATTTTAAAATCATTTAACTGCAAAAATAGATCTTGATAATTTCATCAAGATCAAACATTTGTTTATAACTGTCACTTATTTCTAATGCTTGCATTTAGCCCTTTGGGTATCTTCAATTTTTGCTTTACTTTCCTATTTTCTCAAGGGTTCAAAAAGAAAATTTACTTCAAGCCAGTATCTCTTATGTGAGTGGGAAAAGTTGAAAGAATTAATTGCTGTGAATTTAATTGTTTTGTTGTTCCATAATTCCTTGCGATTTCTTCAATGCTCTCATAATGATCTTTGATAATGGTAAATGAAGTAAAATCTACTTTTAACACTAGTAATATGTTCGACTTTTCTTTTTTTTTTGTTTTTTCTCTCTCCCTCATATATACAAAAAATCAATATACCTTAAAATCTTGACCTTCCACAGAGCTAAGTTTTACTTACAAGAATCTAATGCAGGAATTGGCTTTGTTTCAATCGTAACAAAGATTATTCTACACAGCATAAATTTGCTGCTTTAATTTCAGAAGTTTTATATTTTCCACTTTTCTACTGTTGAGCAAACAGCTCTTTGAAAGATGTTTGAATATGGTCAAAGTGTCAGTGTTATATTTAGATGGGATGAAGAAAATTGGATTAGAGTATGAGTAAAGGAGAAATACACTCAAAGAAATATAGCTGTTAGAAGTGCTTCATGTCAATCATAAATGCTTGCTTGAACTTAGTAAATATTTGACTTGATAAAACTGACAAATTGAAAACAATTTGGATGCAGTATTGCATGTCTTTTACTGAATGGGGAAAAACTATGAAACTTCTACAAATTTTGTTTCTTGTGCACTTCTTAAGCTATTGTACTATTTTTAAATTTAATATTTGCATGAATTTTCTATTGATTATTTAAATAAAATGCATGCTCTTGTATTTTTGCAAAGTGCAGTCTGTTTGAAATATGTTCAGTTAGGGTTTGGAATGATTTGTTTCAGAATATTTTTTGAGTCTTATCTTGAATTGCTGTATTTTTTCATTTCTATTTTTTAGATTTCATTTTTAAATGTACATGGTTCAACATATCCTGATAGAAATACATTTTTGTGAAAATGTTTACATTTTTGTCTTTTAGGTTTTTGTATTTTTGTTTATAGTATTGTTTGTATATATCTATTTTTAGTTTAGTATTTTATAAACTCTTAATTTTAAAGTCTCGGATCCACTTATAAATACAGATGTTCATGGGAAAGATATAGGATGCATTGAAAATTATTTTACATGATTATGGCCAGCTGCTCAACACACCATAAATCCAGCCCCTTCCAAATATTCACCTTTTGGAATGGGCACTGCCCTAGTAACATTAAATCAAATAATAGCCACTAGTAGTTTTTCACATCCTTTTACCTGCTTTTGCTAGCTCATTTGATTACTTATAAAACATGCATATTCAAAAATATAAATATTCTTTCTATTTTTTAGTCTGGTTCCTTGTCAAATTTTGGTGGGATATTGGGAAAACTATATATTTTTGAAAACCTTATTAGATAATGAATCAGAAAATAGCTCCATTTCCTCAGATGTCAGTATAGTGGCCATCTTGAAGTTTTGATAATGATCTAATATCTTTTCAATACCCCAACTCTTAGTTAACCTAGGATCAAGATTCCAGTAGCTAAATCTACATTTTATGGGACAAAGAATCTGAGGGGTTGCAACTTGATGCCAGAACTGCATGGTAGAGCAGCAAGATGCTTGGATCTGGAGCAGAGGCAATGACAAGCTTGGGAGTTTTTGTGATATTCGATGGTCTTCAATGCCAGCTATTCTGTTAGATCAGCCTTTGTTTGCTCATGGGAAAGTAAGTGGCTTATAGAATGTTCTTGATATTGGTCTCCTGATTTTTTTTTCTTTTGATCCTAGTTGATGTGCTCCAAAGAATCAAACACCAAAATCACCAACATACTCTTGTTAGGGATAAGTTTGTAGTTGCACCATTCACTTGGATTTTTGACTGACTTCTGGCTTGCTTCCCTGTTAGCTTTTGGACAACTGTCATCCACTAGTGCAATTTTTTGATTAAGATAACTGGTGCTCAATTTCAGTGTCGATTGGAACTTCATCTTGCAGTTGGTCTTGATTTGCTGTGTGCTCCTCTACCGACTGTTCAAGAAGGTGGATCAATTTTGACTTGTCAGTGCCCTGCAGTATGTCCCCATTGGGGATGAAGAGCACTTTTGGTGTCTGAACATGTACTTACCACCAGCCTGTTTTTGGTCAATCAGTTTGTTAGACCTGATAAAGACCACCAGTCAGTCATACAGATCTTTGATATCCTTCAGATCTATAGTTTTGTTTGATTTTTGTGTTGAACTTACCAGACTTGAACATTTCATTGTTTTCCTCAAATTGTGCCCAAAGGCAGATTTCTCTATTGATTCTCTGACATATAATCTTTGTATAGTTTCTGTCCAGGGTCACTGATGTTCAAGATCTTAAGGACATACTTCTGTGGGGAATGGGCACAGGTGATTTTGTTGAAATTATCACCTTCAGTGATTACTGGCTTGCCATGATTCAGTGATGCAACCTTGTATTTTGTCAATTGCCTCTTGCTCTCTTATCTCACTACATCCTAGTTTAGGATGTTTTTTCCAATGCTCAACTGACTCTCGGAATCTTGACAGTTGCAAAACAGTTCTGGTGCATCCATTAGGAATCTGTGTCAAGCATTTGCATTGCTAGAGATTCCAACCAGTCAAGTGTGGACCTTCATTAGCTTGTTAAAATGCAGTGGACACAAATTGAATGTCATTTCTGGTGACTGACAGATTACCTGGTTTGAGTTCCTTCCAGGTCTCTGGATGATTGATTCTGAGGTCATGCATAACAGCAGTGTATCAGAGTCAATCACTTGTATTTGATCCAGTCAAAAGCAAATAACAGCTTACTAGTGCTTTGGCAGCTTGCAGGTGGAGTTTAAAATCAGCATTTCAAATTGCTGTGTATAGGAACAGGATTGTTTCCATTCAGTGCAGGCTTTGTTATCCACTTTTCAGAAACAGTGCAGTCATTTCAGACAATAGCTGTGCAATGAGTTGACCAATCAACCTTTTTGTTTTGTGTTATGATGAACAGACGGGATGGACTTTAAATATGCATATCAACAAGGTTGATCAGCTCAATCAGACATGCATTTCATTGCAGATGAACGTTTAAATACTTTGTCATCTTTATCTCATGTGGCATTGGATTAGATGTTTTCTCCAAGATTTGTGATCTCTAACGTCTATTGCATGAGCATCTGTTTGTGAGATACAGAGATGGGTTCTGGGATATATCTTCTGCTGATTTGAGTTTGTCCAGCATTTTGTGTACATACTTTGAACTATTGTTCTTGAGTGTCTTCTTGAGAGAGGAACAGGTCCTTGTCCAGTGGCACCATACAATATCAAATGAATGGGGAAGACTGAACAGACAGACTTGGTCCATTAATCCCAGTTCTTCCTCTTAATGTTTAGTGGATAAGGCATGTTCATGACCTTCTTGGGCTCTTTGAATATGGTCTTGGTTGGTCATGCCAGTTGCAATGCCAAAATGCATGCTCTTCATGGCATTTCTAAGTTTTTGAGCTGTCTTTGCATTTCATCATTGTTTCCATCATTCAAACTGGCTTTCTTCACTCTCCTTCTTCACTCTCCTTCTTCACTCTCCTTCTTCACTCTCCTCCTTCACTCTCCTCCTTCACTCTCCTCCTTCACTCTCCTCCTTCACTCTCCTCCTTCACTCTCCTCCTTCACTCTCCTCCTTCACTCTCCTCCTTCACTCTCCTCCTTCACTCTCCTCCTTCACTCTCCTCCTTCACTCTCCTCCTTCACTCTCCTCCTTCACTCTCCTCCTTCACTCTCCTCCTTCACTCTCCTCCTTCACTCTCCTCCTTCACTCTCCTCCTTCACTCTCCTCCTTCACTCTCCTCCTTCACTCTCCTCCTTCACTCTCCTCCTTCACTCTCCTCCTTCACTCTCCTCCTTCACTCTCCTCCTTCACTCTCCTCCTTCACTCTCCTCCTTCACTCTCCTCCTTCACTCTCCTCCTTCACTCTCCTCCTTCACTCTCCTCCTTCACTCTCCTCCTTCACTCTCCTCCTTCACTCTCCTCCTTCACTCTCCTCCTTCACTCTCCTCCTTCACTCTCCTCCTTCACTCTCCTCCTTCACTCTCCTCCTTCACTCTCCTCCTTCACTCTCCTCCTTCACTCTCCTCCTTCACTCTCCTCCTTCACTCTCCTCCTTCACTCTCCTCCTTCACTCTCCTCCTTCACTCTCCTCCTTCACTCTCCTCCTTCACTCTCCTCCTTCACTCTCCTCCTTCACTCTCCTCCTTCACTCTCCTCCTTCACTCTCCTCCTTCACTCTCCTCCTTCACTCTCCTCCTTCACTCTCCTCCTTCACTCTCCTCCTTCACTCTCCTCCTTCACTCTCCTCCTTCACTCTCCTCCTTCACTCTCCTCCTTCACTCTCCTCCTTCACTCTCCTCCTTCACTCTCCTCCTTCACTCTCCTCCTTCACTCTCCTCCTTCACTCTCCTCCTTCACTCTCCTCCTTCACTCTCCTCCTTCACTCTCCTCCTTCACTCTCCTCCTTCACTCTCCTCCTTCACTCTCCTCCTTCACTCTCCTCCTTCACTCTCCTCCTTCACTCTCCTCCTTCACTCTCCTCCTTCACTCTCCTCCTTCACTCTCCTCCTTCACTTCTGGTAGGAATCTAGTCTAGGATATAATACCAAGTGTTCACTAATGTGGTCATCAAATAACAGTATGCACAGCTTCCAGTGGTTTCCTGGCCTCGACACAGTGTTCCAAACTGACAGAGCTGAGCTATCTTCGTCATGATGTAGAGGGAACTGCACATTGAAAACCAAAAAATGGCTGGCCATACCTATGCCATGGATCAGCTGTACTAATTTCCAATTAGCGCCACTGGATTCCTTGCCCACCCAATCCCAAAATTGTATATTCAATCACTTGAATCATGATCATAGGTTATCAAAGAATCAAAATATTGAAAAGCTAGTATTTGTTGGTAACCATTTTTAATAATCTAAGATGGCCTCTTTTTCTGAGATAATGAAATCAGATATTTTCTGATTTGTTATCCTTAAGGTTTTTGAAAATGTGTAGTTCTCCCCCTCAAAAGATTTTTCGAACAAACTCATTTTTCTGGACATAGTGGACTGGACTATCTGTATTCATTCACTTGGTATAACATTCAAAAAGATTTCTTGGAGTGATTTTGGATTTATTTTCTGTTGGTTGATTTAGGAATATAAGTTGGTAATAAGTAACAGCAATAAATATTAAACATTTTCACATTTAAAGATGTTTTATGTATAAATTGGATATTAATTTGATAGATTTCCATAAAGTCTATTGATTCATCTATGGAATTTTTTTTTTTTTTTTGGTGATGTCGGACTTGCAGCTTTAAAAGCTAAAATGTTTTTTTTTTCTCTCTTTGATTGGTATCATGCAAGTGGAAACTATTTTTACGATCCTTTTTGTCTTCTCAGATCTGTGTGACAATGATAGCCTCAAGCAAGATACTCGTATTGGCATCAAATTAATCTGCCTCTAGGCATTTGATATTCTTCAATTGTTAATTGCTTATATCTTTTTTTTTTCAAGAAATTGCAGCTCTGTACAAAGTTGATGATCAAAGGAAAGTAGAATTTATTGGCTTTAGAAATTTTTTTTTTTTCAAGAGGAAGTGGGTTTCTTGAAATATATGAACCATAACAATTGGTATTCAACTAAATTTGGTTGTCTCTAACAATTATGATACACATAAATTGTGTTGAGAGTATAGATATTGAACTTGGACTTTTTCAGTTAGCTTGGTTTTAGGTCCATTTCATACAAGTGATAAGCAATTTCAATGTTTTACATATTATGCATAGTCTGCTTAAGTTAATTTCTGCTGTAAAGTATGAGATATACTGTTACATCTTAATGAAAAATATCTAACATGCAACAATGATAACTTAAAACTATATACAAAATCTATGATCATGAATGTTTTTCCTAAATGTCTTTTAATAAAGTAATTTAGTTTTATCATTTTGTCAAAATATTCATAAGTCAACAATGGTGTTAATGCTCTGTAGGAAATGTGTATCTGTAAGGTGTAATTTAGAAAAAAAAGATATGAATTAGCATTACATAGAAACTCTTTTTGAATGATCTTCCGTCATTACATGGTTAATATCACTCAATTTAGGCAATGTGAATAGAATAATTAAAGAAAATAGGGCAGCTGCAGAAATCGAATCTGTCACCGAGAGGGTAGCTACTTCAACATAGTGATGCTCTAACCATTGAGCTAAACAGACACCTATTATGCAATGGTCAAATAACTACTTTCAACCCAAATTCTCATCTTTATCTGTCTTTTTTCTTTCAATGCGACAGTATGTATTTGAGAAATGGACAAATTTGGTCCAACAATGAATTATAAATTACATTATATTACATAGAAACTTATCCGATTCCTCTAGCTGCCCCATTTTCTTTGTTTATTCTATTTACATTGTCTAAACTGAGTGATATATTGACCATGTAATAATGGGAGATCATTTGAAATAAGTGTCTATATCATCATCATTAGTCTTTCAACGTCCACTGTTGGACATAGACCTTCTCCAGGATTCACCACACTTCTCTATCATTGGTGTCGCGGAGCCAGTACTTTCTGAATTTGTCTAGCTTCTCTCCATCTAATATTCTGCTGGCCTCGGTTGTGCATGTTGATATCAGGGGATCCATGTCTTGAGTCGTGATGTCCATCGGTTGTCTGCCATTCTTGCAACATGGCCAGCCCACTGCCATTTGAGATTTTCAATGGATTCTTTGATATCCCTGACTCTCGTCTTTTCCATGATGTACTGTGCTGTCTTGTGGTCTCTCCATGTGAGGCCCAGCATAATTCTTCCATGTGCATGTTTCATGGTTCTCAATTTTCGGATCTGTGTCTTGGTTAGGTTCTATGTTTCAGCTCCATAAGTGACTATTGGGAGGATGCATTGGTTATACACCCTTCTTTTTAGGATTAATGGGATCTGAACATTTGTCGAACTTACTCTGCCAAAGGCTTGCCATCCTAGTGTGATTCTTCGCTTGATTTCTTCTCCTTTTGAGGGTCTCATAGAGATTCGTTATCCTAGGTAGATGTAGTGATCTACTTTTCTAGTCCTGTGTCCTGATTTTGATCTGAGTTTTTATCTCCAATGTGGTTGTTGTACATGATCTTTTGTCTTGCTGAAGTTCATGTGTAGAGCAACTTTCTTACTCTCTTCATTTGGTTCATCTATCATTAGTTGGTTGTGCAGGTTCTCTGCGAAAAGGGCAATGTCATCTGCAAATCTGATGTTGATCAGATATTCACCAACGCAATTTATAATTCATTCCATCGGACCGAATATGTCCATTTCTTATATATATATATATATATATATATATATATATATATATATATATATATATATATATATATATATATATATATATGATATTTATTTCAAACTTAATACTTTGAAAGTTTTGGTTACAATTTAGGGACAAGGATAGTTGTATTCTGCTGCTCTTAAGAGTTCAAGTATTGAGTCCATTAATTTGATTGTTGTAAGGTTACTGGTTGCAGATTGAGTGCTAACTTAAATGTCGAGTTTTTCTTGTTCACATTAGTCCATAACCTTAAGAGATTGAACATTATAGCTGAATTAGAAAGCTGCACACTAGATATAAGTTCATTTGGAAGCTTAATACTCTCTGATGAGTTGAAAAGTGATATGCAAATATAATATACAGTAATTACAGTGCCTTATGATTTTATTACAATTACCAACAGAATAAGAATTGGATCTTGATATAATATAGTTTGGTATTGAATTTGATTTTATCTCTGGTAAAATACTCCTTGTGGTTGATTTAAGGAAGAAAAAAAAGTCTTGTTTGTAATATTTTGCTTTGAGAATATTTTTAGAATTGTTTTTTGGCAACATTTTCTCAGTGGGAATTATTCTATTAAGTGTGTATATGTAAGATTATAGAACAACCAGATGTATACAAGATCTGAAATGTTTTTTTCTATTAGCTTTGATTCTCAGTGTTTTTATGGGTGGGCAAGTGTAATGTTAAAAGGACATCAATTATCTCTGACAGAAAAGATTGGTCCCATCATAATTTGTGGTTCCTAATTAGATTGTTTGTAAGAAGCTTGAAAAATTGTGAATTCCATGAAAGAAAGTTTCTGTAAGCTTGTATAGGATCGGTATTGTACTGCAATTCCCAGAAAGATAATTATATGTATACATAAGAGAACAAATAAATGAATGGTATAGATGAATGGAATCAACTGGCATTGTATACTTATTTGATGAAATGAATTGGTGGAACAAGTAACTGTAGTAGTATTCTAATTCAGGTATCTTCAAGCAGCTAACTAGTGTTAGACTGTTGCTATTACAAGTGTTTCTACCTTGGTAATATGCTACATTACTTATACTACTTATTTGTTCTATTCTCTCTACTTTCCTTTCCCCACCTCTCTCTAATTGTTTCTCTGTTTTGCTATTATATGGTATGCTGTAAATTCATGTTAAGTTCAATTACCAATTACGTACTGGTTCCTTTGTTTTATACCTTCAGATTTTTTTCCTTTCGTCTAACTGCCTTTTCCTATTCTCATCCTCCATTTATTAGTTTATATTCCATTCTATCTCTTATCTTCCTCGAATCTAATTAGATTTGTGGCTACACATTGCAGCTTTCTTTTAATATCAGTTTCCTTATTGTTGACTTTTTTTTCCCCCCTCAGTTTAAATATTTCTGTTATTCGTGGTTCATTTTTACACAATACTTGCTTGTTTGAAAGGATGGCACCAAGGTTGTCAAATTGGTTGGTACAATACTAGTAAAATGGACTTTTATCAAAATGAGGAAGGACATTGACACTGTTCATCACTGCTTATCCTCCATTCTATTAGGCTTTGACCAATAGTAATTATTTTCACTTGATCTGAATGTAGATTGAATGAACTTGAAGATGAAACGATTCTTCGTTTGTAAAAGATTGATTCTACTGCTTTCTTATGAGCTGTTCCCTTATTGCCAACCCTATTGCCTCAACCACTTTTTGATGTTTCACAATTTTTGTTTGATATAACTGAAATGTCTCATCATTAAAACTAAAAAAAAATGCAATTTGAACTCTATAATCTCAAGCATTAGGTTTACCTTAACTGAGGATCTGGGATTTCAGTGAGCAAATTTGATTCTTTGACAAATAAGATGACTTAAATAAGTTCAATTTTATAGCTAAGAAAATGTAGAATTGCTTACAGTTCTAAATTTCTTTCATGATGTAATCATTATAAAGCATTATATTTCTAGTTTTCTTTAAATGGTACATTTTCAATCTTTTTTGTGTCAAATTATTCTCAACTTGGATCCTTCATTCAACATCAAGTTCAATATTTCAAGGTAGTTAATTTAAAACCTACTTAAACTACTTTTATTAGAATCTGAGTTAATTTCACTAGTGTGAATCAAAATCTTTTACAGGTCAATGATGGAAATGTTACATGGAAATAGATATACAGCAATGATTCTCAACCTGGGGAAGTCTGCAAACCCTGAAGGTCCACGGTTCCCAACATCATCGGGGTCCACAAAAGTACTCCTGGGGGCCTGTGAGCTTGTTGAGTTGGCAGACCATTCATAAGCCTTGGGTTAGTGGGGAAAACTAAAATAAAACAGTTCCTTGATGTTGGAAAGATTGAGAATCACTGATATGTGGTAAGGCTGCTAGAATTTGCTTGGTGATCACAGAGAGGTCCATCAGGGATGAACAAAATGTCTGATGACTGCCCATTGTTATCCTGGGGCAGCCTTGAAGATAATTAACAATGTCTCCGTTTTGGAGAAAAAAAAACGGAAATTGAGAAGTAGGTAAATGCCCTATCCCATGTATCCCACTATTTTCCTTCCCTGGTTCAGGTGTACAATATTTTAGCCAAAATTCTGAAAACTGACTTTTTTTCTTCATCGGAAAAAAAATGTTCAGTTTTCAGGGCTTTTTATACTTGAAAATAAAAAGTATGCCAGTAATTTCATGGTCTGTTTATTTCATTTCACTATACAAGTCACTCAGTGTGAATGTATAATGTTCACTGCAAATACATTGCCATTCCCTAAGAATCAACTCAATCGTCTACACTACATACAGTTACCTACATTACCAATCTGAAAAATTCTGTATTCCTAAAAGTGTCTGGTCGCACAGGTTTCAGATTGGAAATTGTATACCTATTTAACAATTTCTAAATTCCCAACTTTCTGCTCCAGTATGTTCTTGTCATGTTTGTAATATTTATTTTCAAAACACACCAGTAAAACATTTATAAATTTTGAATGCTTATGCTACAAGCTCTGAATAAGAAAACAGGAAGAAAACAATTACGGAGCTGATGTATAATTCACAGAACAGCTGTGCAATTGAAAAGTGGAATCTCTGATGCCTTTTAATAACTCAAAGTAAAATGATAGCGATATTTTTACTCAACTAATGTAGAGTGCAGCTGTCTATGGGTAATTTGCCAATACTTGTATAACTCGACTGATATTTCATAACAATAAAAAGGCTTATCAAGGAATCTCTACTTACCAGGTTTCCATAATTTTCAATAGTAAAACTATCCAACCCAAAATCATGCCAAAATTTGTTTGCAAAGAAAAAAATAAAGACAAGTTTAAGATTTATTCTAGATTGTAACTAAATTATCAATGTTTATTGTTGGAAAACTTTCTATCTTCCTGGAAGTGGTTGGGTAGTAGGAAAGCTGTTCAGGTTTACTCCATATTGTCTGGAAAAAAAGCTTTCTTTGTCTTTTTGAAAGTCACCAATTTTTTTCATAGGGGATTCAATTTGCAATTCAAGGTAATGCTAAATTGATCCCTTAGTTTGTCTCTAACAGTATCCATGCATAGTTTTTTGGGCAAGAGAAGAAACTTATTCATTGATCGTCCCTTTTTTTGCAATTTTTTTATTGATCACCCATGACATATTGCCAAAAGATGTTGGTCACGTGACATTCTATAGTGAAAAACAAGACTGTCTTAAACTTAAGATACTATTTGCTGCTGTATCTCCCTTTCAATCTATATCTCTGAGATTCCTTAATTTCTACTCTGTTCAGCAGTCTCATAAAAACAGTTGATGACTAATTTGTGTAATGGCTTATATAATTTTGTTTTCCGAGTACAGCAAACCCCCATTAAAATAGACTAATAGGGGAGGAATAGGTACCTGTTATAGCCAATTGTTTGATGGTAGGCATTAATGCTGTATATGTATACAATATTGGAAAGTATATATAGTAACTCTCAGACTATTTTTATGCTCTTTTTAAAAATATATTGCAATAATTCAATATCTACTTTGAAAGTTTGATTTTGGATATAACTGCAAGAAAATAGCAAAGTTGAGATGCCTTTGTGTACACAGAATTTCTGTGCAGATTAGTGACATGTCTAAATTTTTGACTGAAATTTCATTGATTCCACAGTAATTGAATGCCACTAGGGAAAAAATTCCTACCATCTTTTTTATTAAAGATTTTAATATAATTAATAGATTTCAAGTTATTTCTATTGACACATCGCTTTTTACCAAAATTCAATGAGTTGCTAATATATACTGAACATGATACATATAACTATATAAAACACATGCACCTATGTGTGCATATATAATATATATATATATATGTGTGTGTGAATTGACAGAATATAGATAAAAATGACAATTGGAAGGTGAAATGAAAAAACCCGATAGGTGTTACATCAGAAATTTCATTCTGTGGGCATAGTTTGATGCATTTCAATGGGCCAGCCATCTTTTTCAGAGAAAAATATTTGCAGTGGTTCAAAGAAAAATATGCTATTTACATTTCAATGTGGAAGAGGAAAATGTGAATATTTCTGTGTTTGGTAGGAACAGGAGGGGAAATGTTTTGTATCTGTAATGTCACCCTCAATTACACAGATGCAAACACCTCCTGTTAACTGGGCTCTGAAGTTTCAATGGGCTAAGCAAGTCAGAGGTGGATTATAAGTTCCCCTTTATAAAATAAAGGAGAAAAATACAGACAAAATAATGCGACTGCCTTTACATTCTCACAACACAGAACAAGTGGAAGAGTAAAAAAAAATGTCATTTTTTTTCTCTTGTCCACTCAATATCATGTGTAAAAGTTATTAGGTAATCTTTTCCCTATTCATGAACATTAGATTCTCATTATAACTACATTGTTGCAATTCTAAGCCATTACAAAAATGGGAACCTGATTCATTTGTCATGTCTGTCTGTTGACATTTAAGCAAACAAACATAGCTATAGCATGGGGACAGGAGATCCATCTCTCAAACAGCACTGTCCCATTGTGATAAAATTACCATGATCAGCAGTACACTCAGTCTGGCTTGTTCATGATGCTAATGTCTTTTTGGCAAAAATGTGCATCAAAAAAGCAGCTTGTTGCATTTTACATCATTGGTATTCAGAGTACTGTTCAGTCAGTACTATTAGGTAAATGTAAAAATAGATTGATAAATTTGTTCTTCATTCCAAAGACCCATAATGTTAATTAGGACATTTCTTTTGAGAATAGTGGAACTAGTATAAAAACTGATTCTACAAATGAAATAAGGCTATTAATCAGTATCATGATTAGATATATATAATCACATGAATTCTCTCCTGTATCCGGATACTATAGTTGATGAGTCAATCGACTAGTAATAATGTAGATGTTGTATACAAATATTACCAGTATTTTCACTCTCTCAAAAAGCCTCGACTTTAAGTGACAAAGTAAAACTGCAATATGTTAAAGTCTATTGGTAAATCCTAATCAATCACTCACCCAACTCTACTGTGGTTACTTACAGGTAGGCTGGGTGTGAACTTATCGTGTCTCCATATTGCAAGAGGAAAAAAATGCAGGTTTTCAATATAAATCTAGAAACTAAATTCAGCATTTGAACCTAAATCTGGAAACTAGATTTGACATTCCAGAACACCAGACACTTTGAAGGCTGGAGAGTACAAGGTCAAAATGTGAAAAACAAAGATGAAAATTTTGAATTATCCTATTGAAAAATAAAATTACGGATGTTAAGAGACTGATTATATACTCCTCTGGAAACTTGGATCATTCCAGTACTTCTAAATTGTCATTGTTCAAGTTTCTCTGATTTACCTCTGCCAACAAAGTTGGAAGGCGTTTGTATATTCACTCATGTCTGTCCTGTTTGTCCACTGTATGTTCTCATAAAATTTTGTAGAAGCATAGGCAGTGGTCTATGGAAAAGGTGACTAAATTTTGGAGTTGTTTCATGAATTTTTTTCCCCCTGCATTGTAACTGTCTACACCATAGGATATCTTCAGGTTCTCAATGAAATTTCTGGAGGAGTAGCCCAAGGGGTAAGGAAGAATTGGTTAAATGTTTCAGGAGATCAAGGAACTTTTATCTTCTGCGTGTTGTAGCTATATGTCTGCATAATATCTCAATTAATTCCGATTAAATTTTCTGGGAGAGTAGGTCATAGAGCGAGAAAGTGGTTCAATCTTATAGCTGATCCAGGAATTTTTTTGAAATTTTTTTTCATAATTCATAATGATGAATGCTTATGTTTGAAACTCCATTTGAAATAATGTTATCACAATGTATTACTTGGCTTAGACAGTGTTGCTAGACTAAACAATCAAATGAAATGGGTCTACTGCTGAAATCAAATCTGACTGATTAGGTTGTCGCTTTAACATAGCGTTGCTCTTACCATTGAGCTAAAATATTATAGTGGCTACCTAATCAGTTGCATGTTGGATTCGTGTAGCAGCCCAATCTTTTTAAAAAAATCTTTTTTTTTTTTTTTTTTTAACGCTATGTAGGCAGACCATGTGCTAAAGAAGAATTGATTAAATCTTGAGGTCAATCTCTTGTGCATAATTATTTGTGAACTGATTTTCAACTAGTTTTTGGTGACAATGGTTTTTGCAGATGTATGCACTGTCTGGGTGCTTTCTAGTGCCATTTATTGTTGCTGCCTGACTTTCACCAAGATTTCTCTTGATGTTTCAAGATCAATGATTGTTACATTTTGCAGACTGAATACAAGACCATTTGCTCTTTATATAGATGTTTTTGTTTAGCCATTGGTCACCTTGATGATTGCTTAAATCTGATTGTAAATAGGAGCAGTTCTATTAGAATCAAGCCAGCTATGTAAATTTGAAAAAAAAAATTACTTCCAATTATTTTCGGATTGATGTCGTACACTCTGCCAACTTGGAATGATGAAATTTATCATCTACATCATTATTCATTATCACATACATAGGGTTGAATTGAATTTAAATGAGACATCTACCATTGTCTGACCAGTTTATTACCTGAGATTTAGTTTTGTAATTGATTTAAAGTAATTTTTCAACTATTTCAACCTTCATAAGTATTCTGAAGATTTGCGTAAAAATAACTTGATAATCATCGGTATTCCATTTGTGATTTCAATAATTCGGTCTCGAATGATTTAATGGGAATATTTTTGAGTTTTGCAGCATACTGTGAAAAACCTATAGAAAATACTATAGAGTATGAACAGAACATAAAAAGTTCAGGAAATCATAAATGCATCATGATCATTCTGTAATTAGGAAATTTATTAACTAGAAATTATTTATGTAGACGATATAAAACCAGTTGAAAATTAATTTTACTCACAAACTGGTTAGTTGAATGGTATTTTAGACATTTTTTTTTCTAATTCACTGTTTACAAAATGTCAAACTCTGAGTTGGCTTTATCACAATATGTCAGATCTGGAATTTAAGATGTGTGAATTCCAGACATGAATAACAGAAAAAGTGATTCTGTGATGTCATGTGGTGTCAACTCGTGTTTCAGAGTTCATATTTTTTTTTTTTTTGTAATCATTGAATTTCTCTTATAAGGAATATTTTTGTACAAGTATCTGTATTTTTTCTTTTCTGTGAAAATTATGTTGCCACTGAGGATATCAGAACAGTTAATATAACAGCACCATTAAACGATATAAAAACATTTAAAAAGGCAGATATTTGTCCATGATTTTTGAGTATTCATCCAACCATGTTAATAATTATGAATAAATTACAATTTTCAGTAGTGCTTCAGTGGCACAGTGGTCCAGGGCATTGTGTTGGACATCAATTGGGAGCAAAACTTTTTTCTTTTTTTCCTTGCTTTCGAGGTCATGTGTATTAACCATCAGGTGGAGTAGGCTTTTTTCTTTGGCAAACCCTTACTATTGATTTTATTTTTATTTGTAACAATCAAGTGACATCATGCACAAATAACAATGCGAGTGACGTATACAAAAACTGAAGTCACTCTCACTTCTAAAGCCCAACTAAGGTTGGCTTGATCTGCTAAAGTTAGCAAATCTTGTTCATGGAGACTGTTGATAAATAGAAATAAAACCTGTAGTTTTGGAATGATATTGCATGGAGAAATGAATATTTTTATTTTTTTAGATTTTAATGAAGCAAAGGAGTTTGACCTTAGCGCAACCAAGCTCTTATTTTTTAGATAATTTTTTCACTTTTATGCTACTATTTACTTTCATAATATTTTTGTTGCTTTTTATCACATTTTGGAGACCAAATAAATCATTTTGAAAAATTTAGATGTAAAGACAAAGGTAAATAGTGGCATAAAAAGGAAAAAAAAATACTCACTGCAATTTAGTTTTATTAAATGTATGGTTTTGCTAATTTTTTTTGTTTTTGTTTTCTAGCATCTTTTTGCTTTTTTTTTTTTTTTTTTAATGCTCTTCCAAAATGCATTGCAATTTTTTGGAAGTTTAATTTTAGTTATGACCAAGAAAATAGCATAATTTTAGTCATAGAAAAAAGAAAATACTATTGTGTACTCATAGGATTCCTGAGCAGATTAAATCTGTTTTTTTTTTTTGTTTTTTTTTTGTTTTTTACTAAAGAAAATATCAATTCTGCCATAATTAACGGATCTGTCACCTGCAAAAATGAAATCAGGTTTTAGAATTAAAATTTTTTACAGTATTCACTGTATTCATTTATCTCTACATTTACAATTTGGATATGTTTTTGCTTAATGAAAGGTTTATGTAACAGGATTGATGGGTTTGGGGGTACCGAAAGGGTCCACAAAAATTATTTGTGGATTTAGCCCATTTGCAGACACCTGGTGCCCCTGACTCCCATGAATAGCAAAGGATAACTGCATATCATTGTCTGTACACTATTACTATTAGCTAGTAGTACTATTTAGTCAGCTTTATGTATTTTTCTATTGATTCTATATTCTTTGACTGTATAATGTTATAATAATAAACATCAGTTTCTATCTATATGTACATGTGAGAGAATATTTTCTATTCTGTTGATGTTACTATGTATGTTTTCTTATTGAATAATTGTGTAATTGAATATATACATATCTATTTGACCTATTCAGTGCACTGGATACATAAAATAATGGATGTATATACTAGGCAAACATTGCATTGCAGAGACAGTTAAGAAAGGTACACAAACAGTAAAATAACTGGAAGAACAACAGTTAAAATCAATAGCACAGTCTGTTTGCTCCAGTGTTGATTTGTGGCTGCGTTTGTCACCATTCTACTCAATAAGAACTCTGCTAGACTGCCAGACAAGCAATGAGGCAGTCTGCTACAGGTTGGGTTTTCATTTTCCAACTACTAATTATCCTGCTTTAGCTATTTTCTATCATGGCTTACGTCTTACATTTCCTATTCCTCTTTCTTTCATATGTCTGGGATTTGGATGCTACTCTTACTGCCTTTATATCTCTTGCTCTTCTATTTTTCTTTGATCTTCTGTTTTGGTTCTTGCTTACTCTTTTCTTTCAATCTTCTCTTATATTTATTAGTTTTTTTTTCTTCTCCTCGTCTAATAGGTAAAATAACAGATTTTAAGGCTGTTAGATGCAGATAGACAAATAAGTGGTTGTGTTGTTGATATAAGCTAATAAACATGGCATAGTACCAACTGCTCTCTCCATAAAGGAACTTGTGAATGTGAAAAATTCTTCTGTTTTTACTTTTTAAATTGTATCAATTTTCTATGAAGTGAAGAGAAATTGATATTTTTATTCTAGCTTTAGTAGTTTTAAATAGAAGAAAATACTCAAATAAAATAGTTCTTAATACTTAGTACTTGAAATAATGTGAAGAATCATGACTTTCAACGTCATTGGACATAGACCTTCAAGATCTGCCTGTCATCTTGATTGTGGGCATTGCAGCACTAGTATCTCCTGAACTTGTCATCTTATTTTTTGTTGGCCACAATTTTGCATATGACTGCTGGGATCCACATTGTGATCTATGATATCCATTGGTTATTCGACATGTTAACATTACCTGCCTATTGCCATCTGAGTGTCTTAATAGATTTTATATCTCTTACTCCTGTGTTTTCTCTAATATACTGAGCTGTTTCATGATTTCTCCATGTGATGTTGAGCATGATTCTTTCTTTTGCATGTTGCATGGTTCTTTGAGAGCCAATCTCATGGTTAAGTTCTGTTTCAGCTCCATAGGTTACTATTGGGAGGATGCATTGGTTATAGACCCTTTTCAAAACTGATCCTTTTATTTTTTGTTGAGTTTGCCCTGCTGAAAGCCTGCCAATGTAGGGTGATTCTTTGTTTGATTTCTTCAAGGATTTTATAAGCTACTGTAAATTCAGCACTAAAAGATTATCACTTTTCAATTTGTCAGCTTGTCAGTAATCTTAAAGGTATCAACATTTTCTTTGGATCAATCAGTGGGATCCAGTTTATCCACTTTAATTATTTTCTTACCTTATTTATCTGAGCTCACCTCTAGCAATTTATAACTACAAGGTATGTAAATGGACATTCAGTATTGTGGCTTAAAATTAATTTCTTGCCATCCTTTCACTGACTTCTTCCAGAGATCATTTACTCAATTTGATATTTAGTTAATGGTTTATTGACCAATTGGATGAAACGGAAGATGCCAACTTAATTTGTAATTGATGAAATGTTCATAGATGAAACTTTTGTCGGCAAAATATCCAGACAGTTTCTTCCAAATGAAAAAATTTGGCAATAATCGTAATCATTTTCTTCAAATATTTGCAGTTCAGCAGAAAATTTGAATACAGCAACATTTTCTATTCCTGTTGTAGATTCAAAGTTTCCAAACAACTTTCTCACTACAAATGTTACATTATGCGGTTTACATTTTGTTGAAATGAATAATTCATTTTGAAATTTGAAACAGCTTTAATCATAATTTTCTTTGAGAATAAAGGGATCACAATTGATTTAATTGCATTAATCAAAATTAGTGTTGAACAAAAAAATTTCAACATTTGTTAATGTCTAGAATGTTTTTTTAACTGCCTCCCAGCTTTTTATGGGAGTAGGTCAATTCACAATGTAAGGTTATGTAAAATTGGTGTCTTAAATGATGTCTGGCAGTACTCACACTTGTTTTTTGAAAATTTGGACTTTTGAGTGATCCAACAAAAGGAATAACTTCATCAATCACCACCACAGTATGCTGCTTAAAGACATTGGCTACATGATTTCTATAAAGTGACTAACCAGACCTGTGAATGTTCCAGTTTCTTCTTTTTTTTTTTTTTTTTTTTTTTCCAATCTTTTAGTTGATACTTTTAAACTCAGTTGTGTTAGTGATTTTAGTTGTAAGTTTAAACAAGTAGAACATAATGGAAATGTAATAAGTGAATTTATATTCAAAGTTTTCATCTTGGGTTTCGCAGGTTATATTGATTAATCATTTATATAAGTGGGCTACATAATTTTCAATACCAGATTTGATGGCATACAAAACACCCTATTTCAGCAAGGAATATCAAAAGCTTTCCCTGAATTCTTATTCATCACTCAGTTTTTAAAAACTTTTCTTGGAGTTCTGGTCAATATGAGGCTGGATGTTTACCTTTTTAGCTATTTTTCTGGGAAAAGGGCCACCATCAGTCTTTTATTGTCTGTTGTTGGACATAGACCTTTTCAAGATTCACCACACCTGTATTGTAGGCATTGTGGAGCCAATAATTTCTGAATTTGTTTAGTTCGTCTCTCCTGATTATGCATGTGATCTATGGGGATTCATCCGGTGAGTTTTGATGTACATTGTTGGTCTGCCATTCTTGCAACATGACCAGCCAATTGCACGTTGCATGCTTCTGTTTGAGGGTTGGTTTCTTGGTTGGGTTCCATGTTTCAGGTCCATGTAACATTTTGGTGATTTGGTCAATATTTGTGAAAAGTTTGCAGATGCAATTGAGTAGATTTTTTGGTCAGTTATTTTCCGGGTTATCTTTTTTTATATAAAAGTATTGATTGCAGTGTTCCAATTTTTTCTGTTACTCCACTTTGTTTTAGGTATAAGTTGATACAATCACTAGTTTCCTAGTGATCTTACCTGCTTTTTTGAGTAGGTTGGTGGTATTATTTGGCTCTGGGGTCTTTCCTTTCCTTTGTCTGATGGTTTGTTTCAACTTCCATGGTGTAATTTCTGGGAAATCCTTGGACTCGCGGTCTGCATCTTGTATATCCTATTTGTTTTGTAATCTGTGTTTTGAGTAGTTTTTTTGTAGAATTTTCAGGTGCATTTGATAATCTTGTCTGTTAGGTCTTCGTTTTCCTTGAGTATCTGTTATGTTTCTATCCTGCACTGAGAGCTTTGCTTATAGCCTCTGAAGCCTCAACCTTTTTTGAGAATTGTTTTAATGATTGCTGTCATGCACCTTGTCTTTGTTTCTTTTAGATTGTTTCACTCAGTTTGGTTGCTTCAATTTCCTCTTGTTCTTGCCAGTGGATTGAAGTTTGTGTTTTCCATGAGATTCTTGGTTTTATGAGATTTTACAGATGGTTTTTGTGCTCTTTTGGGTTAATTATAGTGCAGACGTCAATTAGATAGTTATTTTGTTGAATTTGTTGGTGGTGGTTTGCTGATGGGGGAAGAATTTTGTTTTTCAGTTTGAGTTGAAGGATTGAGTAGGTGCTTTTGGTATGTTTAGTGGTTGTGGTTTGATGTGGAGCATTTTTCTGTACTCTTTGTTGGTATTCACTTGCATTTTACATCTTACCATTCTGTGGTTTTTTCCTACATCAACTTGAACTAGGACTTGAATGTCTTTAATGGTGTTATCTTTGTCCTGTTCTTTCATTTTTAGTTTCATGGTTTGGGCTCCTCCAAGTTCATTTTCTAGTAGGTTTCTTCTTGAATGTATTCATGATTTTTTAACCTGTTTGGGGTTAGTTTTCAAGATTTTCACCTCTCCTTCTGTACTTTATAACCAAACTTGATGTAACATTCATTTCCTTGTCCTATGTGTGCATTGATGACATTGAAGTATTTTCTGGTCTTAGAGTAGAAAGTCCAAGTTGTCATAGTTGTCTCTCCTTTTTGGTTGACTTTGAAGTGTGAGCATAGACTTGGATGATATTCAGTTTGTACCTCTTGAAGAAATGCTACCAGTTGTCATAAGGTATAAAAGATTATTCAACTCCCACAAAGCTTTTGATCATACTTTTGAACTATTTTACTAATTTTATAGCTGAACAAAATCAGAATAGCCATTTCCCTTAATCATCTGACAAACTTGTATAAATAAAAAGGAATATTGGTTCAATAAAGATATGCAACTAAACTTTAAAAATGAAATGAAAAAATTGTGATGTTGATGAATCTAATGCCTTCATGTTTAAGGTTAATGGTTACTTTTGAAGTGTATTTGTGATCCTATTACAGCAGTTGGGTTTGATTATATTGCTACTTGAATGCTTCAATAAGTTTTTAAAAATACTGAAGATAGCCACAACTACTCATAAGAACTAAAAAGGCTATCTGGTCACTTCAGGAAGACAAACTGAATAACAAAATTAAATCTAAGTGACTGGAGAGTATAGATCACCTTTCTGTTGCCAACTATCAATGTTGTATTTTTGTTAGACTATTATCAAACTGCTACTATTTAAGTTTTGACTTTATTTTTGTATGTCATGATGATGACCTCACCAAAACCAGTAACGTCATATACACAATGAATCAAATCTCTCAACTGAGATTGACTTGTTGTGCTTACGTTTGCAAATCCCATTTACAAGAACTATTAAAGGAGTTCTAAACTTTGATGAAACAAGTTTGTCACTAGCACGGCCAAGCTTGTTGATCATTACAGTCTTAAATGAGTTTTCCTTGATTGTTTTTCACTGGAATTGGTTTTGCATGGAGAAGATTCTTTTTGTCTGCACAGTCTCTTAGTCTTTGATCATCTGTAATTAATAAATGGTATTCAGGGCAAATTGTAAGATTTATTAAAAAAAAGTCATCCACTGGTTTCATCTCTCTGGTCAATAGTATTGACCACTGCTTGTGATTGTATTATGATTCTGTTTATTGTCAACTGTTTTGTTCATCACTCATAACTATACTGTAATTGTCATTCAGTTATATCCTCCTGATATGTGTGAGAGAAAGAATAAGATATCAACTGTACTTGGATATCATTGTTTTGGGCTGCATTGTTCCTTGGCCCATCTTTGAGATTAGATGTTAATTATTCGGACTAGAATTCTCATCCTTGCTGTTTATTTTGTTATGTTCTTTGGTTTTTTTCATGTGTGTAATTCACATTTTTTCTCATGGATAGTTCTTGTTCTGTGTCAAAGATTTGAGTCTGAAAAGTATTTGATATGTACTGAGTAGATAAACATTCTAATATTTCACTATGAGGCAGTATCAGTTTAATTTTCAGTTGAAGGATGCTTTCATAACTTTGGTTGTGCATTACTGAAAATGAATACCCTAATAGAATTCAATTCTATATTGGATTTTCTTACATAGCATTTTGTCAGGCTCACATAAGCACCCCTTTTTATTTATGTGCCCTCCATTGACTTTCCTTATTTAATTTCACTTCAGTCCAAAGAGAGCAAGGGCTTTCTTTTTCCATACATGTTCAGGTATGCTTGACCACATGGTATTACTTTTGATTGAATTTTGTGGGTGTCTTTTAAATCAAATTTTAGGGATCAACTGGTTTTTCACTTTCTTAATACAACTGCATGATTTATTATACATTGTTTTTGACCATATTATATTTATGAGGTAGTTTATTCTCTGGAGAAGTTGTATATAGTGAATTATTCTTTGGAAAACAACTGATTATACAGACTACAAATCCTGCAGGTATTTCTTTCTGGGGAAAAAGGAAGCACTTCTTGGCCCTTTATATCAAATACAAACCAAATGATTAATTAAGCAGAAACCACTGCTAGGCTTTTTTCAATTGGGGGGGGGGAAAAATTGTATTGCATATGTAATGAAAATTAGCATTTCGATCTACTCAGTACATGTAATTTTTTTTTCTCAGTTTGACTCATGAAATATCAAGAATTTTTATTTTATTTCTAGATCTCAAATTATCTATAAGGGGAAAAGGCTACTGGGTGAATTATAAACTTGTGAAAGGCTGAAGAACACAAGGGATGAGAACATTTGTCCAAACATATTAGATAATGACTCGCTTCAGAATTTCATACTATGCTACTTCAACTAAATCATTTCTTTTATACACTTTATAATCTCTTGCATTTTTTAAAATTTGTTTCTTATGCTTTAAGAAATATAAAATGTGAATTATTTTTGTATTTCAAGCAGCTTTTTAAACTACTTAATAACTCAGAATTTGAGCAAATTAAATGACTAATAGCAATTTCAGAAAATGAGCAAAATTTGTCTTGCTTTTAATATCTGAATTCTTTTCTCATTTTACATCTTGAATTCAATCTTTTTCTTGAAATTATGAAAATAATATAAAAATCCATGTATTAGTTTTAAGGCAACAATGTCTTTACTTTTTATGTGAGTAGCATAAATAATTCTGGAAAAACTTGGAAAATACCAAAGATTATCAATAAAAGTTTTAAAACAGGGGAGTAGACCCTACTCTAAATGAGTTGATTCTTATTATAAAGATCCATTATAAGATTGCCTTGCATATTTCAATTGAATTGCTTAGTGTGAACTAAGTTAAAATCTTTTCACTAATATTTGCTGACATCTCTTATATATCTGAATAAATAGATGCTTTCAAAGTTACTTGAAGTAATATAGAAGAGTAAGGTAAAATAAAGTTATATTAAGGGTAAGCTATCATGAAATCTTTTACTTGCAAAATATTGTCAAATCACTGTAGCCCCACAAATGGCCTACCCAACTAACCAGCCAAGTGGGCTAAAAAATTTTCTCTTTGCTTGTGTGTGTGTTTGTGCGTGTATCTCTCTGGGTGCTCATGGGCACATTTTTAGGGCTACAATCTTGTAAATTTGCATGAGTACACGAGTAGGCATAATTTAAACATTTGTTTTTCTTAAGTGCCTTTTTGTTTCTATGGTCATTTTGGACCAACAATGCCTAAATCATAGGCTGGTATTTTTAGACAATTCTTTAGACCTTTAATAATTTTAGATTATATCTAGATAATTAGTTCTGGTACATGCATGGGCCATGGTGGTTCATTTATGCAAAGTATGGATGTTATTTTAGTCTTGAACTTTTTCCAAAATAGATTTCTTTACTTTATATGAAAATTGTATCAGGTCAAAGTGAAGAATAATGTAAATTCTATAAACTCTTGATAGTCAAAATGTCTTTAAAGCATATCATGAAGGCACATTTTTATGTCCTATGCTTATTAAAGCTGACTTCAGTTCTTCAAGTATTGTTATTATGCATGATCCAAGTGTGAACACTACATAAGGTATGCCTATTAAATAAAGACATGTGAGTCAAACAGCATACATACATGGACCATGTGATATACATTAACAAAAGGGCAAGCATAAACTACTCCTGACAGTTCCAATCTGCTCACGTCTTCAGTTGGCTGTTACCCATTGCTTGGAGTAGACATGTTTTTCTGACATGTCTGAAAATGGTCTGTTCAAAAATTGAGCAATGCTTTGATTTGGATTTTATTCTATCAATTAGCCACACCTTGTATTGATAGTACTTTAGTCTCTCAAGCATAGCTAGTGAGTTCAATCCTTACTGCATGAAAGTGGACTTGTGCCAAAGTTAGCTTAGTCCAACAAATGAGTATAGTACATGATTTATTTATATTACATAAAGGTTCATTGAAGTTATTCATAAGAAAAGTCATGTAAAAACAAATGAAATATTTTGTCATTTTAAAACTTGAGGATGTTTTATATTAATCCTTAGGACCAGTTACTAAGCCTTTTATATGAACTCCTTGTACTTTAGCAATACTAAAATATATAGTAAATTCCTCAATGAGATTCAAGGAATACTTATTGTAATTTCTATAACTGCAAATGTGCCATTGACTGCTATCAATATTAAATGGCTTATGTATATTTTTAATTAATGATTCATCGAATTGAGTGAAATTTATCAGTGACAATGAAATCTGTTCAAGAAAATCTCAAACTTTTCACCTGCCGTATTAATATAAAATTAAGTCCAATTTAAGTGGCCTTCAATGGCATAACCAAAGGCTTTGTTGTCTTTTGTTTTTTCATTTTTAGTCTGACTCTTAAGATACCCATTCACATTCATAGTAATGTCTTCCTATGAGTATTAATGATATTCTATTTTGTATCCTTCACAGACCAGTGCCGCTTATAAGCGGTTAAAATCTCAGGCAATGGGTACTGATAACAAGAGAGATGCAGCAGTGCTTCAGTTGTGTGGTGAGTATCTTTGTTCTCAAATGTTTCTCTGTTTGCAAATGGTATAAGTACTTTCATTCAAAACAAGTATAATTTTGTGTAATAATGCAGAATTCAAAGCAAACTCTGTTTTACAAGTTGTGATCCTTTCAGTTTTTAAATCTCAAAGTAAAAAAAAAAATGGATTTCATGAAGATGTTAGGCTATTCTGTTTAGAGCATGAGTAATTATTTCAGGCTAGTTTTATTGGCCAAAATGAAATCTGATACTATATTTTATGCACTCCTCTTACTATCTATGTGAATTTTGTTTTGCTTCTCTTGAAGCTATTCCAGTAGTCATATTTTTGTACCAAATAGATGAAAATGTCAGTAAATTAGTCATAAACAATTTGTGTGCATATGCTCTAAAGTTCATATTTATTTTATTACTGACTAGTTTTATACTATAGTTTATCTTCAGATAATACACACACACACACATATATATATATATATATATATATATATATATATATATATATATATATATATATGATTACAGAATATTTTTAAAAACTTACTGTAGTTTTCTCCAGCTTACTAAATATTGTTGGGAAAGATTTTTTTACAAAAATTCTGTCATTAATTCGAATATGTTTACATTCCTGTGGACTCTCGTGGAGCATAGGGTCGCAACCTCTCTGCTGCGGTTTTAGTAACAAGTATAATTTATAAGGCCAAGCTGCCATATCCAACCCTCCTCCTTTACCTGAGCTTGGAACCTGCTATGGTAACTGCCAAGCTATAACTTTTTCCAGTCAGTAACTTTTTTGTACTATTCACCTATAGCTGGATGGAGCAGTGGATTCATACTTTTGCCGAGGGCATTGGTCTAGATTGAATTCAAACAGCCTTGGCTCAAACTGAAACTTGGTTAGCCGATTCTATTTTCCATGCTGGTAACCATTATACCACTCAGAACTCCCTCTATATGAATTTGATGATTGATAACTTTTGTTAGCTACTGATAAAGTTGACAGGACTCTTGGGAAATTTAAAAAATAAAAATTCAAATTACAAAACTAACAATTGAATAATCCTACCTACAGGCAACATGGAACAAAAACATCTTAGAACTTTTCTGAAAATTACTTTTGCAAAAAACAAATAACCCGAAACATGACTTTTCTTTACTTTAATTCTTTGATACAATCAAATTGACAGCTATATATGGTAGATAAAAACTAAATTTTCTCTGATTTTTGCTGATTTCACTATTGAAGTGCAGTGTAGCTTTACTTGAGGTCCCATGGGAAGTTTTTATTAAAAGCATTAAGTAAGGTTTTTATGAATACCTAATATAAGTACTTTAAAAATAAATGTTGCAAATTTTTTTTCTATGTATAATTTTGAAGATGGTATCTGAGATAGCCACCAAATACTTATAATGCCCATTACTTGTTTGTTATTTACATTTTTTTTGTAGTTTCAGATGTGCTCAATGACATTAAGTTTCTATCGCAGTCTGACTTCTGGAAAGATGTTATTTTCAAGATGGTGTACAAAAGCTTCAGTACAGACCTACTTCATGAGTTATAGATTATGATACAACAGTACACAATATATTGACAAATTCCTAGATCATCCCAAAATTTAATCATTTCTTTATCTTGTGACCCAACTTCCCACAGTTTCATTGAAATTCATTGAAAACTTCCGACAATATATGTGAACATTCATGATTGAATACAGAAATGTATGAAGAAAATAGACTTTTTAATACTTTTCTGTGTTCGCTTCCATCTGTGCTTGTGATTTCTACAAAGATTCTCAATAAATTTCGATGATCTTTTGAGGATGGGTGAGACACTGGGTAAGGTAGAAGTGACTAAATTTGGTATTGATCCAGGAACTTGTTTTTGATTGAGATATGTTTTTTCATTTTAATACTTTATACATTTCTGTATTCCCTCCTGTCTGTCTACACATTTCTAAAAATGCTCAATGAATTACAATAAAATTTTGTGGATAGGTGAGCCATATGGTAGAAGTAATCAAATTTGTTTTTGATTGAGATTTTTTTCCTATGAATTTCTATATTCACTCCTGTCTGTCAACACAATATCTTTAGAAGTTCCCAATGAATCGTGGTTCTGTGATATAGTAGAGCACCTATCAAAAATAATTAAATTTGGGGGCGGATCCGGGAATTCATTGACTTTAGAAATAAAAATAAAAATTTTATGTCTGTATTTTGCTTCTCTCTTTCCATACAATATCTCAGAAATTCTTCATGAATGGCAATAAAATTTTGTGGAAAGGTTAGGCATATTGTAAGGGAGAGGTGATTATTGATTTACCACCACTCACAAAATGGACCACACCTTCAATCTCAAGCTAACAAAGGTGATAAAACACATGCACTGCAGCAACACCTCTAGTCATAGAAGTGCTGATTGCTACACATGATATTCTTTGATAAAACAAAAAAATTTAAGAAAAATGATACATAACTGTAATAACAAGTTAATTTCAAATGAGAGATTCAATACAACACAATTTAGAATCACACACACACACACATCGAACTGCAGACAGCAATGGTGATGAAGGGTTCTATCCTATTTTTTTTTTTTTTTTATGTGCTTGTGTTTTATCTACAAAATCTAAGCGCTTCTTCCATTCAAACACTTTCCAGTGATAAGATTTGACTGTATTCATTTTTGGGGATTTAAAAAAAGTTGTTTTTTTTTTTTTATGCATGACTTCAAATTTTAACATTATGATTGTTCAATTGGCTGATGGAGAGTCTGTTAGGTTTCAATACTATTTTGTGTTAGATTTTAACTTTGATATGTTTCTATGAATGATTGCTGTAATACCTGGAATTTCCCCTGATTTAAAAGAAAAAAAAAAAAAATTTTCTCAAGTATTTTCATTTTTTAAACATTTTAGGCATTCATAAATTAAAAGTACATAAAGTTTTCATGAATGCAGGGATTTGAATAATAGACAACCATTTAGGGAGGAACTATGATCCTCAAGATTCATGCTACTTAATCCTTCATAGTTACAATAATACCATCATAGTAACAAATAAAATTACTTTTTCTTTTGTATAGCAGAGGGTAAGATTGTTCTTTGTTATTGTAGTCTATTGAAGCAAATGTCTGATTCTATGATTGATTTCAAGCTCTTTTGTCAATTATCACTTTCATTCAAATTGCAGCAGATATCTACTTGAATTCAATCTCAAGTTCATAAGAATCTAACCTAACTGTTCAAGTACTGAACCTAAGAACAAAACACTTGAGATTGTCTATGAAAATTCCACTGAAGATGGCTGCTCTGTTATGACTATATATATATATATATATGTATGTATATATGTTGGTGTTATTGGTATTCAGGTTAATTGGTAAACATTATGAAAAGTATATTAACTTATTTTTTTTCTTAATTCTGTATCATTTTCTTAAGTACTGAACTCAGACTTTAAATCCTATGTGCAAACTCATCAGTAAAAATGAGCTATTAATGATTTGGATTATTTAAGCTGTTGGGGTTGGAATACTTGAACTAAACAGAATGAAAAATTGAAACAAATGTCCTTTTGGTTTTGCAGTTGGGAGTGTGTGTATATATATATATATATATATGTATATATATGTATATATATGTATATGTATGTATATGTATATGTATATATATGTATATGTATATATATGTATATGTATATATATGTATATATATCTTTTGAAATTTCAAAAGTGGAAAAACTAAAAAAACTTATCCTATGTTTAGCCAAAGATAACTCAGCAGTATCTATACCTGGACACACCTATGTGTATTTGATGAGTATGTTTCTTGCTTCATTCTATATTAACTTGAGCTAACTAATGATTTCTTGTTAATATGGTAAAGAATATCCATATACCCTTAACAAATGCACAGCTCAACTTTGGTTCCCAAAATTTTGGAACTGAGGTAAGAGCCTTGAAGACCTGGACGTCTCTGTGACTGACGACATCTTGACAATTGAGAGCTATCATTGAGACAGACCTATGCAAAACAAGTTGAGAGGTTGCCTAGGAACTAAATGTAGACTATTCAGCAATTTGCAATTTGTATCAAATTGGAAAAACAAAGCTCAACACATAATGGTGATGATGCTGAATGAAAAGCAAAAAAAACTTGCATGTTTGAATGACCATGCAGAAATTGAACGAACTAGGCTACCACACTCTACCTTATCCAATTTACTCTCTATACTCCTCTCCAACAGACTACCACTTCTTTCAGCCACTTCCTACAAGGAAGGTTTTCAAAAACCAAGCAGCAGCACACGTCTTTGAAAATTCATTGGTTTCAAGATCACAGAATTCTATACTTCTGGAATAAATGGACTTATTACTAATTGGCAAAAATGTGCAGATTCTTAACATTTTTTTTTTCAATATATATATATATATATATCGTTATTTTGGAACTTCAAAATGATCTCCCATTAATATATGGTGAAGTTATTTGGTCTACACAACGTAAATAGAACAATTAAAATGGGTCTGCTGTAGGAATTTAATTTATATTTACATTGTCTGGGCCAAATGATACTATCATTGTATTATAACGGGAGATCATTTCAAATATAAATCAACACAATTTATAATCATTCATCAGATCAGATATCCATGTCTTTAATACAGAAGGAATCCTAATAAATCAACAATATGAAGTATTGACATTGTTCTCATTGCTAACCTTCCTGTTATGTTTGAACCTTTTTTACTCCTTTGCTAATTAAGAAAACTGGTTGAAAAAAGTGTCACATCACGGACAGTTTTCATTGAAACATATTGGTTTACATGAACTTCATCTAAGGTGACAGCAAAAATTATTTTCTATAGGAGAGACATAATGCTGAAATTCTAATCATTTTCTGAAAACACTCATCTTCATGTAGATTATACACTTGCATAAAGACTGATCATTACAAATCAAAATCATTTTTCATGTCTGTTGAAATTTCTTGCTCTATGAATTATTTTGACTTGTACCAGTGTTTTTTTTTTTGTTTTTTCTTTTTTTCAAAATGTTTTGATATGTTCAGCTTTCTTCAAGCGCATTTTGCATCTTGTTTGTGTATTTGTTACCTCCTCAATAAGTTTTACAGCTGACAAGCTCATTCATCTTGAGTCAAAACTATAATTATTAGAATTTTGTAGCTGCAACACTGTTAGACTAATAACACTATACAATAGAACTAATGATCTCCAAGTCCCTTTCTGCTTTCTATAACATTTGAAGTCAGATTGTTTCTTTGAGCATTATTTCTTTCATCTTTTATGAACGAATACATCTTGAAGTTACAGTGGAGATAAGTACAAGATCACTAAAATACATTGGTAAAAAGCACATTGCAATACCTTATTTTTCTTATAAAATATGAACATATTTGATTAATTTGAAGCATCTGGGAAAGAACAGTCAAGATTAGGTTCATTGAGACATACCTTGTCAAAAGCAGTAAGATATTAGTGTTGAGATTACTGCTGTATTTTCTAAATTGATTTTGTGATTAGATTGATTTAGCTATCTTTTGCTGATTTGGCACGAGAAAATATTACAACCAGACCGAATAATAGATAATAAAAATACTCAGATAAAACTGACTTTAGGAAAAATTATTTTTTCTCTATCAGATTTTAATGATATAAATATTTGTGAGAGCTAGCTCCGTTGCTGTGGCTTTTAATAGTTTTTAGATTTTTTTGTAAACATATGCAGTTTTGCTGCCTTTGGTCACAATGCAAAATATCCTTATAAATGTTGAATGCACCTAAATCTATTTCTTTAAGAATGGAAATGTCTATTTTGGGGTGACTTTAAGCTTTGTATCTCAGTATTGGTTTAATATAATGGATTAGGCAGAATTGAAATCTAGAGAAACCATCTATGTAATGAACAGTGTGACCTTTGCAGTTTCTTATTTGTCTGATTCTTATGTCTGTAATGCATAATAAAAGTAAAATATCTATATTCTACAGACGAAAATATATCCTATCCATTATTTTATGGGTAATAAATAGTTTTTAATGTTTCATTTGTAACAAACATAACTGCAGTTTATTCTCTTGCTTTATGATTTGTCCTGTTTGTATTAAGAGAAAATTTGTGTTCAAGTAGTAATAGGGTTCCTCCATTGATATCAAACCAGAGCAAATACTCTTTTCCCAAATGGTCTGTTCTGTACATGAAAAATTAATGAAACTTGCATTGTATAAATTGTCTGTTATTACTTGTGTGTTTAATGGAAACTTCCCTTTTCTGAAGTACCTCCTAACTGCATATCTACCTCTTCATTCAAAGCACGGGATAGATAAAAGCTATTTGCTTAATGTTTTTATGCTTTTATTTCATTGTAGTTCTATACTACAGTAAATCCATATGACATTGGTTTTGGGTAACACAATTCATATTCCTCAATCAAATCAAAATCTTAAATGTTTTTACAACTGTACTTCTTGCCTTATAAAATCATCTGTATCACATTTTTAAATTATTTCAGCTGAACTCTTTGATCCTGATGCGACTACTTTACAAGTGAAGATCATCAAATATGTGAGTTTTTTAATCATTTTCATATTTTTATATTTATCAAATTTAAATTTCTTGCTTTAGAAAATGCCCGAGAAAGCATTGTCAAGTTTTGTGTATAAGATTGTTCTTGAAGAGACTAAAAAACCTGCAAGCTTTTCAGTTTTCATCACTTAAGTCTTGAACAATCAGAGTTAAGTAATTTGGTTGATGTGATTATAGACTTTTTATAGTTGTACAGCTATTTAACTATTCATTGGATTACTGATCTAGAGACTTTCATGACATCTATGAAATATCTTCATAGGTTCTACCTTTGTGATATAATCTCATTATATGACTTTGGAGCTAGCTTGCTTTTTGTAATGGCAAGAAATTAAATGAAATACTTAGAATTTATTTTGTAGTTATAGGTCATGTGATGAAATCAATGCATAAAATTAACAGCAACTTTTTCAATTTGAAAACTATAAAAGCATTACCTGTTAAAATTTTATCATTTCAAAAATTTTTTCTTTACTGTTCATGGCATCAAGTCTGTTTTCTAAAATAACAAAATGCAACAATGCTAAACATAATTCGAAACAATGTTTTTCTTATTTTATTTAATGAATCAATAAAGCCATTGAGATCAAGTGAAAAGAGGAAAAAGTACAGTGATGAAATTTTCTCCTTGGTGTTAGAATGTTCACTACTTACTAAATTAGTGATAGCTTACCATTTTCTTGACAGCATAATGGTCAGTGTATATGCTCATGTAGTCATTTGTATTATTTGGTTATATAATCTTTCACTTATGCTAACAGACTTCATGTAAGTATGTAGTTAAGTTTTGTGGTTCATCCCTTTTTTCACTTAACACTTTAACACTTGACTGAATTTTATATACAAAAAATTATCTTGGTAAACTTGGCATCAAATTTATAGGAAGTGTTATGAAATTTAAGAAATGGTGGAAAATGTTATTTGCCAAATATATACATATTATCACCTCTGCCTAAAAATGAATCACTGTAGCCTAGTTGCTTCATTTTTGTCACAATACCCCCACTGTTCGCTTATTTCTGTCACTCTAGACTTTATGAACCCAACTCCAACTCACTTCGACAGTGATACAAGGTTCCAAGAACAATACATAGTCTTTGGTGAGATCAGAGGCACTGACACTTGACTACCTGTCTAATACAGGAACGGTTGTTATTGAACCAGTAAGATGAAAAAAAAGACTTTTTTTTTTTCAATGAAAAACTAAACCACACTAGGGCATGCCCATTCAGAAAGTGCATGTTTGGAAAGGCTTGGACTGTTTGGTATTTTGAGCAGAGTGCCATAGTCATGTAAAATATTATCTATGCATATTAGTATGTTGAATTGGATAATGGATAGAACATGGTTAAAAAAAAAACAATAAGGTTGTAATAGAATGAGATCATCTGTAATGATATAACAATGAAGATTACTTGACAGAATTGCTGGTCATTGGTTAATAAAATAAAATCTTTTAAAAAGTTTGAATTTTCAAAAATGTCATTTGTCAAATATGACCATACTTTAAAAAAAAAAAAGATAAAATCAACTTTATTTTATGAAATATTATATTTCTAACAAAATGAGTTTCTTTTTATACTACATGACAGTGTTTTTTCTTACATAACAGGACAATCTTCAGACAATATATCACCATTGAGTTGACTGGATATTTGTAAAAATAATAAAAAATTAGGATACTTGAATCTTTAAAAATTAGCAATAATACCTGGCGTTGCCTAAAGGAAAATAACTGCAAACATGTTTCCTCTTGCTTTAGACCCTTAAAAAAGAAATAAATGTAAAACATTTGACCTTACTTTTAACATCTGAAAGGGAGTTTCCCCATTGCTTTTGACATGTAGAAAATGATTCTTGAATTTGACATTAAAAGAATTGCCTCTTGAGTTTGACCCCTAGAATAGAAATTTCTCCACCCTGATTTTGACCCTTAAATGTGAATGAAAAGTTCACTAAATTTTGATCCCTAAAAGTGAAAATGAAATTCTCCTCAATTTTGTTTCCTACAAGAAAAAAAGTCCTTCCACCCATATTTTGACCTTAAAAATTGAAAATGTTCCTGGAATTGTGTTGACTGAAATTGAAAATATTCCCTTGGTTTGTTCCATAAGAGAAAGTTTCCGACCCCAATTTTGATCGCTAAAAAGTCGTCCCTCTTGATTTTGATGCTGAAAAGTGAAAAACTTCCCACTTGATTTTGACCCTTTACAATGAAAAAATATTTTGGATTTTGATCCTCAAAATAAAAAATGTCCATTTTGATTTTGACCCTTAGATAGAAAATAAATCTACCCTCTTGATTGTGACCCTAAAAAAACACAGATTTTGATCCCTAAAATTGAAAAATACCCCATCAAGATGTTGACACCTGATATTGACCCCCCACTAAGTTTGAGCCCTTAAACTGAATTAAACATTGAATATGAAGAGAAATTCCCTACTATTCTGGCTCCTAAAATTGTAAAAAAAAATATTTACACTCAACCCCTAAAATACTAAGAAATTCCTAATCCTTAATTTTGATCCCTACAAAAGAAAATGGTCCCTCCACCCCTATTTTGACTCATAAAATTGAAGTTACCACTCAATTTTGTTCCCTGAAATTTAAAAAAAAATTCCCCTCACTTTTACTTATAGAGAAAAAGAATTCCTGCATCCTAAATTTATCCCCTGTAAGTGAAGAAAAATTCTCTTGATTTTGACCTTAAAAGAAAAGAAACTTCCTTTTCCATTTGGCCCCTAAAAATAAAATTTCCCTTGTTTTTGTCCTCTAAAATTTGAAGATACACCTCAATTTTGACCCCAAAAATTGATAAATATATATTGATACCTAAAATTGAAAAAAAGTTCTCAATTTTGACAAACATTCCTTTATTTTGATTCCTAAGTTTGAAAATGTTCTTTTTAACCATGTAGACAGAATTAGTGTTCTAACATGGCATTTACTTCTGGATATACAAACAGTAACTTCAACAACTTTAAAAAAAATTTTTTTAAATGTCCATTTCACAATGATTTATTACAGTAATTAAGTGACGAATTAAAAATAATGAAAGATTTTAGAAAGTGGCATCTGGAGTATACATGTACATTTTCAAGGCTTGATGCCAAAAATATGTTACTGGGAACACAGACAGAGGGACAGACAGATAAGTGAAAAGAATACCTGGCCAGTGTTGTTTGTTAGGTTGCATTGGTGATCAAGGATATGGTGATTTAAATGTGAGAGATAATATTGGAAGTATACCTCTGGAATAATTTTGATATTTTCTGTGACCTTTGATTAGGTTATCTATCTCTACAATTCAATCAAATTATTGGAAAAGTAGGATTCCAAACAGCTCACCTGTTTGGATAGAGAAAAATTACTAATGGATAAAATCTATTATGTCTGAAAGAATTAAATAATAAATCTATTGAAATTTCAATTTTAGCAATATTTATGAATTTTGATTTAAAGTCTTTTCCAGCCACTTGTAGGGACACAAAAGTCACAAGATCTCAGTCTGCAGGATTTTTTTTTTTTCTTTTTTTTTTTTTTTTAAAGGAAAAAAATAACCTGTGGGAATACATCGCTAATATGGTCGAACCTTGACTAGCAGGTGTTTCAGCCGAATTTGTGGCAGATGGTCTGTGACATTAGTCTAAGATGACTGCCACTATGAAATGTGTTGGTCATAGAACTGCTTGATATCTAGAAAAAGATGAGAGCATATTGTTTCCAGTATTTGATAACATGTCTTAGTGAAGACCCAATTCCATTCTGATGTGCATCAACCGTCTAATGCATTTTTTATCTATTGTTGACTAAAGTATTTGGAAAACATGTTTGGCATTTAAAATTTTTTATTTAAAAAAGCCCCCAAAACACCCTATTTACCATATTTGGGCATCTTGTGTATCATTGCAAATGTATTTGTCTGATCAGTTTTTACTGAATAACTAATGGTATAAAGTGAATGGAATTTTCTCCCGCTAGTGAAGGACAAAATTATGATAAACCAAGTATGAAAAGAACCACAGCAGCCTACCATGCAACCCCTAGTATCCACCACCATGTCTGTAGTTAATAGTTCGTATAGTTGATGAAAAATCTGGGTCAGAGCTGGCGATTAAGGGACCTAGGGGGCTTGGGTCCTTGTAGGCCTTTCCCTCCTAGATTTTGTGCAGTTGTTTCCAATTTCAGGGCCATGGAACCCTGAGAGTCTACAAAAGTATTAATGGTGCTCCATTGGTAGACTTTCCAGAAACCTGGGGCCCATGAACTTGTTGACTAGGTAGACCACTCAAATGCTTTTCAGATTGGTGCATGTTTAGGGATTAGATAGTTACCCAAAATATCGTTGTGTAACTATGATTTCAGTGGATACTGACGTCCCAAAATTGAAGCTGAAAATTGGAAGTTATTTATTTTATTTGTTTTACACGAGAAAATTATTATTAATGATCCTGTTAACTTGGCATAACAAGAATTAAATTGACACACACACACATATATATATATATATATATATATATATATATATATATGTAGGAAAGCACTTATACACTTATATACCTTTGTATAATATAAGTAAATACAGATGGAAATGTTCTCAACAATGGACAAGATCAACATCTAAAATTTGTCTTCCAAACTTCAAGAATTAATATGCATGATCAAAAAAATCTAGTCAAGACCCAAATACCTCTCAAACCACAAATAAAAATACCAACATTTCTCTAGTTCTAACTATATTCCAGAACACTAAACTCTATCAGCTCACATAACACCTACAATGAGAACAGAAACCGTCAAATCTTTTCTGTGAGCTGAGACACTCTTTTTACAAAATATCCAAGTTATTAAACCTCAAATCTTCAACTTGTGGATTTTCCTTACTTTTTACTTATATATTATGTGTGTATACATTTCTTTTTGTGGGTGATGGGATCCAACAGAATAGTAATTTGACAATTGCAAGGTGAAAAGAAATTTGAGAGAAAGAACAGGTGTTACATCTCAAATAATTTTATCAAGTGGGTAGGTTATTGTGCATTTTGATGTTTTTTTTTCTTCTTTTCCCTAAAACTTTGCAGCAGTTGCAGAGAAACTGTATACTGTGTTCACTTGTTTGAGATTAGGAAATTAGGTTTTGTGTTTCTAATTTAGTAGGAGTGGGAGGAATCAGGTTGCTCTGAAATAAGGGTCAGTGAGAGGAGGGGTCAGGTGAATGAGAATGGTCATTTTCAGAACTATTTGTGTGGCTGTGGTTTTTTTTTGTTTTTTTTGTTTTTTTTTTTACCTGAAAATGGAGCTGTGGTTTCTGGCACTCACTGGCATGTATATAAAATTTTTAGAGGTATAACACCTGTTTTTTTTTGTTTTTTTTTTGTTTTGTAAATTTCTCTTCACCTTTCAATTATCGAATTACCACTACACACATATAGCAAGATATCTGACTAAAAGGAACATGTATACTTTAAATTTCCTTAAAATGCTGAATACCTAGGTTCACATTTTAGACTAACTTCCCATGCCTAACTATATGGTGAAGGATACCAGGAGTGGTGCATGGCAAATATGGAGAAACTTTCTGAATGATTATATGTAAACCTCATCTTTTTGTTAGCATATTTTAATTCTATTTGTAAATTTAATTCATCTTTAAGATAGAATTTCTATACTTTTACACTTTTCAAAATTCAAATGTTTGACACCTGTCTACAAATCATCTAATGATTTTTATCACTGTATTATATAGTAATAGTTCCCTTTATATCAAAGAGGCAGATTCAACTGATCTGCACGAATTGAATTTGTAGCATGTATAATAGACTAAGATTATAAAATTCTCTCTATACATTCTAAGATTTTAGCTGACTTGGAGCTGGTTTAGACTGTTTAGAATCTCTGCACTTGAAATAGTGAGGGATCAGTTTTCTGAACAGGAATGGCTGTAGCTATCAGAAGGATGTTTTTTATAGGTTGTATTCAAGTTATGCCTCGGTCCAAATTCTTCAGTGCCAAAATTCAGTTCAATCCAACTATCCATAAGGCAATTTCCTTGGAAGAAACTTTTCAAATGGGTGCTCTGAGCTACTCCTCGCTTTGCTCTGATCATTGAAATTTTTAATTGACTCTTTACTACTCAGGAAAGAAATCAGTTATGACTTCTTTCCTATGACATTTTTTCCCTACCATATATTATGCCTGTCTTCCTGAGCCTTTTACCTATGAAATTCTTCATCCAAACCATCAGTGTTAGAATTCACATAAAAAACAAACTATATACCATTTTAATGAGTGCTCAGATGCTACACTTTAATCTTAGATTGGGCCGGGAAGCAGCACTGATCTTGATAGTATTTATAATTATGAAATGAGTATATAAATATATTCAATTTTTATAGATGGAACAATGAGATCTAAAAAGTTTTTCAACTAAATACTAACATGAATATATTGA
This sequence comes from Thysanoteuthis rhombus, assembly GCA_963457665.1. Classification (NCBI taxonomy): domain Eukaryota; kingdom Metazoa; phylum Mollusca; class Cephalopoda; order Oegopsida; family Thysanoteuthidae; genus Thysanoteuthis; species Thysanoteuthis major. Next base: position 52,984,778 of record OY735200.1, on the reverse strand, counting down.
ATAATCAAATGAAAGTTGTATTTTTGTCAACATTGTTAAGTAATAATACTATAAAGAGTAATGCAGGTTAGTTTTACAAACCCAAAGAATTAATGATTAGAGTTTGAATGTCTCAAATGATTGGAAAAAAATTAAAAATATAACCTAAAAGTTAATCAAATTTGTGCTTATATTTTTTAGCTTCAAGAACAAACGGATGCTGAAATCGCTTTTTTGTTGCTAAATGATAAGGATAACAATGACTTATTTTGTCAGGTGAGTAATATTAGGTCTTTTTGTTGAACCTTACTGGTTGATTGGTATTGAATTCATTCCCGATGTTGCCTGTGTAGCCTTTTCCATTTCTTGCTTTTTATTACTTATACTCCAGTCATCGTTACTTGTTCTGCGTCCTCATTTTTTACAGAAGAATTGTCCAACTTACTTGCTGACAAGTCTTTTCAGAATTTTTAAAATGCATGATAAAAGTATGTCTCTCTATTTGTTTGCCTATTTTCAGCTCTAAAGCTAAGTCATAAAGTATGCGTGTTCAAGTCAATAGTGGACAAAGTTTATTTATCAGTAGCATTGAATGTTTATTTGCATATCCATCACTGATAACAAATATTGAATCAGATTCCTCATATCCATTAGTGAATTGAGTAAATAACCTGAGATTTGTATGAATCACTTAAGATATTAGTAAAATTTTATCCAGTTTTGGACATTTTTGATGGGTTTATATTTGTAAAAGTTATTCAGTCTTTAAAGAATGCAAGATTCCAAGGACAGAAAATTCTTCAATGAGTAAAGCGCTAATATACGTATTTGCAAATGATTATATAGTTTAGGGTAGTAGAAAGGTTTCTGCTGATTCACATCCCTAATGTGATAAAATTAATTATGTATACTTGAAGGCAAAGATTTTCTTGTGCTAAAATTCACATTGATAATATCAACACAGGTTTTTTGCTCTCATTTGGGTCTGTAATCTCTTTACACACATAAAAAAAAAATCAAACTCTGAACTATTCATTTACTTTGACAATGGTCGGCAATGGTCACTGAATGATTGTCCTTTTTTTTTTTCTGAATACTCCGCTATTGTAAACTTAACAATTCTACTGAATCTCTCCTCTCTACTCTAGATATTGAAGCTCTTCAACTTCTTGTTTCCCTAGCTTCCTTTTCTTCCCAGTGCTTCTCCAGTTTCCTCTTCTTTACTACTTATACACATACTCCTTCTACATGCATGGCAGATACATGCACAGCTCCAGCTTTCTCGTCTACCTTAGGCTTTCATTTCTACCTCATGATTTCTTGTCTGTGTATTAATAATTCATGGATACGGCTATGCAAAGGAAACCTGAAGAGAGAAATGAATCTCTCACATTTATTTTGGGCTGCAATGATATCTGGACAAATGATTTCAAGGCAAAGATTGATTGAATCCAAATAAGCAGCAAATGCTGTCTGTCTGGAGAAAGGAATGAGACTGTAAACTACAACCAGGGAGTGAAGTAAATTAGCCAAGAAGGAGTACAAGAACAGATACGACAGGGTTGCAACAGTTACATACTGGGAACTAAGCAAACAAGCTGGAGACAGTCCAGGAAAATAGAAGCCACACATTACTCTTGGACAAACTAATAGATGTGGCTGTGTCTGCCGATCATGGAGTGACTGAAAAAAGCTAGGAAAATACCAGGATTTTGAAAGCAAACTGTATAGGACATTGTTAGAGTGGTACCAATGATAGTAGGTGCGCTTGGAACTGTGCCAAAAACAATGAAAACAAGACTAGAGGAGCTGGATATTAGAGGAAGGATTGGGATTATGCTGGCCACAGCATTACTGGGGTCTGCATGAATGCTGAGGAGAGTACTACTCCAGTCAGCATGGGGAATTTTGAAATTAACACCTCTGCTGTAATGTGAGGATGATGAGGGTTAGAGATCTGAGAGGACTACTGTCACTCAGGCTTCAGCAAAAACCATCAGGCAACTAGTATGAAAATGCATAAGAATAACAAGTGCTTGATTTACTGTCTCTAAATCTTCAGTGATAACCAACAGACATCTGATATAAACATGCAAATGTGTATGAAATATCAATTTTTTTAAATTGTGTGTTTTTGATTTTTCAGGTGGTAGGAGATACTATCCTCCAAGAAGAAGTCAGAATAGCAGTAAGTATTTTTCAGTACAACCAAAATATTTCATACCCCTCCTTTTTTTTCCTAAATCTAGGATCTTAAGTAAATTCTACATGTCAACTTGAAGACTTAATCAGTGGTTGCTTATTTGTATGATAAAATTAAATCTCTGAATATTAAATTCTGATTTGTCAAATGGTTCTTATAAATGTATATTGCCTTCAAATAGAATCACTAAATTCAAACTGATGACAAAATTGTCCAGATGAAAAAATTGTAATACTATGAAAGAATGTTAATAGATTAGGTGTTAGTCTGTTATAAAATCTTATACTTCATTTTGTATGAATGTCTCGTACCTATAAAGACAAAAATTGTAAAAGTATTTTATCTTTGTATTCTTCCACAAATTAAAATTCTTATCTCTTATATAAAAACATGTACAAATATTTTCAACATTTCTCTGAAAAAAAGATTGGATCTTACCAGAATATATTTGATATAACGGTAATCAATTGTGAAAAATATCTAGCTCTGATACCTAGATGACAATATATTTCAAATATGAATTCACAATTTACTGTGGATTTTTTTTTATACCTACATAGTTCAACTTTACTTGAAGGATCACACTGTGAAATTAAAACATGGACTATTTTCAAGTATTGTCATAAATAATGGAAAGGAAAATGTAATTTTATTTATTTCATATCCTCTTGAATTAAGCATCCGACCTCTGTTTTTCTCATTAATGTAACTTATATCTTCCATGCCTTTTATCTACTTTCATTTGTAACACTGGAACAAAATCTTTTTCTATTGGAGTAATACATTACTGAAATCAGGTTTTCCTACCCTAGCCAGCACCAATCAACTTTGAAGTGAAGTCATAGAGTATGCATGTTCATGACAGTAGTGGAGAAAGTTTAATAGTTAGTGTTGAATGTTTATTTGCAAAGTTACAAATGTCTTTCTGATCTCATTCACACAATACTCTGCTTCAAAGCAAATGGTCTATTCTCTCTTGTCTGCTGCTGCCTCCAAAAACATCCTCTAGCCTGCTTCACATGATATACTGTCAATTCTTGCAACAGCAAAAAGCCATATTTCTCTGCTTTTTTTTTCATTATCCAACATTTTCTGTTCAAAGGTATTTGGATGGTATATGTCTTTATCTTATAAAGGAGTCTATTTTCCCTTTAAGGACCAAATATCGGTTGATCTGATTGTAGCTTTGGGTCCTATTGCTGAGGACGGTGATATTAGGGTTTGATAGATCATAAAACAGTCATGGTGCTAAAATATAACAAAAGGTTGTGAGGAGCCTGTTGTGGTAGAGAACTCTTGCCTTATTCAAACATAGAATAGTGGAAGAAAGAGGTGAAAAATGATCTAGATGAAATAAGGGAAAGCTTTACTTATTTTGAATTGTTTGACCATTTCCGACCGCATAAAAGACAGGGAAGAAAGACCTGAGTGAGCATGATGCTCTTTGGGTGTTTGGTGGCTGCTTTATATATATTTCATGGTTATAGCCATGTAATCATGTATTTGTCACATGATTAGATTGTGCTTTGCATTCATTCAACCATGTATGTCACTAACAGATCTTTTTGAAAAAATCATCTATAATTCTTATCTTTGCCAAGCCATGTTGCTAAATATGAAACTTCATTCATTTCAGTGAATGATTATTCATTCAAGTATAAATGTATATTTGTTTTCATCAATTGTGGGCTGATTTATTACAGTCATTTGCAGAAAGAGCATGTAATGATATCCTTTATATTGTAAGTTGGACTCTAATTTATTTTGGTTGTAATTAAAAAGATGAGAATTACCTTGCTATAACTTAAAAGTAAAAGCTATCTCTTGAATTTTTTCTTGTATACAGTAATACTGTACTCTAAAAGATTTGATAGTTAAAATTAAATGGTAATTCTCCTTGATATATCTTCATTACTTAGATTAGATTTTCTAGATTGTTTATACAGAAAGTTATGATCAATATTAGAATAGATTTTTAAAAGATATTTTATACCTGATCTTCTAAGTAAGTTTGTTTTTTTTTTTACTTTGAATATTAATTGAAATGAGAAATTCTTCCATTAACTAGAATTACTTAAACCTTCCCTCCATTTTAAAAAAAATTTTCATCAAATTGTAATGTTTCTTGACCTTCAATTTTTTTATACATATTTTTTCTTGGTAAGTATTTTAAGGAGCTTTAACCACTGGCTACTTCATTAGAAACCAAAACCAACTGTAAACATTGGTTTTGCCAGTTTCCAAATTGCTCTGGATGGCTATGTATCACTTGTACTGGTCATACCAATGGTTTGAGAGGTTTGGAAATTTAAGCATTTACTCCTTATATAATCTATAAAAGTGTTTTGTTCTAAAATTCCTCCCCAATAGGTTTTTAGTTGGGAGGGTACAATTTGCAATGTAAGTTTATGCTAAACTGGTCCCTTACATCATCCAGCAGCATTCACTCTTGCTTTTAAAAAGAAATTATATTTAGTGATCACTGCCCAACAAAATGCAAGAGAAGTAATTTATCTATTGATCACTTCTTTTCCCAATTGATCACCTCCAACACGGCATGCTACCAACAGACATTTGTCAAGGTTTTTGAGTGACCAACCAGACCTGTTTTGATAGTGAAGTCAGCTGTAATTCATGATCAAGTTTTGTTTTACAGAAAATATACATTGACATTTTTCAAATATTACTTGTTTTTTAATAAATTTTGAAATGTTATCTTAATCTAATGCCTTTGTATTTTTCAGTACATTGTTATTTATAGATGTTATAGTTAATGACCAAACTGATATACTTTAAGAAGTGTATCATCCAAGTTTAAAGATCAGTATTATACAAATAATTTTTTTTTCTCAAAAATCATTTTGCAGAATTTTTATACACTTTTTGGTTGTGATTTACTTCTATAATTGAAATGATCCATAAAGAATTCAGTAATTATTAGTCCCTGAAGAGATAATTCTTCCCTCAATTTCTGAAAATCTAAATCTGAATGTATGCCTTCTCATCAAGCTTGCTTGTGCCTGCTTATGTGACAAACATTCTTCATAAAAATATATCCCTCTTTGTCTGCTCTCTTATAAATATGATAATGCAATGTCATGAGTTGTTTGTGTATATTAAAACCTCTCAAGGTTCCTGAGGATATAATTTTATCACAAGTTGTTTATTTGTACCTATTTTTATGTCTTACGTGACATAAAATCTATCTCTTCCTTTCTTTCAGTGCTGGGGATCTAACTCTACACTCTTACAGGTACCCCCTTTACAATGATCAGCATTTAACTTTTTGTCATCTTTTTCTTAAGTGGAATGTTTTTGTTTTTGGCACTACACACATTATTCAATATTTAGCCTCTTTTCTCTGACAAAAGCTCCACATTTTTGAGAATTTTGTGCTTGAATAATGACATTTCCATAGAATTAATTGAAGCTAGTTTTGCGTGATTTCCTTCTCCCGATTTTCTTCTAAAAAATTAACACTTATATAAAGTTAAAAGTCGTAAGTAACTTTAATACAGTATTTCATTGATTACCTTAATGAACTCAAAAATATCTTAAACATAACTACTAATGCATGAACTTTACACAATTAACATTCCTGTTTAATGATATATGGTACTTAATATAAAAAATCTTCTATAAATATAATGTAGCTTACTAATAAAAATCATTTTAAAAGGATATGTTGCAAATGATATTCTAAACTTGTTACAAATTTTCAAAAGTTCACTGTAAGACTTGATCTTCAGTAAAGTAAGGGACTGTCCATGATGCTGTCTTTAATTATTAATTTAGGTAATTTAACATTACTGAATTTATGAAAATATAAAAAAAAGCACTATAGTGAATCAGTACTGAACAGGATAGCTCTGTCACTTTATGCTGTCTATTTAGTGTTATTTGCAATCTTAATGAGGAAAAAATAGGATTGTAACTTCAAAGTTGAGCAATCATAAATCAGGAACTCTCTGTAATTGATTTTTAATAATATTCAATTAAAAACCAACAATATTATTTTTGATTCATGGTACCTTTTAGATTTACTATTTTAAAATTTATATTTATATATCCATGTAGACAAAGGAAGATTGATATCTATGATTTATCATTTACATGTTCACTGCAATATGATACATGTGCATTGTGTGACAAGTTGCATATTGTCTCTGATGCACGTGTATTTATCCTACAGTTTCATTTAGGTTGATATAAATAGCTACAGCAATACGCTAGTCAGTTTCTGACTTGTTTAACTGAGCAGAAGATATGCTTATTTTCTTCTGGTGTATGTTGGCTATCCAAGTTGGTAGTGGATATGTTAATTATACTGCTGATACCATTCCATACCCTTATGACATTGAATTTTAGATGAATATACCACCACCTTTAGGATCTTAATGTTTTTAATGCTAGACAAGTTTATTTGTAAATGTATTTACTTTTCCATTTGCCTCTTCTCTTCCATCCTACAGCTGAAAAATCTAAAAATGCTTTTCTTCAATGAGGTTTTTTTTTTTCTCTATCTCTATCTTAAATTTTATTTTTTTTGTAATGTTCTAACCAGTCTATTCTCCAGCCTTCAAGTGAATATGTTCATCCCTGAGTCTTGTTCTGCTTTTGGTTTTCATCACTCATATAGTATTGGGAGATCTGATGCTTATCACAGTTATCTGCAGGAGATGATCCCCTTACCAGACACTTTCCATAGAAACAGCCATCCAGCTTACATAACATTTTGGATCTAGAATTGGGGAAAAGTAAAAATCATAGCTATCGTCACTTATGCTGTATCAGTTGTGATACAAAATGCTTGAAGATTCTGTGAGAAGTACACTATCAGAAGTTTTCAGGAGCAACATTACTTGATGTAGCTTCCATAGAGGAATAAAATAAAATAGGAAAACACCCCGACGAAAGAAAATCGGGAAATACAAACTAAGCGTCAAAAGATATCATCACTACAATAATAGTAAGACTTAGAACTGAAAAAGTCAGCGGTAGATATTGAAAGCCCATGTATTAGATTATAGACTGAAAAAAAACTGACCAGACTCTGTACTGAATACATTCACTTAAAGAGGCCAGAGAATTGATTGACTAAAATATAACACAAAAATGAGAATAGTCCAAAGAATCGTTGAATACTAGCAATAATTCCTAGTGTCGCTTGGGGAGGGGGGGGGATAACTGCAAATATTAGTTTCCCCTTTCTATACACCTCAAAGAAATAGAAAAAAAATAATAGATGTCTTCACTTATATCCCCAAAATAGAAAGAGACCCTCCTTTGTTTTTGACACCTAGAAGCAAAAAAAAAAACAAAACACTCCCACTCAGATTTAAAGAAAAGGTTCTTCTACAATTCTAATCCTTATTAGATTCCTAAAAGTGAAAAAAGGTCCCTTGGGGTCAAGATTAAAGAAAGGTTCCCAACCCAATTTTGACCCCTAAAAGTGACATTTCTCATTTTTGTTCACTAGTTTTCCCTTGATTTTGACCCCTAAAGGAGGAAAGGGTTCCCCCTCTTTTTTGATTCCTAAAAGGAAAGTTCTGCTACCCCTATTTTGACCCCTAAAAGTGAAAAAGCTCCCCCTTGATTTTGATCCCATCTCAGAAAGTTAAAAAAAAAGTTCCTTCAATCTTGATCCCTGAAAGAAGGGTTCCCCTTCTATTTAAACCCTTGAAGTAAACAAATCCCCCTTGATTTTGACCCCAAAAGTGGTCTTCACTCTAGATTTTGACTGCTAAAGTTTGAAAAATCTTTGTTTCCTAAAAAACTTCCCGTCATTTTATTTTGACTTCCAAAAGTGAATAGAGCTTCCCTTTGATTTTGATCTCTGAAAGTGAACAAGTTCCTCCCTCCCAATTTCGCTCCCTACATATAAGTTCCCCCTCTAATTTTATAAAGTGAAAAATCCTGTATTGTTTTTGATCATTAAAAATGAAATCCCCTCTTGATTTTCACCCTCAGATGTAAAAAAAAATCCTCCCTTGATTTTGACCCCTAAAAGTGAAAAAAATATTACCCTACCCCAGATTGATTCCAAAAATTGATTTTCAACACTCAAGTGGAAAAAATTTTTTTTTTTTTTTATATCTTTCAAAGATTCCTCCTCGATTTTGAACCTTAAAAATGAAAAAGTCTACTTTTGAATTTGACCCCCTAAAAGTGAAATACAACTTCCCTTTGATTTGAGGGGGAAAAAATGTTTCCCTCAATATCAATCCCTGATTGGGGAGAAAAATCTTCCCACTCCCTTGTTTGACTATGAAAAGTGAAAGCAAATCTTCTCCCTCTATTTTAACTCTAAAATTGAAAAAAATAATCTTTGCCCTATATTTTGATCTTTGAAAGAAAAAAAAAATCTCCATTAGATTTTGACTTCAAAACTGGAAAAAAAAAGTTCCCACCGTATACATAATCTCCTATACCAAAAATTTGTAGGAAAAACGATTTATTTATGAAGTACAGGTCCAGCAGTGTAGCTACATCATAAATAGAAACCCCTGAAACCACTCTTGTGTTCTTGAAAAATGAGTAATATGTAAATAAAATTAAAGAAATGAAATTTTAAAAAATTGAAAAAAAAAAAAATTGTCAGAATATACAGTCATGAAAACAAAAATTTAGTTGTGGTCAGAATAAGTGTTCTAATGACACCAGTTTTCCACTAGAAACATGAAGTGGTCCAGTTCAGCATTATAGTCATGAAGTGAATAAAACCTCTCCTCAACAACTTTGTTACAAATCCCAGATTTTTTCTCTAATCCTACACATTTTGTGGTTAACTTGAATCATTAGCTCTTGCTGCAATGCACTGTTCAGGTGGAGAAGGTGAACTGTCAAAAACTCTCACAAATATAAAATTTTAGGCGTACATTGAATAATTAGCTGTGATGCACTGATTAATATAAATAGAACATACTCAGGAACTCATTGAAGAATGCGGACTTTGAAAGTTCTATCACAACATCGTTAGCAGTTGATAAAAAAAAATTGATCTGAATAGATATTATCTTAATGTTTTCACACCTTTTTCTTCCTTCCTATTTCTGTTGTCTAACATAACTGGGACCAACTGACTGACCAAAAAAATGTCTTTTAGAGGTGTATGGACACATCTAGAAAGAAAATCGAGCCCTTTTATTTTTGAAAGATTCTAAGTTATGTCTGTATTTTTCATTGATGAAATTTTATTACACTGAAATCAAATATTACTTTCATAGCTATTACACGTCTTCATTTTAGTTGAACATTTTCACAAAACGCTAGATGTTTATTTCAAGTTTTTATAAGATCAATCTGTTGCTGTGTATTTATAGAAGTAGACCTTCAGAATTGAATTTCTACAGGTCATCCAACATTCCTGATTGGCTATACTTGGATTCTCTCAAATCTTATTTTGTGTTGTGAAAGAGTTGATATCTAATTGAACGATCATTCTCCCTACTTGAGATCCTCCTGAAGAATAACATAACATTTTACCTTTAAATGTAATACTAAATCTTTTGTATTTTTGGAGGATTTATTCTGATAACTGATGTACTATCATCTTGATTTATTTTTTTTAATAATGTTTACAATATTTAGTTAGATAAATTTATAAAAGTGAATATCCTGCATTAGTCATCAAATAGAATAAAACCTATGTTAATTTTGGATTTGACCCTCGGGTTCAGAGGCACTTTTGTCTGAAAATTGTTACTACTGATGGATAACTGCACTGATGACTTTTAGTTTGTAAAAAGACAAATAAAAAGACTGAAAATTCTGGTACCAATAAAATCTAGGACCATTGATAGGTGCTATTTTTCATGCTTTAATAGCTGTACATTATTGTATACATTTTTTTCTTCCAAGAAAAATTGGTTATTGGATAACATGCCTTTTGTTGTAGGTGAATTTTTAATTTTTTCAATAGTATTTTTAGTATTGCGAGCAAGTTGAAAAATTTTTGGCTCAATTTAAAAATCTGAACAGTACACAATTCTAAATTATTCTCGAGGAATGATTTGATTTAGCAAACCAAGTATTTTCTGTAGTGTTTTAAACTTATTCAAAGCACACAATTTTCATTCCTAAAATCTTTATAGCATTAGATGCTACCTACTTTTTTTTTCCTTTTTTGTTTAACCCCTATCTCTTGGATATCCTTGGCTCGATCTTCTCAAACCATTACTTCCTTGCTACTTCATGACCATTCTCTCTATATTTTCTTGTTAGTGCCAATTCTTCTGTTTTGTCTTTTTATCTAATCTTTTTACTTCATTATAACAATGAAATAACACAGTATTGCTTGGGCTTTTGGTTAGATTATGTATTGTTTAGTACTTCATTTTGTTTCAGAAAATTGTTTTATATTTCATTAAGGGTTTTTCATTTTTTCTTGAATGACTTGAACAAGACTTTATTTCAATGTTTGGGTTAGCTGATCTAATACCATTGATCCCCCTCCCCGGTATAGACTTGAATAAGGAATTTATTTATTGGTGCTGAAGATTTTCTTTTATAAAACATGAAAGCGTGAGCATATAGAAATATATTAACACAATTGCTTCTAGACATTGTATATTAAATGAATAGAAATTTTAAAATATCCTTTTCCCTGTTTTGGTTATCATACCATTCTTGAAGTTCTCTCGGCATCCAGTGAACAATATCTGTTAGACTTCTATATCTAAAAAGAATCTGAGTTGTATTACAGCAGCAGATTCCAGAGAAAAATAAGGATACTGAAGGAAAAAATTGAGCCACAAAAAATTACGGAAAAAAAAGAATACAGAATAAATCAAGAATATGCAAATTAGTTATTTTATCATAATACCTCTGATAATGAAATTTATACTCTCAAAGAAAACTTTTGATACATGCCTTGATTTGTCTTAAAAGATTTTCATTACTGATTGTCACTATAAACTTTTATAATTTTTTTTTTTATTTTTTTTTTTTTTTTTAGTGCAATGAGTAAAATAACTTCAGAATGATTAAATTCCTAGAGTAAGCAGTGCCTTCAGAACAAAAGGAAATCAACTTTGGTACAATTAAATTAAAATTTGGTACAATCAAAAGTCAGTTCACATGAATGTTTACTAGTATATTTGAAAATCAAGTAGGTGTTTATATGTCAGCTATCTCAAAAGTTATTTCCCTCAATTATAATTTTAAGCTATACTTAATTTTTCATGAGTATCTAATAAATAATAATTCAGTCCTGGTAAAGAAAAGTGATGCTACGAGCAGCTGCAGAATGTGGCCTTAAGAAAACTCAACATTAATATCAAATCAAAGGTATTTTCTTTGATTAGATGGTTTATGAGAATTGATCTTTTTGTTTTTATTTTTGAAAATTTTATAATTGTCAACTCTTGCTCTCAATCTACTATGGCAACTGTGCCAATCTTATCTTATTTCTGTTCTGAAAAACATACTTTGGTATCTCTCATAATTAGGATTAACTGTATTGACATTGTTTTCCTGTGGATATCCAGAAATCTGAGCCAGTTTGCTCTTCACTAGTACTTCTTTGGATTAGGGCTTTAAGAATTTGTCGCTATCTGAATGGAAAATTCAACAAGTTCTACATCTCTTCCAAACAAAGAATTCTAATTTCAAATTTTGATAATACTTTAATAATTAATATTAGTGGGAGTGAATTGGTTAAATTACACCAAACATTTTCTCTTCTTTATGAATACCTCTTCAAATGAATCTCTTAAGTATCTTGTGTGTTGTAATCACATCAATTACTTTATCATTTTCCTCCCCACTATGAAATCATTTTCTTATTTTATCTATTTACAAGCTGTTCTTTTCACCTGCCTCTTATTTTGAATTCCTCTCAAGATTTCATTGTAAATGTCACTTTTGGTAACAACTGCATTCTATTCAAAGTGTTCCTATTTGCCATTATGTAAGCCCTTGACATCATCACCACTGCACCGATAGCACTACCTGTAACTTTTTCTGGGCACCACTTCTTCAGCCACTCTATCCCAGCCCTTGCAACTATCCACTTGACATCGTTACTGCTGCTGCCCCGTTGGCACCATTCCCTGCTGATGCCTCTTTGGCACTGTTCTCATTGTCTTCTTTACTTTAGAACTGTTGCTTCTTTTGATGTTTCTGTTCTTATTCCGATTAAAAAAAAAAAAAAAAGCTACCATCGTAACTCTTATCATACTAATGTGTATTCAAATCTAATATTTTCATTGCTTCAAACTTTACAAAAAAAATTGTCGAAACTTACACAACCAAACTAACATTGGCAATACCAGTGTTGCCATCTTGACTTGTATTACTTTGCTTGTTTTGAATGAAAGTGATACTAAATTTTTCAAAATGTCAATTTTGGTCCTTTTTCAATTTTCATTATTTGCATCAGAGCCATCAATTTCTTTCTTAGTCTTGAATTAAAAGTAGAATTTAGTTATTCTGTTTCATGCATGGTAAGTTGAGAAACTTTTCATTCTAAAACTGCCTGACCTTACTATGGCATGACATTTTATTCTTAGATCCATTTCAGATGCTTGAAACATTTGTTTTTAAGCATGAAATTAAAGCTTTCTCCTTCAGAATTCTTCAAAAAGGATCTGAATATACTTAGCTATTCCTTTTTAATTTTTTCTTCTCTGCTCCTTAGATCAGTTTCATATTAAAAAAATCTTTTTCTGCTTTAAACATTTCTTTTTTAATAAATTTATATTTCATAAATTTTTCAGAAATGTTAAAAGTAACTAAAAGTAAAATTTCCATATTTTAAAATGAAATTTTCAATATATTTAGTATTGTCAACTGAAGTTTATCATGGTTTTTTAGTAACCTTAATTATTTGTTTGCCTCGTATCCTCATTGCTTCTTCTCCAGCCTACTAGGAATTATGATGTGTGTATTTTTGTTGCTTTTTTTTTTTTTTTAAATATGTTCTTTGAAAAAGATTGATTTTTAACAATCTGGATCATATTTGCAGCACTGTTTACACTTGCTCTTTTCTCTTTTATAAAACAAAATTTCAAAATATGTCACAAAACTCTTACTACAGAATGAGTGTTATAGAATTACAATGCAAAGAAATATATTCTGGCATTTTGCCATCTTTTCTCTCTCATATTTCAATTGGCTGCAAGTACAGTGGTGAGTAATTTTGTGTAAATTTAAAAAAGTTTAATTCTGTTTTTTTTTAAATTTTTTTTATTCTTTGAAACCAGACATCTTAACTCATCTTTTACAAACCTCATTAACTTGGAAAATATGAAATTATTCAAGTTTTGTCGAATTCATATTTGACTTGAACTTTTGATGTTTTTGAGATATAAATTTTGAGTTTCTCCTAGGTTTATAAAAACGAGTTTTTTTTGTTTTTTTTTTTACAAATCTCGATTCAAGTGCATTAATATGGGTTTGATTTGTATATCAAATAAAGGGGAGCTTAAAAAGGAAAATCTTATCTACTTGGAACTAATTGGTGTCCATGAGACAGTAAACACAGTAGGAAAAGACCAGACACAAGATGGCAAACTTTTCTTATCTCTCCATTAAGACATGGCAGAGATTAATGCAATCATGCTTGTCATGGAAGGAGATCATAAAGGCCATTGTCCAGCAGTGGATTTATAATGGCTGATGATAATGAACTCTTGGCAGCTTTGGTTTGTACTGTTCCCAGAATTTGGGATATGTTCCAGTTAGCTTTATAGCATCTCAAGGCAAAAATATACAGATTGAAACAATGTAGACTAAAAATGAGAAACAAAAATAGATTCAAGCATTGGCACTTTTTAGATATTTGCCTCCCTTTTTTTAAATTTGTCTTTAATAGTTTGACAATATTCTCGTCCATCATCTGGTAACATTTGGAATAAAAGCTTTTTCATTAGGGTCAGATTATTTTGCATTTATCTAAGAATATTTTCAGCAAATCCATTTGAAAATTTTATCCTTTATAGCTCATTTACTTTGATTGGAACTTCTGCTTTTATGCCATTCTAGTGACATGGAGTAAGTGATTTATGCAGTCATAAAAATTATTTTATAACATTGGCACTCAGTTTATTCAAGATCTTATATTGATTACAATATTTGGATTCTAATTCTGTTAACATTTTGACATATTGACTAGATATGTCACCCTTTTGCAATCAAGTGACTATTAACAATATTCAAATCTTAAAGCTCTGAGTATTTTAATTTTTATTCCCTGTGTATATCTTCAAGATGCTTACTACTTCATACTCATTGTAATGACTAATTCTCAAGTTACTACAGCTACATGAAATTTACTTTAAGTATTTAACTTAAAAAATAATTGAAGTTGTTTAAAGGTGACTATTTCCATCCTCTGTAATATCCTCCTGAGAATACAACATTCCAAATGAAACAATGTTGAAAGGCCAAAATGGTTGTGATGTATTACAAATTACTGCCTCTGACCATGTAACCTAAGATTTATTTTTAAAAGTTTGCCATCTACTTAATTCATTGTTTATTCACATAATTTTTTTGATTTTTTGCTTTATCTTGGAGAAAAAACATGACATTAATAATTTGAAAATAAACATTAAGCAAGATACTTTTTGAACAGAAAGAACCAGCAGAATATTATATACATAGTTCAATACATTATTCACATCAACATTGTCTTTGTTTTACAGAATGAAAACGAAAATACCTTTGGAGTAGCACTGAAACGAAAGGAACCAATTTCTGATAAGGACATACCAAATGTAAGTGAAGATTTCCCCCTCTCTTTCTCCATTGTGCAAAGATTTTTTGTTGCTGCTTCTGTCTTTTGTTAGTTGGTAGGCTGTTGAGTGCTAACTTTATATTCTGCTTGTCAAATGAGCTGACAATTGATACAAAAATAATTATTGCTTTGAGCTTTGGCATTAATGAAGACAACTTCTGAGGTTGCAAATGAACCTCTGCTTTTGATCAACAGTTAAAATATATATACACCTGACTGGGCTATCTATCCTGCTCTGCTGTGTCTCCTGATGGAATTAGCTAGACACTGGAGATTTTATCAATGGCCAGTTTAGAACAAAATCATGTTGGAAATAAGGACACAAAGATCAAAATCAAAGACGCAGAACTGGAGAAAGTAGACCACTACATCTACCTAGGACAACAAATCTCCATGAAACCCATGAGAATAAATCAAGCAAAGGATCACTCTAGACTGGCAAGCCTTCGGTAGAGCAAGCTCACCCTTCAAAAACAATATCCCATCAATCCTAAAAAGAAGGGTATACAACCAATGCATCCTTCTGAAAGTCATGGAACCTAACCGAGAGACAGACCTGCAAACTGAAAACAATGCATATGAAAAAATTATGCTTAACCTTAGATGGCAAGACCACAAGACAGCACAATATATCTGAGAGAAAATGGGAGTCCAAGACATAGAATCCATTAAAAAACTCAAATGGCAATGGGCTGGTCATGTTGCAAGAATGGCAGACAACTGATGGACACTGACTTACAAAACAGACCTCAGATCACATGCACAACCAAGGCCGGCAGAATACTAGATGGAAAAACAAACTAGACAGGTTCAGAAAGTACTAGCTCTGAAATGCCCTTGATAGAAGTGAGGCAAATCCTGGGAAAGGTCTGTCCAAAGATGGACATTGAAACTGATGACATCAATAGCTTTAGCACAAAGTATGAACAGTATAAGCTATTGATTCCATTGAAAGTATTCATATTGGAATACCAAAAGATTTGTCCTGGTAAGAAAGATACTCAATTAAGCCTCTAGTATGAGTGAAATTAAATCTTTTTTTAAAAAGATTTTAGGATAGATTCAACAATGTTTTGTTGAGCAATACATAAAGTTTTATAAATGATAGTTATTCAAAATTTTTGTAGAGAATTTAAGCTACCCAACAAATTTTTAGAAATACAATGACTTGATTGAGCAAGTGATATAAATTTGAAAGAAGCTGTTTGATCTTTAAAAAAAAACACAAAAAAAACACTGAAAAATTAAAGGAATATATGTAATAGCCATGCAACTCTTGCTCCTAAATGATAACCTTTGACATAGAGTATGTAGGAAAAAATCTAGGAATGTGCATGCCGATTGATAATATTTAACTTTGGCATTTAGAAACATTTAAACTTTGAAAAAAAAAAATTCTAGTACAGGAGTGCATATATATATATATATAATTTTTTTTTCTTTTTTAAAAAAATCAGATTTTGGCATTAGAAAAATGGGATGAATGAAAGTAATACAAATTTAAAAAAACAAAACAAATCGAAAGCATGTTTCTTATCTTGAGTGTCCATGTATAATTTGACCTGGTTTCTTTCATGAGCATATTTTCTACGGCAATTTTTTTATGATGGATAAAATATAGGCCTACCTAGGCAGACATGGGTTAATGCTGAAAAATAGGATTATGCTCTGATAAACCTAGAAAAAAAAATGGAAAAATCAAAAACACACCTGCACATATCTTCTAATCCTAATCTCTTGAATACGTGATAGGTTGAAAAAAATGAAAAGTACCATATAACTTTCCCATTCACATTTAATGAAAAATATTACAAAATATACTGCCCATGGCACAATATCAAGGGTAATTCTGATATTGCTGAATAATTTCTTTAACTTATTGATATTTAGATTATTGCTGCTGGTATAAATCTTGAAAGTACTTTGAATTGAAAGATGAGCTTAGGAATCTGAAACATAATTTTGCTTACTATAGATGGTGCAAAAGCCAAACAATTTTTTAAAAAGTCTTGGATTTCATGAAGAACCAGGCCAAAAATTGGAATTCAAAAAGTGCTAAAATTTTACTGCATTATTCACTAGCTAGCATCAAATGCTAAAACTTACGGGAAGCGAGAATTTAGACCTTAATGAAATCAGTACACTTGATACTGTCTCAAGGACTCAACCTCTGTAAAATCCCTTTGATAGATTTTGTGATGGACTTGAGATCAATTAAGATGCCTGACCAGATTGAAATAAATCTAAATGCTTCTGAGATTTGGTTTCATATATTGCATTTTGGTGGGAAATGTTTTAACTAATTTGATGCACATCCTCCCTCCCCGCAATATTCTATGTATTTTTGAAAGAAGATTGTTTTAGGAAGATTGTCAACCTGGAAAATCAGCATTCAAAATTCAGGCTTTTTATATAGGCTTGAAGAACCTTTGGCACCTATGGGGAAATGCACAGCTTTCTGTTAGTCACTCTGCAGATCTCAACATATATCATTACTGATTTCAAAGACATTGAGTATTAGTATGTATCTGTAGATACATACCAGTAAAGATTAATTTGTGAAATATACCGTGGTAGATCAGGAATTAATGTGAATGCTTCTTCTTTTTTTTTTTTTTTTTTTTCTTTTTACAACTCTTTTGACATTCACAAAAAGTTGAATCCTGGAATAATTTAGCTTGGGATTGTAATAAGAAAATATTCTATAAGAATAAATAGCAATCCATGGGTGGGTGGGGGGTTACTGGTAATGAAGTCAGTACTTAATTAATATGGACCTCAAAACAAGTCAATGTGTAAAATTATTGCTGGAGAGATAGAAATCATAGGATTGATATATCAGCTGTATATAACAAATCTAAGAATAGAGATGTCTTTGTCTTTAGATGTCTATAAAAGATATGGCGGTAGTAATTTGACAATGTGGAAGTGAAAGATTTGAGAACAAGTGGGTTACATCTCAAAATTGTTCATTATGAAAATAGGCTTGTTGCATTTTGTCGCATTTCCATTGGCATCTTCAAAGAAACACCGATCCTTTTAAGAGAAAATACTCACTACATATATATACACATAAATATGTACATACACCCCCCCCCAAAAGAAGGCAAAAATGCACACAACTATACACACACTAATTACCAACTGGTCACACACATACATAGAGGCACCCACTCTATCCTTACATATCCATCCACATTTCTTTGGAACCAAAACATATCATCTTTCCCCATCTCACCCCTACTGTGATTAAAAAAAACAAAAAAAACCCCTCAAATCTGAACTCATCCTACTTCTATCCAAGATAACTCCTCCCCTTTCCTTTTTTCCAAGACCAAAAATGTCATCTACCTCTTTTCTTAGGTTCAATGCTATATCCAAACAAGTACACAACTTCATTTTCTTGCTACAGTTTTTCTGCATAGCTCTGCTTCTTTGAAGATGTTGGCGAAAGTTTGTTGAAATGCATCAAGCCTATCTTCATGACCAAAAAAAAATTTGAGATGTAACATAATCTCAAATCTTTCACTTCCACATTGTCAAATTTCTACCACTATTCTGTTGGATTACCTTACATCCATACAACAAACATAGGTGTACAAAAATAGCTTTTTGTTGAATATACAAAAATGCCAGATCTACTTGCTTTTCCCCAGATCTTTTTGATACTAACCTTTTCTCTTGACTCCAAAGAAATGAATTATTGCATCAATCTTTATACTGGCTTAAAATGTCAGACTTCATATTTTTTTTCTCTTATACTCTATTTTCCAGTTATTCAAAGGTCAACAATTTATCCTCGATTTATACTTTGAGGAATCTGAAGTTATTCAAGGCTATTACCTATCAGACATGTCATATAAGTACCTCTTTGATTTCCATAGGATCAATAAATGGAAGGATTGGTCAAGATAAAAAAAAGCTTTGTGTGTATGTAACTTTGCTAAATTATTTTCCAATGCTCAATCTGATTAACACTAATGAACGGCTACATTTTACTGCAATTTTCATTTAAATGTATTGATAACGCAGAGGTAACTTAATTGCTTTGAATCCATAAGACTTGGTGTTTTGGAGATTAAGGAATAATTATGGAGACAGGGTGATTTATTACACCCAAATTTATGATATTTATAACTTGTGGTGGAAACGCTGGAAAACATGACAGAAAGACTATTCAAGTAATCAAAAATACATGGAGTTTAACTCATCTGAGCTTCCTGAGGTAAGGAGAATTAGAAAGAAAATAACTGACAATTTAGTAAACTCATTGTCATTTCATTCCCTGGAGATGTGAGTGTGTGTTTTTGTGCTAGAGAAGAGGACATAATTTAGTAGCTGAGTGTATGAGAGATACCTTATCTTTGAAATGAAATTGGCAATGTTTAGAAGAGCAATTGGTCACAGTGGAAAAACAAAGTTCCAATTTGCCTTGAGGCTAACGAAATGAAACTGATCTTACGGAGGAAGAGAGGAAGTAACCAACTAAGAAAGTCAGGGCGAATGAGTGGGTGAATATAAGCATTCAAGGCTTTTAAAGACAGAATAAAGGAAGTGGTATTTTACATATGTGGCTAGATTTGAGGTTGTGTATCTCAAGCTAATGTTCATTTTCATGTTTAGTTCTAACTAAAAATAAAGTCGTTGCTACAGCCTTTTCAGGGGCAGAAACATTGTCATCGGACACAATCGGTTTGTAATGACCGCCATTTTGGTTTGAAAGAAGGGCAGATCACTTGTCTTATTCCAAGAGAAATGTAGTCTTTTGGATACAAGGGAGGTAACCTGCAAATACTTTCAATCTCATTAACTTATAAATTATTCTTGTAAGTGTGAGGTCATATTTTTTGCCTGCGTTTTCAACCTTATCGGTGCAGGGGAGATAATTTGTAAATTTTTTTCATGGATTAAATTTATTTTTGTGAAAAAGTTGCATTTTTTTTCTGTGCCTGCAAGCTATGCCTGTACAAACTCACACCTTAAATCTGTATGTCTGCATCTTATCCACTTTTAGATACTTTTGTGTGTTGTCATATTTTGGGGATGAGTGTATGATTTTAAACACATTGAACATTCCTTCAGGGTCGGGGGTTCCCCTATGTTATTCATTTCTACACTGTCTAATGCAGAGTTTGTTGGAAACTACCATATGTGCTGACTCTTTTAGATATCTCACCCTCCAAAGCTGTTCCCTTCCCAGAATATTTGTTTCCTCCCATAGTGGTTGGTGACTCCAAACCCAATTCGCCTAGCCTGACTTAGTGGTCCCTCCACAGATGACAGCTTTCTGGTGCTCTTGACTAATTTTTAAAAAGCGTCCAGTCTCCCCTTTGTATTTGCAGCTGCAACAGCATGGGATACAGTATATACGGTTCTTGGTCAGGTTCTCATCTGATGGGTATTTGGTCTTGATTATTTATTTTCAGAGGGTGAAAGTGTTGTAAGGACCACAGAATTTTGGGATCCTCTTGTAAGATAAACACTGGTGTTTTGCTTTTTTTTGGTCTTTGTCATCTACCCTTTTGCCTTTGCTTGTGGGAGCTGATGTAATCTTAGCAGGGTAATAATTGCTCCAGAGGTGGTTTTGGATCTTCACTAACTCTTGGTATGTGCTCTGGTTGCTGCATATGTTTGGTCCAGTGTTGTAGGCCATTGGTGATTCCCTTTTTCACTCTGTGGGTAATTGAAGTTTAGGTACCATCCAGTATGCAGAAGTCTTGACACCCTGCCCTGTGCAGGAAGACTAATGTATTGTCAGTTTCCTTTTCCATTGTGAATTGGATCAAAGGTCTTATTGAGTTCACATGGTCCAGTATGTGTGCCTCTACCTAGTAGGACCAAAATATGAAAGTGTCATCCACATATCTTAGCCAGATGGCAGGTCTCTATGGGGATGTGGATAAGGCCATCCCCACAAATTATTCCATGCATATATGTTGACAAGCACTAGGGATAATGGCAATCCCATAGCCATGCTTTCTTTCTGGAGGTATATCAGACTTGAATGGGGATGTATGTAATTTTCATACAAAAAGACAACATCTCCAGTCAGCTGTCTATTTTGATGCTACTTTGTTCTCCTAGGGAAAGATTGGATTTTAACTTCTCCTCAATCACTTATAGGGCTTAGCAATAGGAATCTTAGTAAGCAAGCACATCATCTGGTTGGAAAGGATGGGAGCATCTTTTTTTCTCCACATAGTAGGTTAAATTTTTCACACAGGCTGGGGATTTGCCTGTTGGTGGATTGATTATCTTGACTGGGAAGGAGCCCAATGGGTGGCATTGTTGATCTCTGGCATCTGACTATAGGATGCAATGGGAATCCCTCTTTTGGGATTTTTGTCCATATGTGTGGTGGTTTACTGTATCCTTGGATCAGTTGTCTATGTATAGAGTTAATGAAGTGGTCCTTATTTTTATTCAAGAGCTGTGCCAATTTTCTTGTGTTGGTAGTGGAGTCTTTCAATCACCGTCTCATTCTACCTGCAGACAATGTTGGTGTCCTTTCACAAGGTCCTGATAACTGTTTTATCCTCCCTTGTGTCCAGGGAAGCTTTAAGGCTATATCCTCTATTGGGGCAATAATCTTCAGGTGAGACATACAGTTAATGGCTGTTGCAAAATTGAGACCTTAGTTGAGTAATGCTTCTTCTGAGGCACTCAACTGGTGTTTAACATCAACTATTGTGTTTATAGGTTGCTACTGGGTATTGTGCAATCTCTCATGGTGGTATTCCAATTTTTGCATTTTTTTATATTGGTGTACCTCAACTGTCTTGAAATCCTGAGTCAAAATTCAGGCAAGTTAGATATCAAGTTCAAAATGCTTAAAAAGATAATCTGTTAGAGAAATTTCTGGTGAATATGGAGGATACTACAAGACTTAATATCCTTGTTCTCTAAGCTTGGACAGTTGAGGTGTGTGTGTGTTGGGGGGGGTGATGGAGCATTTCATTCAGTTTTGGGGATCCATTTTTCCTTTTCCTTTTTTTCTTTTTCATTCAAGTTAGTAGGATTAATGTTTGCTCATTCATGACCTGCTGTTGAGGATAATTTTAATTTCCAAAACAGAAGGAAGAAGCTCTATATTAATCAGTGACTAACTCTGAATTTTCCTGGATGATTTCATATTTTGAAGCAGTTTCATATGTAAAAGGCACATGGATTTGTTATAGGGGAAGGTGAGGTTAGTTGGAGCACATTTCATGAACACCATATCTTAAACATATGGTTATATTGATAAATCTACATCACCATTAAGATTTAATTGTCTGAACAAAAGTTGTGAAGACAAATGACTTTTAGATACTCATAATTTATAATCATTTATATTTCATACATTCAAAATGTTTCTTTTGCTTAGATCTTATATCTCGGAATCTTTTAGATGAGGTATTATTATTATTTTTATTGATATTCGGACCATCCTCATCTTTGTTGTTTTTCATACAACGTTTTGGCCGTTGCACTCCACGGCCTTTGTCAGGTATCATCTGGGAGATTTTTTGGGAAGTAACGAACCGAACCCTTTATTTATCCGACTGGGTATATTGACCGTACTCCCCTCTTTTTAGCGTTAGTAGTATTGTTATACAGCATCAGACAAATTACTGTTAAGTAATCTGATGGTTCTAGGTTTGATCCTAGTGTGAGACAGTATAACAACATTACTAACGCTAAAAAGAGGGGAGTACGGTCAATATACCCCCGTCGGATAAATAAAGGGTTCGGTTCGTTACTTCCCAAAAAATCTCCCAGATGATACCTGACAAAGGCCGTAGAGTGCAACGGCTGAAACGTTGTATGAAAAACAATAAAGATGAGGATGGTCCGAATATCAATAGAAATAGAAAGATCTTGATAAATAAGCATAAATAAATACCATTTACTCTGTTTTCTTAGCATTGTCATATGAAATTACTTGTATACATACATTTCTGTATATAAAGAGATTGTTCATCTATAGAAAATGTCTTCAATACTTTTCCAGGTACATGTCAATACTTAGCTTTTCCTGTGTGTACAGCCTCAACAATTTTATTTGCACGCAAACTGCTCTGAGTTTCTGAAAGGCAAATAATTCAATACAGATCTAGACTGTTATAATGGTCTAATGCTTGGGTTTCCTTAATGACCTGCTGTATCAATAATCACTGCTTGTTATTAAGGATAGTCAGATTGAAAGATGGTAGCTGGCTAACAAGACTGTCAATTTGTAGATTACATGAACAAATTTCTTTTTTTTTTAATCATCTTATCCTTGAGATTTTATAAACTTTATAGCTAAAGGATATGAATCTGTTATGGATCTCGTGTATAAAAGTTTTAACGGTGTTTATCATAATTCCATTATTTATTCTCTACAAGATGGATTTTTCATCATTTAAAAATGAATGGTTTGTCCTAAAGATTATCTACAAGCTGCAGAATTCTTCTCAGAAACATGGAATTTCACTTGAATATAACTGGAGAACTCTTGCGATTTCATATAGTTCATCACTATTTTTATGGAGTTTTCATTTTTTTATGTCTATTAAAAACCTGGATTAGCTTTGATTATTTTCAAATCTCTGTTCAAAGGTTAAGTGTTGCTCTTTCATTTTGTTCTAGCCACTAGGTTCAAGATGCATGCAGCCAACCTTAATTTCTGCTTGATCACTGTTGTGAGAGAAAATACAATAAATGATAAATTTA
Source organism: Thysanoteuthis rhombus (assembly GCA_963457665.1). Classification (NCBI taxonomy): domain Eukaryota; kingdom Metazoa; phylum Mollusca; class Cephalopoda; order Oegopsida; family Thysanoteuthidae; genus Thysanoteuthis; species Thysanoteuthis major. The sequence continues at coordinate 52,961,160 of OY735200.1, read as the reverse complement.
GAATGATTGTGTTTCATATCAGAATGAGCTTTCTTTTAGTACTAATGTTTTAAGATCTTTACAATTGTAGATGGGGTTCGTATGCTTTTTTTAATTACATTAAAGAAGCTCCTGAATTACAGAACCTATACTTTGTATTAGCAATTGTCAACCAAAACTGTCTTCAAAACTGTCAATATAGAACAACTTAAAAACTGAAACTTATCACATGTACTGGCTGCACCAATTGAGAACTGAAAATTTAGGCATTTACTCCTTATGTCTAGAAATTTTTTTCTTTGACATCTGTCCTCAATAGGTTTTTAGTGGGGCGGTCGATTGTAAATGTAAGTTTATGCTAAATTGATCCCTTAGTTTGGGACAATCAGCATCCACATTTGGATTTTGAAAATTCAGACTGTTAGAGATCATTGCCCAACAAAATGTGAGAGAAGTAACTTATTCAGTGACTATCCCTTTCTTTGATTTTTTTTAATTTATCACCCCCCCCCAATCATAGCCTGCTGCCAAAAGATGTTGGTCACATGACTTTCTATTGAGTGGCTAACCAGACCTGTTTCACCAATCGTTATTTATATTTTCCTTTTTGGACTTGAAATTAAAAATATTTGTCTGAGGTTTCCAGTTATGGTAAATGATGGCAAGAGAAGGGATATTATTCTAAATAAGAATTTGATTTGAAGGTTTTTAGATATACAAAACTATATAGCAAACTCAGATTATGGTTTAAGAGTAAAAAAAATAATGCATATTGGTGATTGGCCATAGTTCAGAGAGCTAGCTGCAGGGTTTTCCATTACATATGTGGAGGTAAGGTCAGTGATTCTTATAACAGAACATTGTCTCAGAGATCCACTGCTTAACAGCCTCTGTGTTGTCTGGGGAGGATCTGTTTTTACTTGGGTTCTTATTTAGATCTCTGAGGCTTTATTAATTTTTCATTATCTGTTTTAGACCTTTTATCTGTGAGGTCTGTATTTTCTGAATAAGGCTTCATTAGATACATTGTACTCACTCTGAACTTGGTCACCTATGATATTTCAGGCAATTGCCACCTAGTTGTTGAGCAATATTATTATTATATGAACTTGCCATATTGAGTAAAGATTTCTTCAATGAGCTAACTTTCCCATTCGGTTGAATTAACTTTAAGCATCATGAACATCTCAAATGTTTCAAGAAGCTATAGCAACTAAGACAAGAGGGTGAACTGGTAGAGCAGTTGAACATTTTCCAGGAATATTTCATGTTATGATGGAGTGCATATCAGTTGTTGAGCAATGTTTTCTTTCTTGAGCTGGCTCATTAATGATGTGCAGTATGAGCCTCCTGGGATGATCCTAGATTACTGGTATTTCTTCATCCATGATAATTAAGTATGCTCTAGATATACTCCTTACCAGTGAGAGGAGATTGATACTCCTTTGGTTTTCATGCGTTCTTGTTTATGCTGACAGTTAGTAGAGGCTGTATAGCAGTTGCTGTATACTACTCTCTCAATTCTCCATAAGAATTACTCTGGTGGGCATAGTCTGTTTTGGTGGATTTTCTAATGCATTTTTTACTATAACCAAGCCTCTTGTTCGCTTTCTTATATTGAGGACAAAAAAGAGTTCTGCAAGCTCCTATTTCAGGAATTATCTTCAATGTTGTACCTCCTACTTCCCGGAAGCATATATTGAAGGCATAATAGTATACAATGATTGTTATATAGAGATGCTTAGTATAATCAACGCATGTCTATAAAAGAAATACATATTTGGCTTCAAATAGGTCCTTTAAGAGGGATACTTGTTTTGTATGTTTGAGAAGATGTATTTTGTTTCATATGAAGAGATATTCATTACAGAACCATCCAAGACCTCTTCAACTTTTGGCTGATATTTTTTTTTTTTTTTTCCTTCTCATACTCGAGTTGGTTTGGGAATATTGAAGATGGTTCTTGAGTTAAGTTTTTTTATTCTCCTTTATTGAGCAATTTATTATAATCTACTTCTGCCTTGCTAGGCCTGTCAAAGCTTCACCAAAACCCCATCAACCAGACATTTCGGAAACATGTTCCCTATTCTCTGTTGCCAGCCTCTCACAATGCTGGATGAGGGATCAGACTTTCCCTGGTTTGCATTCAGTGTTACTTGTCTTCTAAACTGATTGCCAACCAAGGCTGAAGTGCCCAGTCTGCCCTGCTATTTACCCATAGCTGGGAGGAAGAAGAGATAGATTCATGCCTTTCACAAGTCCATTAGTGAAAAGTGAAAGCAAACTGTCAAAGCCGAAGTTTGAACTTGGCTCACTGATTCCCTTTCCCATGCGACTAACCTCAAAGCCTTGTGCACCTTTGAAAAATGTTAGTAACTTTAATCTAATTTTCATTTTGAACTATTTCCACTTCTGGTGGTTTGTCTATTGATCGACTGGCAAACTTATTTTTTTATCAAGTCTGTTCTACAAATGCATCAGCACACAGAAACAATAGTATCCAGGAAATTAACTGTGTTGCCAGATATGTAGCCGGAAATTAACTGTGTACCTATCATCAGAGGAGGCAAATGAAATTTTCTTTAGTAAAGAGAGGTATTCAGTTTTCTAGGATTTTTGCATGCAGTATACCTAAGTAAGTCAAGAAGATAGTATGGCTTCTATTCTATTATTAGTGTTCTTTCAATTAATTGGTTATAAAATGAATATACTCATCAAATTATCTGAGACAACTTTTATTATACAGATTGTACATCAAATCACCACGGCCCAACAAATGGCTCAACCAACTTACAAAGTGGGCTATTTTTTTCTTTTTTCTTTTTTTTCTTTTCTCTTTTAGTCTTTGCATCTATGTGCTTGTGTCCCTGGGTGCTCCTGGTCAAATTTTCAATTGATCAACCCCAACATATTGCTAGAAGACTTTGGTCACGGGATGGTTTCTATTGAGTGATCAACAAGACCTATATTTTGATTACTTATAAATATATTTTTCAATTTTCAGACAGCCAATGCTTTTTTTCACAGAAAACATGAACCTATAACTGAAAATAAATTCTCATCCCAGTAGAGTTTGCATGAACCTTGACACTTTCATGTCAGATTTCCATTCCCTTAAATCTATGGGGGCCTATATCTGTCGAAATTTCTCCAAAAATTCTTTAGAAAAACTATTATGAAAAATTCATTTTTAGTTGGACTTTAGCACATTATTTTTAAGCTCCAAATTATTCTACTTGAACTTCATGTATTCTGTTCCATTTAAAAACATTCTGTTTATAATTTATCACTTAAAACTTTTTGCTTTAAAATGATCTATTTTTGTTACTGTTCATTTTTCATATCTCTGACTTTTGCCGAAGGAGTGATTACAATTCCACCCTCCACTGAATATTCTTTGTCAAACAGAACACTGTTTTAAAAAAGTGGTACATCGTATATACAATTTTTTTTGCAACATTTGTCAACATTTGTTTCTGTAATAAAAATATCAATATATCAAATGTTTCCAATTGGTTTTCCAAGTTCAAAACCCAAATAATGATTGCATCAAAAATAAACGGAAAAATGTCTGAAATACTAGGTAATTCATTGGCAAAGGAAGTGTATAAATTTGTAAAAACTGTTCAGTCTCTTTTTCTTGTTTTTTCCTTTTCCTTACTGTCTTGTATTCTATTTTCTCAAATTAATTTTAAAGAATAACAATGTGAAAAAAATTTTCCCTCCTCAAGATAATAGCTTTACTTCATTGCAAACACTCACTTTAATCACTTTGTCATTTAATTCCTTACAAATGCCATTCACCTAGTCAAATGTGGTCTTACCATGGAAATTTGTTCTTGGAACTGTAAACTTTTGTTGCTGTTGAATGTTTTTATTATATATATATATATATATATATATATATACTTAAGATTCAGATATTTGAATTTCTGTGGGATGATTTTATTTTAGAAATATATATATACACACACACACACACTGGCATTTTTCAATTTCTCTTTAAGACTCAGTGGTTTGCTACAAAGATGTCAATAGTGTGTGTGTATCTATCTATATCTAGTAAATCTTATAGTTTTATCAAAAATTGGCTGAACTCATTTAAGTGAAAGAGTAGATTGTTACAAATTGTGGATAATGAATTTTTTTCATCAGCAAAATATGAATTTTAACTTTTATCTATTACAGACATAGAAACAAAGAAAACAAACAAATGGAACTGTTCATTATATAGATTTGATTTTTTTTTTTTCCCCTTATCAACAGGTTGCATAAACATGACACCGGAATACAATCAGATGTTTACCAAGATATTTAAATTCACTTTAATGTGTCTATTTGTTTTTGATTAGATATATTTTTCTTAAATTGTGTTCTTTTCATTTTGATCTGATTTTATTTTTCTTTTGGCTTTTTCACAGAACAAACTTAAGGAATTAGAAAGGATGTTAAACATCAGCATACAGACATTTTTGTGTGTCCCGGTGATAAGTAAAGCTGATGATAGCCTTATTGCATTAGTATGTGTGGTAAACAAAGAAGATGGATCAAGGTGAGTGGAAACTAGATTACTTTGTCTCTTGGTTATGAAAATAGTCCTTTATTGACATACGTATTAGCACACACATGTACATGCAATCAAGAATGTGCTAGCATATACATGTACTGTAAACCCTCTTATTAACCAATGGGGGGTGTCAATTAATGCTGATTGTCCAGTATCATCGAATTATGTATAAAATGGCCCCAAAATAGCACAAATGCATACATGACCCGATACATTGATATGAATAATATTGTTAGAGAATATAAAACAATTATAAATGAGAGGAATAAGACTAATTTTATTTACTGAAGGTCAGTTCTCGTCAGTATCACCTCATAGCAAAACACAAATCCAAGGTTTATAAAAGGAATTAGTGAAACAAGGCCTCCACTAAGAGTGTAAATAAAGGTGTAGCCAGAGGCATGAAGCAATGTCACTTTGCGCACCAATTAACTAGACCGGCACAGTCAGGGTTGCTAGATTTTGAACATTGTGTCCGTTCTTAGTCCTATTCTTTTGATAAAAATTTCAATCCGATGTCCCAAACTGTTTTAATGATCCACATAAATTTGGATTGATATTTCCAAAACCAAAACTGCTCTGTATACAAATCATCCTTCAGAAAACTATAATTAAAGTTGATCACAAATTAGGTCAATACATTCAAATTACTACGTGAAATCAATGCTGACAAAATATTAACAATGAACAGATTTTGTCCAGTATTTCCAGTGTTGTCGGTTGTGTGTAGGAAAAAAAATATATATGTATGTGGGTTTGTGTGCTTATATTCACATTTTAGTCACGCAAAAGAGAATTTACGCATTGATACACATACATACATGAACACTTGGTTTTTGCTCTTTTTTTTTGAGTGGCCACTATTTAACCTGCTTTAAGTTTGAATTTATACATTGGTATTTTTGTTGAAATTTTTTTTCAAAAGTAAAATAACACATTAGTATAATTACAAATTATTTCTAATTTTTACAATAAGTCACATGTTTTTCCATGTGATAGAAGCGATATAATAGGTTTTGATTTTTGTAATCCATGTCATGTGGTAATGATTTTCTTTTAATGCAGTGAAAAAGATGCAATTTGTATAAAAATTACACCTTTTTAATATCAGGCTAATAGAATTTTAATGTGTACACATCAGGAAAAGGTTTTGTTTCTCTTGAATTATCTAACTGTTGGCATAATTTTTTCCGCTAATATTAGCTTTGTGGCTCGGTATGAGATGAAAATGGCCTTGAAATGTTTTAATAATCTTAATTCAAAATGTTTTTAAACAAATGCATTCAATTCATCCTTAGAATCTAAGACCAGAAAAATATAAACCTTATCAAATTTTGTATTTCTCTAACTGAAGTGGGCTGAAAAGAAAAAAAAACTCCCTTTATTTCCATATTTATGAACAATATCTGTCTGTAACAATGGCAACACTTGATGATTTGCAACTGAATAGATTGTTAATGAGGAAGAGTGTGGAGAGCACCAAGTTGCCCAAACATATTTACACATTACAATCCCATCTCCACAAACAATTAACCAAAAGTATTTTTGAACCAATCCAATGCCTTAATATAGAAAAAAATCCAAAATAGGCTCCTGGGGCCTTAATCTTTTCCTTCTTTTTTTTGATTGGTTCAAAAATACTTCAGTTTAATTGATTGAATGTGCATTTGGAGCTGGGATTGTAATGTAAATATGAATGAGTAACTTAGTGCTGATTTTATTTTTAATTGAATTTATCCTTGTCATCTGGAAGTGGTTTGAGTTGTAGCAAAATAGTTACCTTTTGTCTCAGTGTGATTTTTAGACTCTGAAACAGCTTCTAGCCATCTCCCCAAAAAGGCTGCTTCATACCCAGCTTCAGTAAGTGCATATCTGGTTCAAGACTTTTATTACAGTTGCCATTATCTTTTCTATTCCACATTAGGAATATTTTTGTTTCTTAATTTTTCAAATTATAGCCGTTAAACTTTGACTAACGGGGTAATTATGTGCCTGCATTTTTCTTTGAAATATAGCGTTTCAATTGTTTAGATATTCAATAAATTTAACTCAACCTCTCCTGCAGGAAAAATATAACCAGTGGCTGCATATAAGTACAATTGTACGTATAGTCAAGCATATATATGCATACTCGGATTAAATACATACACTTAATGTATAGAAAGAATTAGATATCATTAGAAAACTCAAATGGCAGTGGGCTTGTCATGGTGCAAGAATCAGACAACTGCTGGATATCATAACTCCAAACATGGATCATGTGAAAAAAATATAAGATGGTGTGATTAACAAGACAAGTTCAGAAAGTATATACAAGTACATAATGTACAGATTGTTGGAATTTATTTTATCAAAGAATGTGTAATGAATTAATCCTATGAGTCCCTAGTGAATTCTGCAATGATTTGAAATTATTCATGTCAGTGTTTTTTATATTGTATAATTTCTGAGCCTTATGGTGGTGCATGGCAAATGGTGTCATTTTGAATTTCTCAACCTTTAACTGTTAATATCCTTGAGCAGTCTTCATTTATTCTGCTTCCATAAATACAATTTCATCGGAATTTTTCCTCAAGAAATTGGAATTTTTGCATGTGATTGTTTCTTACATAAGTGTTTGACATCATGAAGATTTGATTTTAATTAATCAAGCATCTGGAAAAGTGGCAAAGTATCTTTTTCAATAGTTGATAAAATTATATAAAAATAAAAATATTTGATTGTCCAAAACAAAAGTTGGAATGTCAATGACTCAAGTTATTGACAATACAAAGATTATTGCCTTTGAAAAATTATGATCAAAGCCCTGTATTTGATGGTATATTAGACCCTTCCCCAACACATAAATATAACCTCTTTTTCCAGTCCTATATTGGCCAAAACTTGGGAAAAATGATCAATGAGATGAATTCAGGGAAATGTTTTTTTCTTAATATTCCCTGGTGGAATGGTGGTCTTATACACCATTAAATACAGTAGCTAAAAATATCTAGAAAATTATTAGAGCTTTTTTGCAAAGATCTAAAAGATTGATGTGTTTTTTGACATTTGTATTTTTAATGAAACTTCACAGCGTGTGTTCTTATTCTTTAAAGACTTTGTGTCCTCAAATCTCAACAAGATGCTTTTTGGTCAGTTGGTTCCTATTACGTGGAAGAGGAAGGAAGAGAATGTGTGATATCATTTAGATATTGATCTATTCTGATCAATAGATGTCGTTTCAAGTTTATTTTATTTTTTCTATTTTTTTTTTTATAGCATTGCCATGTATCGTTTATTTGGTAAAACTCTTGAAAATGGCTAAAGTCAGCTAATCTTGTCAATTTTTTGCTAACTTTATAGCTAAAAACTTTATACTCATTTAAAGCCCACTTATCAAATAAGATACACTAAAATGCCATATATTATTGAAAAACTTTGCACATTTCAATTCAAACTTAATTATCTTTTTTGATAGCCATATTTTCAGGTGAGCCATCCTCACCTTCCTCTTCCTCCTGCTAGTATTACTAAACTAGTAATGCTACTACTCCATAACAATCCTTTGAAATTGGAAATCACTTATGGACGTAAGGATGGTGGACACATTGATCATGAGGTTCTTGTTTCTTGATAATATTAAATTTTTTTAAAGGTTAATATAAATGTCCAAGTCCTTTTTCAGATTCGGCCCTGAAGAAGTACACACCATCAGACACTGTTTTAAATATACTGCTACAGTCCTCCTTAGTACTTTGGCATATCAAAATGAAAGAAAACTCAAAGATCAAACTAAAGTAAGTATATTTTTGTAAAAAAAAAAAAAAAAAATTGTAAGGCATTTTTATTGATCAATAATTGATGTTTATTATTTTGGATTATCAGAATAGTTAAAATGTTTTATTTTACATGGACTTGACTGTCAAAATAAATGTTTTTGCTTCCAATAAAACTGAAACAACAAATATACCGATGAAAATGCTTATTTTAATTACAACGGGATGGTGTCTCAGATTATAACCTGTTGATAGTATTGAGGAAAGAATATCAAAATTGGATTCATTATTAACTCATTATCAGATTCATAGCTATAAACAACTTTACATTATAAAAAGTTTATTATAAATTGCCAGAAATCTGAAATCTACTGAAACTAAACATAAACCCATGGAATTTCCTTTGGGTACGGATTTGATCCCTGGGTATTGTTTTTAGCTAATTAATTCTTGACATCTCACCCCCTACAGTATATCTTGTAGGAGGTTCATGGGGGGGGTCTATTTGCATGATTATTCATCAATGGTGGAAATGATCTCTTACTTTTAATGATGTAATAAAAGCATTTTTTTTTTCTCCTTTCCAAATCAATTCCAAAAACTAAAATGTGACACAAGTTGCATTCTTTAATTAGAAAGAAAGAAAAACATTTAACATCTCATAGTGATGTTTATTGATTGTATATGAATACCTTGGATAGTGGTGTTCTGATCAGTGAATACTTTGATGTAGTATGGTTAAGGAACATTTTTTCCCAAAACAAAATTTAAGGATCGATCAGTTTATGTAGATAACATGGGAACATTGATTCCAACTCCCAAAAGTGAGATAAATGAGGAACTTTCATTTTTTTTCACTTCTAGTTATCAAAACATGGGGATTTCTTCCTCTTATGCAGGTCAAAATCAAAGGGTGAATTTTTTCAAATTTAAGGGTTGAAATCCAAGGAAAATCTCTTCATTTTTAGGGGTCAAAATTGTGGGAAGATTTTTATTTTAGAGTTCAAAATTGAGTTTTTTTTTTTTTTTTTCCTCCAATTTTTGGGGCAAAAAATCAAAGCATTCACTTTTTACTTATAGATGGCAAAATGGGGGGATTTTCCACTTTTGGGGTCAAAATCGAGGTATTTTTTCTCACTTTAGGGGGAAAAATCTGATGGAAATTTTTTTACTTTTAAAGGTCAAAATAGGAAAATTTTCCCTTTTAGAGGTCAAATTTGAGAGCTAATTTTTTCTTTTTCAATTTCAGAGGTTGGAAATTTTTTACTTTTAGGGGTTTCAAAATCGAGATTTTTTTAACTTTTCATTTAGATTTAAAATGTTTCTCTTTCTAACTTGGGCAGCAATTCATTCTGCCTGTATTTAGTCTAGTATGATTAATTCAAGAACGAAAAGATCTCTAGTTTTTGTATAACCAATACCCCTTCCCTATTGTCATCTATGGAGCTATAATATGGAACTGAGAACCATGCAATGTGCTCAAGGATCATGTTTAACATCATATGGGGAGACCTCTGGACATTAAAAAAAAAAAGTCAGGTATCATAAAATCCATAAAAAAAACTCAGATGGAAATGGGCAGGCCATGTTGCAAGAATCTGACTCACAACATGGATCCCTAGGTATGTAAAATGATGGTTGGTTAAAAAAAAAAATGACTCAAAGTTCAGAAAGTACTGGTTCTGCGACACCCACAATCAAGAAGCCTGGCAAGTCTTTGGGAAGGTCAGTCCAATGACAAGCGCTAAAAGGCTAATGATGTCTTGGACTGATTTTGATGGCAACCATTAAATGACAGTTTCCTCTAATTTTTCCTGTTTATCACTCCTACTTCTATCGAGATAAAAGTCAAATCCATGTATATAGGAACTCACTGAGATGGACTATGACAAATTATATTTTCTTTTGCATTAATGATACTCATTAACATGGATGTACTTTTTACAAAATGCTTCTTGTTAGCACCCCCCTCTGTCTCAGAAGATGGGGTGTACATCAATGATGAGCCTCTGATTGAGCTGCAGTTCCTGCTGTGACTACAGTCTAATTATCTGGTGACTATCATAGCTTGTAGTCCATACCTGGTTCTGTTGGTGTTGTCAGCTGTGCTCTATCCATGCGTATCACCGATCCTCTCCCCTCTTCTAGATACCAGCCTTAATGGTAAGTCTCCATCTACAATTGCAGACTCCCTGCCTACCAGGTTGGTGTTGCCTTCACCACTCTCAATGGTGTGGTCTTGGAATATTGCTGACACCTTTAGCCATGATGGTCTTTTTGAGATGGACAGTGAGATCAAAGCAGCCAATGAGTCACTGTGGAGCTCTCCGTGTGAGACAATCAGGAGCAGCAGCATCTATGTTTAGCATCTCCCTAATCAGTATTTTCCGTAACTTAGTTTTTGCTAAATACTGACCGAATCAATTTGAACTAGTGGGAATTTCAATGGTTATAAAACTTACATTACACATTTCAAAAGTTTTCCTAGCCATCCTATCCTAACTTTCTTTTGTCTCCTCTCTCTTCCTACCCCCAGTAAACTTTCCCCTGTGTTATTACTGAAAGTATAACATTCAAGCATGTGTAGGAACAAGGTGAATGTTATAGATGACCATTTTTTTTACATTGAAAACTGATCTTAATGCCTGGTAATGCAAAAGCATGTAAATGTTTTCAAAATAGCAAGTAAAATATCCACTGGAATACACATGCTCTCAAATACATAGAATTGCTTGGATACACAAACTTTAAGTATGCTTGCTTATTCCAATGCAAAATTACACTTTATGATCACATATTTTCAAGTATCATCACTTCTTTAAATTGACTTATTCTTATGATGGAATGAAGTGGCCTGTAGAAGTTTATTCAAGGAGACTGGCTCAGCTGCATTAAAAAAAAATTATCCTTCGCTATTCAACTTCATCTGTAACCACTTTACTTGAATTCATTCTTTCTTTCATTTTAAATTTTTTTCTTCATTTCAATACTCCATGATGAGACAGCTTATTGAGTGTGGAAGTCTCACTGAGAATATTGCATTGGAGATCATATGTATGCAGAGTGAATTAAATTTAGAAGTTGACTTTTTCTGTTTTTGATAAAATATTTTTATCTTTTAGGCACTGCTAGAAGTTGCTAGGAATTTGTTTACTCACTTAGGTAAGATTTTATTTACAATCTGTTTTGGTTTCAGTTGTACTTTCATTGAGAGATTTGTACATCTACCTACATGCTTATATTCCACTTATTTTCTCTTAATGTTTACTTTATTAATGCCAAATAGTCATTTTGACGATGATATAGGAAACTGTCAACATAGTTTTATTCAGTTTTTAAATGTCTGGCTTTACTCCTTATGTCTAAAAAAACCCTGCTTTTTAGGTTTTTGAAAATTCACCTACAAGGTTTTTAGAGGTGGTTACTTTATAATGTAAGTTTATGCTGAATTGGCCCTCTTAGTTTATGTCACTTGTGCTCTTTTTTTTAACTTTATTTGGACTTTATCACTCCCAACATGGCATGCTGCAAAAGATCGTTGCATAATAGTTTCTATTGAGTGACTAACCAGGCCTGTTTTCATGGGTTTCAATCTGTGTACAGGTCTTTTACTGAGTTTGATACTGCAATGTCCAAAATTAACCTTAAAGGCCTAAAAAGGAGATGAAAACATTTTTTGAAGAACCATATTTGAATGGTTACACTGCAGGTCCTTGAAATTACTGTATTCTGCAACTGAAATGTACAGTCACTATACCTGGATATTCTAAAAGACATGCTGCCTCTTCCAACACACACCTTGGCACTATGTAACACTGAAGTAGTTGTGATAGTTTTGCAGGCTTATAAGGAATTTAAAACATTCCTTCCAGATGATTTCAAGACCTAAATGGATATATCCATGAAAATATAGATGAAAGAAAACCTAACAAAAAACTTTTTTCTTTTTTTTTCTCCCACAAGTTTCTGATAAAGGCTATATTAAAAATTAATTCAAGCAAAATATTATACAAAGGGTTTCTAAAAGTCATGGAGAGATTTGATTTGTTCCTCTTGCGTGAATTTCAGACACTGGTAGAGGTGAGGTTTTTGAGACACTGTTTTGATTGTAGGTGGATTTTGTCTAATTTTTCTTACAGGATAATGAGGATTTAAGTCTTGAAATATATACAGGTTTCCCTGCTATTCAAAAGTAGTGTCCCTATTAAACATTCATAAGGCAAAATGGCATAAAAGCAATTACCATTAATTTATGGGAATAATTTTTTAGCGTTCACAACAAACCTCAAGACACTTCTTGCTAACAGATGCATAACTAAATTAATGAAACATAGATGCTAACAGGCACATTTAAAAGCTATGCTGGCTTAAGGTCTTTTGTTGAAGCAGTGTGGCCAAAAGCAAGGTGTACCTTGTATTGGAGGCCACTCCTCTCATTGTCCAATAACCAGTTTAGTAATATGCTAACAAAGTTTGAATTTAAATGTATCCTCACAGAATGGATGGTCATACATTACAATCAAGTTTTATTTTTCTCTTTTCCTGGTTTTACAGTGTTGTATGTTTTCTATACATAGTAATTTAAACATGCTTGCAGCTTTAATGAATGATTTTCACTATTCATAAGTTTTTTTTTCTTTGTATGTTAAAAAGACCAAATTAGTGAAAGGCATCAAATATTTTTGGAATAAACACTTTTTATATTTTACTGCTTAAACGTAGATATGCCAATAAGTCTGTAGCCTAATGAAAAAAAGCATTAATTTTACACAAATTCATTTTCTGACATGATCTTCCTTGTCAATGCACTCAATTCAGTGGTGAATATCGATTACAAAGATTGAGCATTATGCATTGAAAACTTTCAGATCAAAATTCAGCCAAGTACATAAGAGGCTATAGACTTATTGATGCACCCTCATAATTAGAAAAAAAATTAATTTTAAAATCTGTATATACTCAATGTATATTTTCATGTATGAATGAAATGATATTCTTGTAAATATCCATCTACTAGTTATATATGTATCTATAACCTAATCTTATTTTATTTATGCATAACGTTTTTTATCTTATAAATTGATTTTTTTTTAATAGTATTTATAAATTTCTCTATATAGCTGCTGGCCTGATATCAATTTTTTTTTCACTGAAGTTTCCAACATCATTCTTTGTTGACCAATGAATATTCATTTACACTTTTTAAATCCTATCTATATCAAAATTTTTCCCTGCAGATGATCTGACCAAATTATTACGTGAAATCATGCAAGAAGCGAGGAACCTAACTCAAGCAGAAAGGTAAAAATTATGAAATATCCTGGCCTTTACTCTTATTCAACAGTGCATATCAAACACTTGAAATATACTTTGTATATGTTTCTCTTAGAAAATCCCTTATTTCAACTTAGCTTTGATATTTCTCTTGCTAGAGAATTGAACCAAAAAAATTAAGCTGGAAACATAATTTAAAAAAAAATATTGTATGTAAAAGCTAAAAGAATTATGCTTGGTTTAGCAAAATCTATATTGGTGTACATATTTTTCTTTCACTTGATTTGTTGCTACTTTCATCATGAAATCACTTATATTTTGTTACTATAGGCATCACGGTTCGTATATGTGAGGGAGAGTGATAATGATAGTAGCTTCTGTGTAGGGACAAAATGGTGTGCTTGCTGAGGACAAAGGAATGTCTCCTGTGCTTTGTGTTTACTGCCACATGTTATAATATCACGATAAATGATGTTGGAGGAAGGTAGTTGATACTTGTCATGACATGGGGAGAATATGTGGCAAGTTTGGATGTGGACACTGAAATCAAACAGTTCATAATCATAATGAAGACACATGTGAACATTTTGACAAACAGATGTACATTTGATGAGACATAACAATGCATAAGGCTGAAAAGAAAATATTCTTAAACATTTGATATAGATGAAATCACTGGGTAACTAAGGATCCATGATAGAATGGATATATAGTGTAAGCTTGTAGCTAGATTGAAGATAGTGCTTGAGCGAAAGGTAGGAGCTCTGTGAGTAGTCGTAGCTGTGTGTTAATGAAGTGGAGGTTACTAAAATGCTTTGAATCCATAAAGCTTGGCATTTTTAAGAACAAAGGATAATTATGAAGACTAGATCAACTGCCCATTTGGGGGTGATGTACAACACCAGGATTTATGATCACCAATGAGGAACTTCTTAGACACTGAAAAACATGACTGAAAGACTGCTTAACAGATAGCACATGAGTTTGAACCCATCTGCACTCCCTGAAATGATAATTAGAAGACGGCTAGTTATGATTGTTGTGTGGTAAATGCACTGTTAGTTCATTCATGGTAGATGGAGACGTGAATACGTGTTTTTTAGCTAGAGAAAACTACATGATTTAGTAGCTGAGCATGAGAGCATTAGAAAAGTGATTGGTCAAGGTGGGGAAGGGTAAAGTCGAATTGCCTACAAGGCTGTCAAAAATGATACCAATCCTGAAAGGGAGAGAAAGGGAAAATTAAGAAAGTCAGGGCAAATGAGTGGACGTGTTCAGGGCTTTTATAGACTGTAGATAAAGGAAGTGACGTCTTGTATATGTGGCTAGATTTAAGGAATATCTAAATTATATAATTTATCTAATTTAATTCTAACTAAAATAAAGGAGTCACCACATTATAAACACTTACATTCTGAATGTATTGTCTTCATTCGGCTTCATGCCGCCTTCTAGATATAACATTCCTCTTTTGCTATACTTTTAACTTACATTGCTTTTATCATTTCCAGATGTTCAGTGTTTTTGATTGATATTGAAACAGAAGAATTGGTAGCCAAAGTATTTGATGGAATTACAACTAACAATAGTGAAGTAAGTCATAACTCATCTTTTTTTTACGACTACTTTAATTGCTGAAATGTTTCATATTCAAATTTTTTTAAAGGTAGTTGTACAGTTATTCAGGATGTTTTGTCTTGAATTTTATAAGTATTTCAGATATCAGACCTGAACTCCCTCAACTGAAAGTTTTTTCTATTGTGGCTGAATCATTTTATATGTGTATAACATGAATTGCTTAATAAGATGAAGTAATCAGCATGAATCAAATTTAAGGCAATTAATTTCATATATTAGATGTTGAATAACTAACTTAAATATAGTTATTTTTCAACTGATTTACTCTGACTAGTAAGCTCATCTTATGGTCATAACGTATCTTTTGGCCTTTGTGTATTTGTTGCAGTTAGTAACCTTGAGAATTCGAATTGAATTCTTTATTCAATCCATGGGGTAAATTAGATTGTCCTCATTCCACTTTCCATGTTGGAGGATATCTAATATCAATTGATTCTTCCTAGTTAATTTGTCCCTAGAGCCTAGCACGTGAGCTGATTCTTTCAATCACTTTATCTTAGTGTTATTCTCTATCTATTATGACTTCATTACATTCCCTGCCACAACTGCATTGAATGGAATGTACATAGGTCTTGGTCATATTCTCATCAGAGGAAGGCTTATTTGGGGAGAGATATCTCCAAAAGGTGGACCTGCTTTTCAATGCTGTCCTAATGTTGTATGAACCATTGATCTGAATCTTTTCCAACATGCTCGTGATGAAAGGTAGACCATGGTAGTTTTCTGTCAATTGTCTTTAACCCTTCTATCTCTGCATGTGGGAGCTGATGCAATGTTTGCAAGGTAGTTTACTCTATAAGTTTTCTTATATGGATAAATCTCCTGTCGGTATGTGTCTGGATATAGGTGTAATGATCTATATTCTATACCTCCATCATTCTTGCTAGAAACTACCAGAAGAATCATCTTCACTTAATAGTATTTGATTTCAGAAAATTGATTTTTAAAAATCATGAACTTACATAAATTGAAGTTTATCATCAGAGTATAGTTCAGGAAACCCTGGGTATGTTTTGGCATGTTTCTGCTGCTACTTCCTTATTCTATCAAGTGAAGCAATGGATTGAGTTTTTGTTGGAATCACTCATTAAACAAAGTAAATGAATGCAAATAGACTACACAATGTACAGGAAACTATTGTTTTGTAAGCCAGATTTTAATTTTCATACTAATTTTCAATCCAAACTTTTTTAGAATATCCCTTAGCTTAAAATATTTTGCAAATATTATTTTCTAAATAAGTCATCTTCTCTTCCAGCCACAATCAGAAATACGATTTCCTCGATCGCATGGCATTGCAGGCCACGTGGCTACAAAGGGTAAGTTAATTTGAATATAAATGGCAATGACCTTTGACCCTTTTTCACTGTCTAAACGTTTTATACTGAATTTTGGATCTTGATAAGTAAACAGCAATCATATTAAGCTGTATGAATATATGAATTTAGATTGCTCACTTGAAATACTTTAAAAAAAGACTTTGATTGATGGAAGTTTTATTAAATTCATGCTATGACACAATGATTAAGTTTTGCATTTAATCACCTTTGAACAACAAACGCTTTCTGAAGCACCTATTTGTTTTCAACTGTTCATCTGTTACATTTTGCTGCAGCAATTTTCTGCAAAAAGCAAATCATAAAATCATACAAGTAAGACTAAATGCTTAGCAAGTCAAGTTCTATGAAACTATTGAAAATTTTGACATGAAAGAATATTAAAATGAAAAATTACAAGAGAACTTTCCCTTTTGAACATTTTTAATGAATAAGGATTTATTAAAACGTACATATGCCAATATTTTTTGATAATTTAAAAAAGGTATTGATCGTGCATATATTAACTAAGTTGACTACTTTTTATTTGAAAATATTTTGAAAATTGTATGCATCTGATTCTGAAGAAATTAAACATTTTTTAAAGATGTTGAATTTGAAGTTTGTTACTTTTCAAGAATTTTCTATGAGCAATTTCTTTTAATAGGTGAACTGCTGAATATACGAGATGCTTATTCGCATCCTTTATTTTACCGTGTTATTGACGAAAATACAGGCTTCAGAACTCGGTAAGCAGAGAGCTGTTTTTAAAATCATACAGATGTTTATTAGAAACTGTAAATCAAAACTGTCAATAGTTTTCTTCAGTTTTCAAGTCAGTCTGTCTTGCTATACATGTATAACAAGTACTAATGGAGCTAGAGGGTTGAAAATTTAATCATTTTCTCCTTATGTCTACAACTAACTTTTCATTTTTTTTAAAAAGTTTCCCTAAACAGGTTTTTAGTGCTGGGGTTCAGTTTGCAATATAAGTTTAATTGGTCCCTAGTTTGGGCAGTTTTTTAAGTTCAAACTTTTTAGTGATTACCCAACAAAAGGCAAGAGAAGTAATTCATTCATTGATCACCCCTTCTTCCAATGTTTTAATTTATCACTCCAAACACAGCATGCTGCCAAAAGATGTTGAAACAAAGATGACTACCTGAAGAAAATAAGCACAATCCCTCCTCAATTATGATATGGCATATTTCTGGTAAAGAACCAAGGAGGATGACAATCATTACCTCAACAGTCAATGCACCAATGCACATTGAAATTTTGGACATTCTCTATCAATAGGTTTGAAATGATAATGCACCTTCCTCAGAGCAAAGAGTATTAGAGCTTTTCAGGAAGAGCATATTGACTGAATGATATGGCCATCAAACATTATGGTAGAAATTTTTTGGAAAATGGTCCATGACAAAGCTCCATCCTGCAAAGCTGATCTGTCAGATGCTATTTGATAAAGTTGGAAGCAGCTTGATAGAGAATATTGTTTTTCATTAGTGAAGACCATGCCTAGAAGAATACAGGCCATCATGAAAGCCTTTGGAAGAATAACAAAGTACTAACCATGATTTTTTTTTTTTCAAATTTCTGTTTATTCCTTAATTTTTTCCTCTACTTGATCTGCAAAAAATATGCCAATAATTGAAATATTTTGATTTGAGTTATTTCATGAAGCGAGAATATCAAGCTATTAAACAATTTTGTCGTATCTGTGATTTTTTTATTTGCTGAAAAGTGAAATAGCTGAGTGAACATTCTATAAGTGTAGTGATTCTATAGTTTTTGCTTGGAGTAGTATATGCCATCAAATATTTTTTATGCAAATTAGGAAATGCCAATTTTTTAAAATCAGATCATTGTAAAAATGTCATTTTGCAGAAGTTTGCTTTTTGATTAAGTGTATATTTCTCTTAATTTTAGGAATATCCTGTGTTTCCCAATTAAGGATGAAACAGGTAAACACTTTTTGGTATTAACAAACCTTCATGATTTTCTTACTGTAGAAAGACAAGGCCTTATTGAATGCTGCATCTTTATATAAAATAGGACCTTGAAAGTGCCAACTATCTTTATCTCAAAAATAGAATCAATATCTGTACCTTGCATAAATAAATCACCGCACATGTACCAGAATTAATTATCCAAGAAAAATTATCTAAAAAAAAAAAAAAAAATCTGAAAATATGACCAGGATCGTGCAAAGAGACACAAACGCACAGATATAGACACAGAACCTCAAAGAGGGAAGAATTTAGTTTGTTGGCTAGTTTGTGAAACTATGATGATTTGATTCATTAACCTGTCACTGTCAACCCTCTGAAGTTTTGGAAAAATCCCAATAGATCAAACATTAACAATCTCCTCTATATGAAGGTTTCAGTCCTTGTAATATTTTGTATTCCCATTATTGTTTGATATTATCATTGAGCTCTTTGTATCTACATTTTTCCGATACTATTTACCATAAAACTTTCATTCCTTTAATCTATAGCACTAATTCCTATCAACAGCAACACTCATTGCTATTGGCCACAACAGTCACTGTATATGAACCATATGTTAGATATAATGGCTAAAATTCAAACTTTAAACCAATCATTCATCTTATAGTACCAAACCTTTTAAGCATCTAGAAATTAAGACCTTCCTGGTTTGTGAAAATATATGGCTAAGACAAATTCTTGAAAAGCTGAAAAGAGTTGAATGACTTCATAGCTAAGTATTCAATAAACACATTATCTTCTTTGGTATTGAATTTTTTGAGACACAATTAAAACCAAATTTACCACTGAATCATTTTGAAAATATACTGAAAATAGAGTACATTTAAAATCATAGTGAAAGAACTTGGAAAAAAATTCTAAAGCTTAAACGAATTATCTTTTAAAGGAAGGAAACTTTTTTCCTCCTGACTTTTAGAGCCATTCTACAATATCATTTTAGTTACAATAACAACGTTAGATTTTTCAAGCATACAAGCTGTTTTTCTTCTGTTGTAGGTTGTGTTATTGGCGTGGCACAATTGTGTAACAAAAAAACAGGACCGTGTTTCACATCATTTGATGAAGCAATTGCCTCAGCTTTTGCTGTTTACTGCTGTATAAGCATCAGCCATGTGAGTTTTTATTCTCTCCCATTAGCCTCAGCCCTTCAATTCCTAATTTTCTATCTGGTCGTATCCACTTTTACCATAATGCTTTTTCTTCCCAAAATAATTCCAAGGTCTGTACCAAGATTCATATCAATCCAACTTGATACAGCTGAGAAAATTGATATTTACTATGACTGACCGACCAACCAAGAAATGGTATTACATTATCGAGCAATAATGGCATTTAAACTTTATAGTAAATGTTTCACTGAACTTTTAGTTCTCATTTTTTTACTTAGTCATTCAGTTTTAATTACTCATCCCTGAAAGAATTTCTGCAATCACTGAACCTTTTTTGAATGTGCTTGCGTGTAGATATTTACTGAGCGTTGTCTAGTAAAGGTTTACACTTTCAAGACTAGCTAGCTCGATTCCAGTTTACAACATCTATCCACAATGGGGGCCATATGGCCCCTGGCACATTTGTAAGGGGGTAATTGACTGAAATGATAATGAACAAATTTCTACCTGTTCATGTTGTATCCCTATTTGATGGGCTACAGGAACCTGAGAAGAGGTCTAATGAGGGCCTGTGACCAAAAAAAAGTCAAATGGCTGGTCTACAATGTATATGTGTACATTGGTGTCCTTGCATATTTGTGTTCATGTGAAAAAGATTGTCATTCATTTCAATATCAAATGTTAACTCTCAAACTTTCATATGTATTTATTTTTAGTTTGTCTGTATTTTAAATGTTCCTATTTTAATGAAGATTCAATTACTGATCAATGATTATTAGGAATATATTATAATTTTTAACCTCTTAATCCTTGGTATAATGTTTAGAGTTTCTCAAGGTCTCAGCATGAAAAATTGATTTTTCATTGAAAAATTTACTCTAAAATTTAGATCTGGAATCAGCTGGATTCAAGCCTCAATCAAAATTCTCCCATGAAGATCTATTTTATTGCTCATTATTATAACATTTGAGTAAAATTGTACTGTCACCAGTGATATACTTTAAATTTCAAGAAATTTGCAAATTTCAAAGTAATTGCATGGTCTTATTGCGCTGTTTTGTGATCTCTACATGTGATATTGAGCAGGATTCTTATGTGTACGCATGTTGCAAGATTGTCAAACAACCACTAGACATCACAACTCAATGTGGATTCCCAGAGATCATGTGAAACTGGTCAGCAAATGAGAATTTTTCTCTTGATTTCTAGTTCACTGCAAAGTTTAATCAACTGTGATCAGTCCTTGAATATTACCTTAAAATTTGTAATTATTCTAGGTCTCATTCAAAATCTTGAATATAGAAAAATAATATAAGAAAATGTATTTATTTTGCAGCGTATGTTTTTTTTTTTCTTTGCTATTGCAAGGGACATTCTTCCTGTACCATAGTCTCTATAATGATTTAGTTTTACTCTTTAAGTTTGAGTTTATTCTAAGCTTGTTTTATCAGATTTTTCTGTGATTCTGTAGTATCCAGCTTCTCGATCAAAAGTTGGTCATGTTTGTGAATATCACCAATATTACTAAAAGTGACTTATCTTCACTTTTAGCACTATGCATATTAAAGGTTAGTCCTAAAAGGAGGGTATACAACCAATGCACCCTCCTGATAGCCTCCTCTAGAACTGACCAAACAACCTAACCAAAAGACTACCCTCAAATTGAGAAACATGCAGCATTCACATGAAAGAATCATGCTCAACATCACGTGGAGAGATCACAAGACAGCACAATATATTAGTGAAAAACAGGAATCTGAGACATACAATTCATTACAATAATTGAAAGACAATAGGCTGGCCATGTTGCAAAGAATTGCAGACAACTGCTGAAAATCATGACTTACAAAATGGATCCCCACAGATCATATGCAAAACCAAGGCCAGAAGAAAACAAGATAGATAAATCAAACAACTTCAGAAAGTATTGGTTTCATGACACCCATGATAGAGGGGTGTGGCGAATCCTGGGGAAAGTCTATATGCAACAACAAACAATGGAAGACCGAAGATGATTTTAAAGCATTGATTGAAAATGAAGGGAATATACAAGAAGGAATGGGGAAAATTGTCATTGATATTTCATGCTTGAACAATAAAACTGCTATTATTTCTGAGTCAATTCCTTTATTTACAGTGTGCATCTTTAACTCCTTTTTCCCCTTACAATTCTAAGGCTTTAAATGTATTAAAATTTGTAATCTTTAAAATATTTATTCATTTCCTATCACTAGTTATCTATATTTTGACTTTATGAATGTTTCAATTATATTGCCACTTATGATTGTTTTGTCATCTATCTTTTTTTCATTTTTATTATATATTGCCTTATTTTTCACAAAGTCGTCTCTCCAAGGTTTCAGTTTTTACCATAAAATCATTATAGAATTTACATTCCTGATCTTTGGTTTCATTCTATGTAAGCATGTAAACTTTTCATGAGTTCCATTCATGCTATAGATCATATAAATTTCACCATCTTTAATTTTGTTGATAAACTTTCTCAAAATCCTGGCAAGACATCTATCTTCTTTGATCTTTACTTGAAAACTCTATTCTATCATTATCCATTATAACTTGATTTTTAATTTTAAGATATTTCTCTGTAAATACTTATTTTATGTCAACCTTGCATTTCTAAATATATTTGCCTTTAATCATCCATAAAATGTATATTCTTTTTACTTCAGGTTTGCATTCATTACTCAATTTCTAAGAATAAATAAGTAAATATTCCTCTTTCGCAATAAAATTGACTGTGGAAAGAAAAAAGAACTAAATTAATTTGAATTTTGTATTTTGTTCATTCAATATCATTAACTCAATATCAACTCAAATTAAATCATAATTTTTAATTTGCTGTAGATGTTTTGAAAAATTTGACAATTTTTCCGACTTTATCATAACTCAGTTTGTGCTGCTATAAAATTCATCAATGATTTATCTTTTAGAAAGGCTATTGTGCCTCTTTTGCATTTAATAAACTTTCCATTATAAAATATATGCCAAATACACATTACCTGCAAACAGGTTTTTTGGAGTTTTTTTTCTTTATATCAAAAAATTGATCCCCTAAATTGTATCATGCATATTTTATATCTATAAATTTCAAACTATCTCTTAACCTATTAGGATAATGCAACATAGAGCTGTTCTTTCTTATAGCTCCCCAAAAGTCTTCCACATGATCTAAGAGTCTTGATAAGACATTCATTTATGAGTGGAATATCATTTTCTGCTGCTTCTAATGATATAAAATTCTAATTGACTTTAAAATTGTTGCAGGATACACATGAAAGTGAATAGACAAGTCATAAATCTTTGTTGAATATTTATTGTGAGAATTAAGATTTACCATAAGCAGAATTCACTTGTTCTCATATGATCACTGAAGTAAAGCAGCATCAAAGCTGATCAGTTTTTAGATGGGGGAATTGGTTAGAAATATCATTTACAATAAGCATATTGCCTGCACATGTGTGTGGGTCCCCACATTAAAACTGACTTTCTGCCCTCATGGATGGGTAGTTAAATAACTACAACAGTAGTTTCTGGATGCCTGCTATCTAAAGTCCTAAAAAAATCATTTTAAGTGACATTTATAAAATTGAAAACAAGAAATTACTTAATAACTTCTGATATAATTTCCCCATATTTTTTGGTTTATGTCAATGCCAAATCTATGAGAATATTTTTCTTTCCACTTATTGACAATTTCTATAGTGGTGTCTAACGGATGGAGGCTGAAATTCTCAGATTAGGTTGAAATACGCAACTTGGATGCATTGTAGCATCCAAAGATGCTGCGTATCTGGGGGTGTCCTAACATCAATCTGTCACCTTCTGTTTCCAGTCTCTCATGTACAACAAAGTGATAGATTCACAGGCACGGAACAATCTGATTAACGAACTGATGATGTATCACATGAAGGTAAACTATAAAGCACTGCCTGTGATGAGCATCCATCTATCCATGTGTTTGTCTGTCTGTTTGTTGTGTAACTAGTTATTTGTGGTAACAGAATTAGCTTTTATCACTCTCTCTCTCTCCTCTCTTCTGCAGCATGTCAATCACCACCTTTCCTCTCTGTCTTCACCTTTTTTATGTACCTATATTTTTGTTGTTTATTTTTTGTTCCAGTCTATCATGTACCAGAAATTGGAAGTGTCCCAACGACGCAACCAGTTAGCCAATGAGCTTATGATTTTTCACATGCAGGTTGGCATGCAATGTTTATTGTCATTAGTTTATTTGCCTTTACCTATTTGTTTATATCTCCATACATGGGATATTGGGCCATTTGATGGGCTGACTGATACTGGGTAATAAACTGAGTCTCAGATAATTCAATTTAATACAATGTAGTATTTGATTTGATTCCAAGAGCCTGATACGTGAGGCTAAGTAATCATAACTCATCTCTTGGAAAAAAAAACAAAAAAACTTGTGGTTAGTATTGATAAAAATAGGTTTCTTTCATCCAGAACCAATGAGAGAGCTATTGATTGCACTTAGATTTTGCAGAATACACACATCCCTGATTAAAATGATTAATGCATCCTCAAAAAGCACCATGATAATTGAAACTCAAAACCATTGGAAAATATGTAATCAAAAAAAAATCAAAATGATTTTAGAACAAGTCCTCCATAGTCTGACAGCTGTGGAAAACCCTTCCAACCATTTTATATATATATGATATATATATATATATATATATATATATATATATATATATAATGTCTGTGTGTGTAAAATGCAAAAGAAAATATTGTTCAATGTTGGATCAGCTATTTAGAGAGGATGTGACAAACAGCTCTTAAAGTTTCTTTACTGCGTATTTTAACCCATTTTAGTTTCTGTTTGGGAAATTTGATAGGTTCGAGGGTTGCTTATTAAACTTCCGCTACCACTAATCCTTTCTACGTCTAATGTGGGTTTAGCTACAAGATTTCATGTATGGAGACATTTGCTTTTTTTATGTACAAAATTTGTTGTGTTCGTTTTATCCTCTTTCTTTATCACCATGCTCATGCTTTGTTTGCACATTTTCTTGGTTTTATTAGATATCAAATGCTACTCATTGTTTCTTTCAGACTAGCCAGTGTGTCACCTTTATTGTATTCCATCTGTTAGCTAATCATAATGACCAGACATAAGCTGAGTATGCTGAAATCCCAAATAAGAACTAATCCATGTGTATATGGCTGGATCATGATGCCTAAAACTATGGGAGATCAACTTAAACAAAATGCCATGATGAAAGGAAAATTAATAGATGTGAGAATTCCATTTGAGGGGAATCAGATGTAAAGATATTTCATTTAAGAGATAAAGGAAATAAATGTTCTCTATTGGACATTTCTAATGTTCCATGATTAATCTTTCCAAAATCAGTTTAGTCTGCTCTCTTCTGTGGATTTCCTGATGGTTTCTACAAGAAATTACTGGTAAGAATGAAATAGAAAATTAGAGAGGAAAGATTTTTTTTTTCCATCAGAAGGTGAGTGACGTAGCAATTAGAAGTGCAGACAATTTAATTGGCTTGCCAAGTTCATAATCTTACTAAGGCTGTTTGAGTTCTTCATACTAATGCCATTGGGAAAGGCATGAATCAATCTCTTCTCCCCCTCCCCATCTATTTGTAGAAAAGTCAGGCCCTCTACATTGAGAAGCAATTACAATGCTGTTAGACTAAAGTAAAGTGAAAAAAGAATTGGAATGTCCAATTTTATGGATATGAGATTAGTGACATTTTTGCTTAGTAAGCCAAGTGTTCAAGCTATCCCATTGTTTGGGCTTTGACTTTCTAAAGTGACGTCACTTGTCTGTATCTGTAATTAAGTAGCTGGTAACTTATGCCTGAAATTTCTTTAGTTTTGAATCTGGAAAAACAATTTTATCATTTCTATGTTGAAACTGATTTGTTTAATGATTGATGAATGGCACTGACCTCTTCCTTTTGAAATGGTGCCAATTCTCACTCTTTGACTCATGAGAAAATGTTTTTATATTAAAAGCAAATGTAAATTTTTAAGATTAAAATGAATATAAATCAAAGTTTCATTAAAACATAATATACATTTGAAACTCTGGCATTGAAGCTACTTGAAAACATTTTTGAATTTTCATAATTTGCAAGTCAAAAACATTAAAATATCTAAATTTTTTTTAGTCATTGTGTATTATGTATAAAAATTGTTAAAGCAAGAGCTATGAATACTATATGCCAATTTCTTGGTTTATGTTTGTTGCTGTATTTGCATCTTCATATCAGTGTTGGTGGTTGTCACTGGCAATTGAGTGACAGTTGGTCTCCAATCTCCAGCTCTCGCTAGCCCCAACATCAGATGGTTTCAACTCTTGAATCTATTTCTCCAATCTTACCTCTAGGAATCTGTCATTATGGGCACAGCGTGAACACAACAGCTTATTTGTCTCTCAAGGAAGGTTTTAGTATTTTGTCTTTTCACTGATCTGCTGGAACTGCTATATCAATAATTTGACAGAATTTTTTTTCCTTGTTCACAACTAGCTCTAGTCTCTTTGCTTGGATGAAGCAGTCCATCTGGATCTGAAAGTATGAAAATATTTCACTTTTTTTTTATATTTAAAGACAGCTTCACCATTGTCTACATTGTCAAATCCAAATCTTTTGCATGATTCCCAGTGAATCACTGCTCTCACTCTGTTCTATGTTTTTGTATTCTCTTTGGGCCAGCTTGTTGCCTTGACTTATGTGGTTTCAAGTCTTGTATTTTTCTTAAAAAAAAAAAATTGCTCTTATTCTGTCATCAACCTTCAACTTGATATAAATTGTTCTTGTTACAGTTATTAACTGCAATGACCAGAGATTCTTTCTGCATCCTCTCTGCATAACCTTGTCCAAGTCTTGATTTTTCTTTCTTTCAAATTCTCCTGAAGTGTGGTTTTTCTTTCCATTATTTTATCTTTGACTTCCTCACTGTTCAATTCTTTGTCCTTTTTATCAGTTGCTTTTCAGTTTTGAGTGGTTATATTTTCTTAATTTGTGTATTTTGTAAGCCCTCTTGTATAAGATTGAACTGTTTGTCATACTAATATATCCTCTTCTTTTTCTCTTTGTCTTTCTGCATAGTAATTAATTTCTTGGTTCATCTATTCACTGATTCAAGTTTCCCTCCTATCCAACCTTGGAAGGTCCAGAATATCTCACTATAGTGACTGTTTATGTATTCATACCTTTTTTTTATATTTGTACTGTTCAAGCTTCAGTAATGAATTTTTTCTGATTCTCCCAAAATTTTAGAAATTCCTTCTATCATTTCTTCCTGTTTCATTGAATTGCATCAAAGTACACCAGGTAGTCATTCAAGTTTTTGTTGACAACCGGTCTAGGACGACAATTCTGAATTCAAAACCAGAAGTGTAATCAACCCTTTCCCCAGTGGCGGGATTGGATGTACAAGCTGTAGAATCAACTGAATTAAGGATATAATTATTTTTGGTACTCCACTGTCCCAGTATTGGAAGTATCTCACTAACAAACTCCATATAACATATTCGAAGCAAAAGGCAATATTTTTGTTTTTATATCGCTTACAGGAAACTCAATATTACAAGTATTCCTCTGTAAAATTTAAATCAAAAAGTATAAATATAAAAGAAATATTGATAGCATCAAAAACTAGCCTTATATCCTTAAAACCATACTCAACATAGTAAACTAGCTTATAAGACTGGAGAGAATTTGATTGGTTGCAATTATTTATATAATTTTGATATTACTGGTGAGTTTGTTATGAAAGACTCATTTAATGAAAATTAATTACAGAAGATGAATATGAGGTACATACTTGAGCTTTTAAGCTGAGCCAATTACAAATTTATTTGTAAGTTGGATAAATTAGATAACATCTCTATTACTCGTGTTTCGTTTTCCATTCCCCCACACTGTTTTATAGCTTTACAACATAGTCGTCCAGTCTGTTCATGCTATAAATAGCCAAGCTTGCCTGAAGAAATTTGGTTTTGTTTTAGATTCTGAAACTTTAGGATTTGGCTAAAGTTTCCATTTTGTGTAAATTCTGGAATTCAGATTTCACATTGTGTCAAGATTCAACTAATTACTTCTAATCATGTGTATCTTTGTACAGTCTTCATGTTACGGCTATTGTTTGTCCTATTGAGCTATAAATCTTTGCTCTTGAATATATTATGAATTCATTTTCTCCTTATGGAAAACTTAAGTAGAATTTTATCTTCAAAAATTTCCTTCACTATGTTGACTTACACTAAGAATGGATCTTCAAGACGGTATCCTCTATAAAGTTCAATATGTTCAAGAAAACCGAATGGAATTTATTGTATCCTTTAATTTCTCTAAGAAACAACCATTTTCTTTTTGCCCTCTGTTTGTCTGCTTAAATGTTACTGCTTCTGTCATAGGTTTCTCCTGAGGAAGCCAGACAGCTATCGACTGAAACTGTTAGCATCAATCAAACAGCACCTAACTTTGATAAGTTCACTTATGCTCCACGTTGGATGCCAGAGGCTGACACATGTAAGGTGAGTTGTATGGTTTTGTTGGTACTATGACCATAATCACTGGCCTGTGGGTTATTATGCAGGTATAAATTTTTTAGAATTATTTATAGAGAAATTGAACATTGGCTATTACCAAGTGGGTTTGGAGAGGACCAAACATCTCCATATTTGCACTATACTTTTTCCCTATGAGCAGGCTCTTGTAGTTCCTGACTGAAAAATCTCCAAGCCAAGCACATCCTATGTTCTTTGAAGATATTTTCCTGTAGGGCCTGAATCTGGGAAATTGACATCACAAAACAGAAGTGGCATCTTCCATTAGCTGCCACATTAGTGTTTATACTGCTGGTCTATTTTTCAATAAAAATAATTAGGGAAAATGCGATCTCGTATGAAATGTGCTGTTAATGAGCACTGTTAATTGGAACTTTTCTTTAGGGTGAGATTGATTGCAGCTGAGAGTTGTCTAAATAAAAAAAATCCAAAAAAAATCCATGCACATATGCTTTTAATTCGTAGATAGCTAAATAATCCAGCTTTGACTTGAAACTATAAACAATATCTTAGTACTAGCAGTACTTGGCATTCCCAGGAGGGAAAATAACTTGAAATATAACCCAACAGGAAATATGTTCTTTGATATATTTCTTCTCAGCAAATAAAGTTATTCACATTGTTCACATAAAAAAGTATCTGTAATGGAAGAAATATTCTTATGTACAAAAAAGAACAATTGTCACTTAGTTTGACCAGGCTTCTTGGTACATTACATAATGTTTCTCATATTTGGTGCCAGTATGAAAAGGTTAAGGGGGAATTCAACCTTAGAACAACCAATATAGAGTATGGGAAAAACATGGAGAAGTTTGGCAACAGTCACTTATCTTGAGAGATTGTCCTTGTGCCTTCTTACAATGTCCAGAAATGACCTCAGGTGACTGCCAGTATCAACCTCTATTTTTGTGAAAGATTTATTCCTATGTAGAACTTCTGCATCCTAGGTGCAACATTGTGGCCAACAACTTTAAAAATTTGCAAGAAACAGCATAAGTATCATCTGAGGTCAACATGTGTCAAAATCACATTTCTAAATATTTGGGCCATAGACTTTCTATGCTAAGTTTCATTGTTGTAAAATTGTGGCTAACAACTTGAAAAATTGGCTAGAAATGACCCTAGGTAACTTCTGAGGTCAATATTGCATTGCCTATGATCTTCGTTGAATGATCCATCTCTATGCCAAATTTCAGTTACACAGGCGCAAAATTACCAAAAATTTGGAAAATTGTGTAGAAATGACCAGAAATTATACATGGTGACCTTGAATAACTTCCAAGGTCAAACTCGCTCATTTTGTTACCTTCAATGTGAGATGTACCCACATGCTGAATTTCAGCATCCTTGGTACAAAATTGTGGCCTACAACTCTGAAAATTGGCTAGAAATGACCTCTGGTGACCACAGATGACAACATGACATAGATTATGATATTTGCAATAAGATGTATCCATATGCTAAATTTCAGCATCTCTGGTGCAGAATTGTGGCCCATGTTTCTGAAAATTAGCTAGTGATGACTTCTGGTGACCTCAAATGATCTAATCTGCATTGAATGTCTTTTGCCATGGAAAGATGTCATCATCATTCTTTTAATGTCTGTTGCTGGACATAGACCTTCCCCAGGATTCGCCATACTTCTCTATCGTGGGCGTCGCAGAGCTGGTGTTTTAAAATTTTGTCTAGTTCATCTCTCCATCATGTATTCTGTCGTGGTCAGATATTTTGCTGATTGTTTTATCAAGTCAGCCAACAGATATTTTGATGGGCAGGCCTTTTGCCAAAAACCTTCTTGCCGAATAGATGTTTTGTCATCTGGATGTTTCAGCGATGGATATTTCACCATCAAATTTTGTCAGAAGGATATTTTCTTTTTTTAAAATTTTATTTATGAATCTGCATATTTGTCTCAATATTTCTATTTCAAATAAATAAAATTACAAAAACAAATGTTGATTTTTAAAGTAAATCTTATTTTCTTTAAAAAAATTCTCTTTTGGTCTTCTCTCACCAATGGATGTTGTCTTCATCAATTTACCTATCAAAGGTGAAAAAAAACTTAGGACTTTCTCCAAAAATTTTATCTTACAACTTTGACAACATTGGAAGATCAGCATAATATGAAATCAAATTTTACAAATGAATAGAAATATCCTACAGAAAATCAACACCCTATTCTATGAGGGGAATTAATTCTTTCCAAATGTCTAATAACATTACCTTAAATTTTCTTACATTATTTTTTTTCTTTTCTGTTATTACTTATGTATTTTTTCTATTTTAGGCTGTCGTAACAATGTTTGAGGATTTAGGATTTTTGGCCAAGTGGCGAATAAGAAATGACACACTTATAAGGTGAGTTTATCTTATCACGGTGACAATTCTCCAGGTGAATACTTCTGTTCTTCAACTGTGAATGTTTCTATATCATTTTGAAGTAGGAATGGCTTTACCCAGTCACAGGATTCAAAATTTTTAGAAACCAAAAATTAAATTTCCTATCTATGGAATTAGGAACTGGTTCCCTCTCAGGCTTGCACAAACTACCAGGCAGATCCCCCCACACACACACACACACTAAAAACCTATTTAGGAGGGGAATTTTAAAGAAAAAATGTTTTTGTCTTTTAGACATGAGTAAATTGTCTTCTAGCTACATTGGAGTAGCCTGTATGCTCAATACTTACCATTTTGTTTGACCGTTTTTAATATCAGCATCATTAAATCTGGTGAGAATATCGGAAAGTACTTGGAGACTTGCTATCATTTGTTTTTAAGCAATGGCCATTAGATTCCTCTGGTGTATAAAAACAATGTCTGGCCTAACACTACCTTCATGATAAAACTAACAAGTTTCAAGTTTTATTAACACATTTTGCTTTGTCAAAGATCTATGGTTTACACTATAGTGATGCTAGAATGCACTGCTGTATGCTAATGGCCAAAAAATCTGCTCCATTGAATTATATATTAAGTGTAAAAAGAATTCTACTCTAAAATGCCTTTCTTTTTTCAGAAGGGCGATTTTTTTTTTTTTTTTTTTTTTTTTTTTTCCCCCCCCTCCTCCTAAATATATATGAGTATATCAGAAATTGACCCCAAAATAAGTGAAATACCTTCACTCTTTTGGCTCTAACTTTTTATGTGAAACAGAAACAAACTAATATACATTGCTGAGAAAATATTCTTTACAAGTATATTTATATATTGCCATCAAGGATTGAATCCATAATCCATACACTGAGTTATGCACATGTAAAATGCTAAATATTTTGCTTCCTGTTTTTGGCTGTAACTTTTCTATGCACAAGATACAAAACCCCAAGATACACTGTTGGAAAGCTGATAAATTTGCTTTCCAACAATGTATATCAATTTATTTACATTTGTTTACTCTATTTTGTTCAATATTTTACAGGACTACGATGGTATGAGCACAAGTACAGACCCAAAACTGTTGTTATTAATATTGACATTGGGAATTTGAAACAATTGATACATGCATATCTGGGAGTCTCCTTAGTACTCCTAGAAAATTTCCTAGTGATATGTTGTGTGATTCTTGAGTTATGCAGCCATATTCAGAAATCATGCAATTAATCTGCCTATTTCCTCTACCAATTATTTGAAATGTTCTTGAGAACCACTGATTCTAATATCTTCAAATTTGATACTACTCTTCCTTAGACCTTGTGCAATATACCTACCGAATTCTGTTCTCGCAGACAATGGTTATGTGATGTTTATTTTAACATGCAATGTAGCAATCAATCAGCCCATACACAATATTACGTTACTAATATTTGGGAAATGGATTGTCCAAACTGATACAGTCCTGTATGAGGTTCCCTTTGATCATTCATCAGTGAAAATTAGTAAAATCATGGAAAGTTTTTTTGAGTCCTGGAAGTGGAACAGAAGATTTAGTGGTTCATTTGATCCAACCATGATTGTAGATTTTTGTTTAAACATAAAATCTTGACAAGAGGATGTTAAGCTTGTATGAACCTGAGCCCTGACATAAGCTTGAATGAAAAAAAAAAAAAAAAAAAATTTCTTAAATGACAATCTATTTGCTAATTGTCTCTGCCTTGTTTTACTATAACTTTCAAGTTGAACCTTCCATTGTATGTTTAAATACAATATGCATATTCAATATTTTTTATTTACAGGTTTATACTAATGGTGAAGAAAGGTTATCGTAATCCACCCTACCACAATTGGATTCATGCTTTCTCAGTGGCTCACTTTGCTTATATCATGGCGAAGAATGCACGACTTCATGAATACTTAGAGTAAATATACTTTTGCTGCTTACTTCATTTCCTTATCTCCATTCTCTTGTATCCTTTATTCTTATATTTTTGTTATCTTCCTCTGCTTTTGTTTCCTTATTTCAAAACTTTCATGGTTTCAGATCATTTCCCGTTTTCCTCCCCTTTTTCCTTTTCTCTTTATTTTTACTCATTATCCTCTTCATTTTTTTGTTTGGTATTCCATTTTATTTCCTTATTTTGTCTCCTCAGAGACTGGATCATTTTTATCAAAATTGCATACATTTTTGAGAGCATTTTTGTCCTCAAAATGGTAAAAGAAAATAGATGCTAAACTTAATTACAAGATTTAATGAAGTTTCTATATTAACATTTTGGCTACATAATTGTATCTTGTAATGAGGAAAATTGTGTGTATACATATATCAAATGTTTCATGATTATTAGTGATTGACAAAATATCATGAATTTCAAATGTCGGACCAAATATGTCCATTTCTCAAAATACATACTGTTGTGTTGAAAGACGTAAAAGACTGAGAATAAACAAGATGAGATTTTAAATTGAAAGCAGTTATTCGGCCTTTGCATTACCAGCATCCATTTAGCACAATGTTCAG
The DNA here is from genome assembly GCA_963457665.1 of Thysanoteuthis rhombus. Classification (NCBI taxonomy): domain Eukaryota; kingdom Metazoa; phylum Mollusca; class Cephalopoda; order Oegopsida; family Thysanoteuthidae; genus Thysanoteuthis; species Thysanoteuthis major. Next base: position 52,928,029 of record OY735200.1, on the reverse strand, counting down.
TGCATTGCTGTATTAAAGCAGCTATCCTATCAGTGGCAAGTTTGAATCCTGCAGCTGCCCCGCTTTCTTTGATTAATTCTATCTATGTTGTCTAAATTGAATGATGTATCAACTGTATAATGACAGGTCATTTCAAATAAGTTTTTATAATGCTATCTATAATTCGTGTGTGTATATATATATATATATATATATATATATATATATATATATATATATATATATATATATGATTTGACAGAACATGGTTTGCATGATCAAAATTACACTGGCTGTTCCTGCTGAGTAATCGGTCCCAAAAGGCCCAGCTGCATCAGTTGCCTTCAGTGGGGGTGATATAATCCAAACATAACCCAAAAATGTTACAAATTGGCACCTACAACATCAGAACACTCTCAAAAGACATACTCCTAACTGGTCTTGAAATTGAAATCAAAAACATTGAATAGAATATAATTGGTCTTAGTGAAATAAGACAAAATGCAAAGCTGGAGAAAGTAGATCACTACATTTACCTAGGACAATGCTTCGCCATGGAATCCTCAAAAGAAGAAATCAAACCATCACTCTAGGATGGCAAGTATTCGGTAGAACAAGCTCAACCTTCCAGAACAAGAAAATCCCATTAGTCTAAAAAGAGTACGGCCAATGCATACTTCTGTTAGTCAGCTTAATGGAGCTTAAACCTAACCGAGAGACTGACCCTCAAATTGAGAAGCATACAATGTACAGATATGAGGATCATGCTCAACCTCACATGGAGAGATCACAAGACAGCACAATATATCAGGAAGAAAATAGGAGTTTGAGACATCACAGAAACCATTAGGAAACTCAAATAGCGATAGACTGGTCATATTGCAAGAATAAGACAACCTATGGACATCATGACTCACAAAATAGATCCAAATTTGATCTCTGGGGATCTGAGATCTGCAGAATGAGATGGTGAGATGACCTGGATATGTTCAGAAAATATTAGCTTCATGATGCCCATGATATAGAGGTGTGGCAAATCCTGGGGAAGGTCTATGACCAAAGATGGATGATAGAAAATGATGATATTGAAATTTTTATTTGAATTGATCTCCCATTTTTACGGGATGAATGTATTATTTGGCCCAGACAACGTAAATAGAATAAACAATCAAAGAAAATGAAGCTGCTGCAGGAATCAATATTTTGATGTATCATTGATATAAAACCAACGCTACATTAAAGCGGCTTCTGTGTAGGTTGCAGGTTCAATTCATATATATATATATATATATATGATTTGGATGTTAGTGACCTGACAATATTGGTGAAAATGTCAATTGGAAGGTGAGCAGAAAAACTCCCTGCCCTTATCTAAGTCAAGCCAAACAGAGACAGGAAACAAACACCCCCTTACCCAGCCTCTCACACACCCATCTCATTTCAAACCAAATGTTAGTCATCTATGCCGATACAAACACTCCCGCTTCTACTAAACAGTGAAGAAATATTCCCTTTTCTCTCTTCAACATCTAAACAGCAAGTTTCTCAGTAAAATGCTGCAAATATATTTTTCTCTGAAAAAGATGGCTGGCTCTTGTCGAAATGCAACAAAATGTGCCCACAGAATAATTAGCATTTTGAGATGTAACACTCATCTCTTGATTTTTTTTTCTCTCCACCTTTAAATTGTCATTTTCATCTAAATATATATCTTTTTTTTCCCTTTTTTTTCTTTAAGCATTTGAAATTCAATCACCAATAATTGTGAAACATTTCTAAATATCAAAAATTCAGTATCTTTCATTTTTATGAATACATATTCATTCCCAAAGTGTCTGCTGACGTGATCTTTTATTCATAGAGTATTCACTGCTCATGGTAAACCATATTTTATCTGTATAGTTACTATCTATATTCAAGATTTCTCTGAAGATATTTTTGTCAATTTTCCATACTGTCCCTGTAAAATGCTTAAACCTTCTGTTTGGTATGGCCAAGATATCTACTCATTAACTGGCCTGAGTATAGCTTTATGTATGCATATCTGATGCAATAAAGACATGTTATCTGAAGTAAAGATATTTCTCCTTAAGTAATTCTTTTTCATTGAAAAACTTGAATTGTTTATTTTCATTCATTCAAATATTTTTTAACAATCAAGCCCAGAATGCTCAAGTTGAACTCTTTTTCCAGTAGAGCTAATTAAAAATTGGTAGCAAACAGAAATTTTATTTGTTAGCAATGTATGTAACTTAAGTTGTTGATATTTACAACTCCTTTGCTAAACAAAGAGTTCCGTACTGTCTCCCTATGGAGCAACAAAAGCCACACCAATTTGAAATCCACACTTGTCTGCTCAACAGGGACATGGTATGGAATTCTTTGTTTGATGAAGAAATTGAAAACATCAGCAACCTACATTACAAGTATTGATGCTAGGAAAAATATTTAATGATTCTTAAAATAAGACAATATTTTTGAGCCCTTTTAATATTTCTGATTTTTTAATTTTTTTATCCAATTTGAAACAAGAAAATTTTAAAAAAAAATCAGATTCCTCTTTGTATATGAATACCATTTCTTGTGAAATTTTATTTGGGATCAGAGTATGAGTGGATATTTCTAAAGGTATATCAATAAGTCCTTAGCCTATAAGTTATTAGCTGAATTTTTATCTGAAATTTTCACTCTAATCTTCAGTATGTGATTAATAGTCACTATTGAATTTGGTGCATTGACTAAAAAAAATGTTGAATACTAAATTTTTCATCAGTGGACTTATTATTTTAGATCTATGAAATAATTTTTTCTTTTCTTTACAGTGACTTAGAAATATTTGCTCTATTTGTATCCTGCTTATGTCATGATATTGACCATAGAGGAACTAACAATTCCTTCCAAGTAGCCTCAGTAAGTACAAAATTGTTGAATTATTTTACCTCTTTTACAATCTGAAACGAAGTAATAGATTCTCTTTTTTAAATCATTTTGCTTTCATTTAAGCAGCATCCATCTCTTAAGAGATAACTCCAATTGGAGCATGAACAGCCAGTGACAAAGTCCCCGTTTCCTTTACACATGCCAGCTTAATGTTCCTTGCAAGTTTCAAGTTTGGTTGAAACCAGGACTTTATTCTTATGAGTTTTTATGACCACCCACTTGGTAGAATGCAAGTTCACTAAAGAGTTACCTTCACTTTAATCACACAGCTTAGAAAGTATTCAATTAGCTGCTGGGTGCACAAGGAAATTTTTTTCCTAATTAAGAGTTTTTCACTTTGCTCATACTGGGGAATCAAATGCAGAACCTTCATGTAAAGCAGACATGCTAATCATTACACTATCCAAGCAGACATTTCATTTAGCCTCCTTGATTATCTGAATGAAATTACTATGTTGGCTTTTATGGTACTCCACATAAATGTACAAATGACAACTAAATATGTTGGTTTGTTTACTTAAATAGCATGCAAATAATGTCTGTTATTTGGATACTTAGTGTTGTCACATGACAAAACAAATTACTATTAAAGAATTATTAGTATTAAATTGACCTTTTTGATTGCAGCAATCCGTCTTGGCAGCTCTCTACAGTTCTGAAGGATCAGTAATGGAAGTAAGTTATTTTTCATTCATTCCTTTCTTTTATCATTCTTGTTTGGCTTGCCTAGAATGTTGATCCATCAATTTTTATTGAATAGTTTTCTTTCTTCACTGTTACTCATTTTGTCATTTTTAATTGTTAATTACTATTGTGTGTAAACTGTGACATGAATGTTATAAGCTGAAATTGGACACCTTTCTTTGTGTGTTAATGTTTTTCATAAGTGTGACTTCAATTATCTCTCCACCAATAAAGCATACAATACATATATTTAGCTAAAAGTTCTATTAAAACATCCTATTTGTGTTTCGGCTATCAATCAGTGAGGGTAAAAAAGATTTGCAAATTTCCAAGATGTTCTTACTATGGGATACTTTTCTGATACAATTGCTTCAAGTTTTCAAATAATGAATGTTTGTGTAAAGGACCTGAATTTTTTATTTTAAATTTTTACAATGATCTACACAATTAAGATTTCATTTAAAAGTAGTTGCTATTTAAAAAGAAATGCAAGTATTTTGATAAATTCTATTCTCAATAAAACATCTTTTTTACTTTTTTATTCAGAACTTTGCAGTCTATAATTTCTCTGGAAATAGCTTATGCAAGCAATAGAGAAGGATCATAGATCCCAGTGACTTACTCTGAGTCTGAAATCGCAAATGACCGATTTTCATTTAAATACTCAATGGAAAATAAAATAAAAACTTCTTTGATAGTACTAACCTTTATCCAGAAAATAAAAATGACCCGTCTAAGGAAATAGTCCAGAGCAGTTAGAAAAAAAATTTCTAGCGGAAAAATACTGCATGTATTGCTGCTAGAATGGAGAGAAGATTAATTTCTGTGTAACACATTTCCTTTGTCTTAATACTTTGAATTTTTTGAATAGGAATTTTTCAGTTATATCAGTATTTGGTACATCTTTTTATCATACACTTGCAGATGAAGTTGCTTAGGGTGAATGGAATGATATAGCTTGCTATTCTGTTGATACATCTTCCCAAAAAATATTTGCACAGTCCTACTTTTTAGAAACTTTCATTTCACTATTGGCTTATACTTAGATTGACACTGTAGTGATTCATTATGTGGTAACCCATTTTTGAAGAATTCAAACTTTTGATAAGCTACTTTAGAAATTACTTATTGCAGGGATATTTTTTCTATGTGTTAGAAAATCATCTTACGTGAAATATTTATCAAATGAATTGCAAAGTAAAGAAATCTTTATATATGAATGTATAACTTGATTGTTTTTGATAGTTGCAACTCGGTGTAGAAAACATTTACCTAGCTATTTCACAGAATTGTCTTATTTGATCTGCAATTGCTTAAAATGTCATAGCTTAGCACACTAATTCTTGGACTACATAGGTATATCAAGAAGTCTGTAGCATATTGATGAAAAAAGGATATATTTTTAGCAAAATCTCCTTCCTTGTTAATGCTCATAATCCAATGCTTTTCCATTTAATCATAAAAATCTAACATATGATGAAATTTTCTGATCAAAATTCAGTCAATAGCAGTGATAGGCAATAGTTATATTGATCTTCCCTTGAATACTAAGTTAATCAAATGTTAAATTCCCACTGCAATGCTAAAAATATTGAATAGTTTCTCTAGATTTATTAAGATTTGCTTTATCTAATATTTAACATGTTTCATTTTTTATAGAGACATCATTTTGCTCAATCAATGTGCATTCTGAATACTGAAGGATGTAATATTTTTGAAAATCTTCCAAGCAGGGTAAGTTAACATTGTGATACTATTTATCAAGTAACTATGATTTTTTAGGATACTCTTCACTCATTTTAAAGATAGAACCATCGATATCCGTCAATCATTCAAAAAAAATGAAAATTCCTGTTGATCACAAACTTTTAAATGATTTAGAAATATGTAAAAATCAATACACACATTACAAAATACATTAAGGCATTCATTAATTGGGTTTCAAAGTATTGTAAAGCTAAACTGAATGAATATAATTTGAATTATCATATCTGTTATGTGCTGCATGATTTTCACGCACACTGCCACATGTATGTGTAATTACATAGCTATATCATTTTCGTTCTAAGACTTATAATGTTCATCTTTCGTTACCAAAATTTTTTTAAAAAGTTCTATCAGGTGTTTAGCAAGATTTTAATCTTTTTAACTTGACATGAATTTAAAACCTACAGATTTCATGAAGGTAGTTGAATTTTTCTCGTAGATATTCTATAGGATTTGTTAATTGTTATAAGTATTATCTTGACTTGTACCAATTGGTTTCTTGTTTTGAAAATTATGAAATCAATTTGTAAAGTAAGCTTTTGATCATTCATTTCCCTGTGAATAATTCATTCCAATGTTTTTATTTTATTTTAGGAGTATACCAGGGTATTAGATCTGATGCGAGACATTATTCTAGCCACTGATCTGGCTCACCATTTGCGAATTCTGAATGATATAGAAAATATGGTAACAGGTATCATTACTTTCAAAATTTTATATCTATTTTTTAACAATGGTAAATTGCCCCAAAAGTTCTTTGTTCTTTGATTTATTCTCTATTGTATGTTCGTTTAATTGTTACCAATCAGTGTATAATCTTAAATTACCTAGAATATGTAGGATTCACTAAAATCTTATTCAAACTGGTCATGAAAATTGAGTCCTCATTGATATTTGAACCACCATTCAGTATTTACAATTTTGTATTGCTAAATATAAGATTTTGGTAGCTTTCTTATGGATGTGTCGGGTGATAAAGTATAGCATGTATTACCACTAATACTGTATGTTAATAAAGATAGCAATGTATTGGACAGTTAGGAAAATATAGAATAGCTATAGGGTTAGATTTGAATGATGCTGTCAGTCTCTGTGGCCTAATCAGACAGGCTTCCTGAAGATAAAGGATGCAAGTTTGAGTCAACTGAGGCTTATTCTTTAATTCTAATCTCTGCTGCTTATTCATGACCAATATAATGACATTGTTTTAATATTGGTCTAAATTGAGTCTTGCTATTGGAAGTCTCAATGATAGATCTTTGTATATGTTTGAATAGTGCGTATACTTTGTATTCATAACTATATGGTTTCATTATACTTTCCCTGTATGTATAACTACATTTTTATCTTTTATCTATACATACATATAATGTTCCTCTCAAATGTTAGAGAATATTTTCTTGTGTGTGTTTGTGTGTATATATATATATATATATATATTTCAATGACTATCAAAGATCAGATTTTTCTGCAGAGGTTAACCAATAGAAATTCAATAAGCAACCATTTCATCCTCTTGTGACCTTTATCCAAAAGGTTATAGGATACACCATTTACCATCAATAAAAAATGGAATTTCTGAAAATATCTTGATAATATAACCTGTTTGACCTTTAAATTTCCCTCTGCACATACACACTTGTATAATGAAGAGATTTGCCATTTCCTTTGCTTGAGTTGCGAGTGAAAATATATACATGATCCAAAGTCGAAGAAAACTCAGTAAAACTATAATCATAATGAAAAGCAAATTTTCGTCAAATGCAATCATTTGAAAAGCTGGCATCAAAAAGATTCTTAGATGACGACACTTCTAACTTGATCATTTCTTTTTTCTTTTTGGAAATAATCGCTTCTGTTTTTTTTAACTGTGATGAAAATTGACAGTTCTGAGAACAGGGAAAATTGATGTTAATTTTCTAATTGATTAATAGCATTTGTAAGGAATTGACCCAAAGAGGGGGTGCTTAAAGATACAGCATTAATTGATAAAGATACAGTAGAGTGGATACACTGTCGTTTTTTTCCCCAAGATCGATTCTCAAGATGAAATAAAATGTATAAGAAAGTGGACTATACAGTGTTTATATATACTCCATATATATTTATAACTATTGCATTATGGACAATGTTTTATTTTTGATGCAATCATTTTTGTTTTTGACCTTTTGACAGATTAGTTTGGAAAGTCAATTGGAAACAAATATTTTTATCAAGCACAAATGCCATCAAAAAATGTATATTCAACATCAGTTTTTGAACAGTCTGTTCTTTTTCTTGTTTTAAGCTATAAGATGTTAACCATTCTTAGTTGATAGCAATTTCATACTTTGAATTTTTGATTGTTTTTGTAATCTAACAATATCATTTGTTTCTCTACAGAGGGCTATGATAAGAATAGTGTTAAACATCATAAGTGGTTACTGTGTCTACTGATGACAGCATGTGACTTGTCGGACCAAACCAAATGTTGGGAGGTCACCAAACATATTGCCGTGAGTAACTTCCTAAATCTTTCAAGTCAATTTACAACCACCTTTATGTAAATTGGACTATCATTTAAAATATGGAGTATTGCAGTTAGTATTTTGATTGTAATAAATATCTTTAAAACTTTTTTAAAAACATATTTTTGTGGTGGTGGGTAGGTTATAAAAAGTTAAAATATCAAAATCTTTTCTCTGAAACAAGACATTCTAATATACCCACTATCATTGCAAGGATGGGTTCATCACATGACCATATTTTTACAGGTTTCCCTCCCATTATAACACAGATATTGGGGTCCAAGGGCAGGTGATAAATGAAAAATGGTTAACAAATACATTGCAAAATAAAACTAAATTTCAGTATTTAGAGAAAAGTATTAACATCAATGACTTCACCCTTTCAAACCATAAGCTGCTGAACCTTCAGATACCCTGTATCTAGTTTCCTGTGGCAAAAGCTCAAATAAAAAAAAGGTTTGTTCATTGACTACTGAAATGTTTTTGTCAAATTCATTTTTACAGTTAGGTTTTAGGAGTTTGTCAAATATATTTCTTACTGAGGGTAAGATGGGAATGCTTAGCCTGAAGTATCAGGTTTGCTGATTCAAAGGTGAAAATATTTGTTCATCAACCTCCTGCCTTATATTGCAAGCTGTGCTATTATGAACTTCATTATGTCAAGGGATGCATGTATAGGGGGTTTGGCTTGAAAGCTGGCAAGTTGATATGCATTCAGAGCTTTTTAAGCTTTGATTAAAAAAAAAATTTTTTTAATATTTTCATCTCCTTCCTCCAACCCACATTAATGATTCTGATCGAAAATATCTTTAAAAATGCATATCGATAATACAAGATCAATGACACCACCATAATAGGCCTTCGGTCTGGGTGGACAATTGAACACAGAAATGACCTCTCCAGGTTGCAAACCTGAACAGAGTGTATGTAGATCCTGAGATGCCCAGACAAGAGAATCCCCCTCTCTGCCTTACTGATGTAGCCCAAAGGAAAGTGGAACTATACATTTAGCATTAATTTGGCTGTAGGAGCTGCTGGAAGGAAGTCAGTTGGTATCCAACCACCTTAGAGTTCCACTTTCTGGTTTGAAGTCAGTTCTTAGACTGGTTGCCAACCAAGGCTAGCAGAGTCTGTCCTATTTACCTCCCAGGTCACTACTAATGTATCAAGTCTTTGTAATTCTGCATTTTTAGGTCTCTAATATTGAGTTATATTTTGTTTAGTTATAAAAATTCCAGGAAATCTTTGTGTCAGTCTTGAAGCAGATTTTTTCATCCTCTAAACAATCATTTTTTCTTTGTCAGTATTATTTCTCATATCTTTATTTCTACATTTTCAGGGCTTAATCTATCAAGAATTCTTCTCTCAGGGAGATCTGGAGAAAGCCTTAGGGCATAAACCTTTAGAGATGATGGATCGAGAACGTGCAAAGATTCCCGATCAACAAATCAGCTTTTTGGATAACATTGCACTGCCGGTCTTCAAGTTAGTTTTTTTTTTATTTTTTACTTTCAAACTGCATTGTACACACTTTTCCTTGTAGACACACATTTTTACGATCACGAGTATATAAATGCAACATACCAAATGGTAGTAATGTTATGAAGAACAAACTACCCCCCCCCAAAAAAAAAGATATTAACAGAAGCAACATGTCATCATTCAGTCAATGCTGACCAAATTTATAAAACCTTGTTTTTCACAATGTTTTGTTTTTCCTATTAATAATTTGGTTGCATGAAGGCTGACAGCCATTTTTGAGGTAATCCTAGGTTGAGTATGTCTTTGAATTATCTTCCATGAATTGGCTTATAAATTTAATTATATAAATCAGCATTACCTAGAAAAGGGATCAGATTTTTATGTACAAATACAACTTTAAATCTATCTTGAAAATTAATGTTATTTGTGAGTGTTTTGAAGACGTATACCCTCCTAATTTAATTTGTGCTTTATCAGCTTGCTCAGTGTTCACAAAGCAGCTGTTCTCATGTTTTTTCATGAAATCTTGTAGTACATCCACCTGTTTGTCCTGGAGATGGTTTTCTATGCAAATAAAAATCTGGGACATTTTGTTTTTATAACTAAAAGATCTGCTCACAAGCATCAGAAACTACACACAGTCATGTTAGTAAATACCATATTGGATTGTAACTGCTCAAATAGAAAAATTGCCTTGCATTCATAACACACACACAGATTGCTTGAGCAGCTGGTATGGAAAACTAGGCTTCTCAAGGCAAAAGGGTGTGAGTTCAAGTCTCACAGCGAGCTTGTCCTTTCCAATAAGAGTAAATTCATGGACAATATTTGAATTTTCTGTCCCTTTGAAATTTTTGATACATCCGTCTCTTTCTTCATCAAATGATCTAATCTATTCCTCAGTCTGTATAACCCAAAATGTTTCTCTTTACAGGGTGCTGGCACGGATGTTCAAAGAGTGTGACGTGTGTGAGGCTGCTGTGGTGGCAAACCGGCGTCGCTGGGAAGTCATCTGTAAAGTACTGCAGGATCGAGGACGCATGACAATTGATGATGTCCTGGCCCTTGAGTTTGATAGTAATGAAGAACTAATTGGCTTAGCCAAATAAAACCGGCCGCATCAGAACTTGACTAACAATGCTTTTTGAGGAAACACAAAAGTGGATTGTCAAATATGAAAAATGAAGATGAAGAAAAAAGAGAAGAAAAGTTAGAGATGGAAACTGAATAAATGAAATGACATTGTAATCGTATTCATTACATACCATCAAAAGTTAATGATTATTTCAAAATTACAAGTCTCCTGACCTAGCCACCATTCATGGTATCATTAGAGGCATCTTAAATGATGAATCTATATAGTCTATCAGTGAAGAAAAAAAAATGAAACAAAAGGAAAGTTTGGTTTTCTGGTTTCCTCTGCACCACAGCCGTGTGAATTGTGGGTGTTTTCTTGCTGGACTTGTAACACTGCTTACAAGTTTGGCTCCTTTTTAATTCTCTCTTTTTTCGTTGTTATCTCTCATCCATTTGGCAGTGGTATGCTGGCTACTAGTGAATCGCTTCCCTTGTCAGTACACTGTCTACTGTGCAGTGTACACATTGTAGTGATTGTAGTATTAGTAACTTTGTCAATCATCCACTTTTTATGAGTGTTGTTGATTTTTCCTTAAAGGTCAAGAAGGACTACCTTCCAGGGATCAACAATATATATACACACGTGTGTATATATAATATATATATATATTACGTATATATATATGAAAATAAGGAAAGAAAGGGAAAAGGAAAGGTTAAAAACTGCAAATTTACCTCCTCCTCCTTCCTCTATCCTCTTTGAGGAATTTAAATCATTTCTCTCAACCCTCTTCCTCAGCAGCCCCCATTTACATGTTAACTGTTACTTTTTTGCCATTTTTGTTTTTACTGATTCTAATACAGTGCACTAAATGAGGAATGATGGGGAAACGTTCAATACCAATTGACTGACTGACAGTGTGTCAAAAGATTGAGGGTTGCTGGGTTTCTATAACATGGCTTTTCAAAATTCGGTTTATTTGTCCTCTTTCAATGGTCACTGCAGCCAGTCAGACAGGAGAATGTAATGTAGGATATTTTGTCATGCTCAATCAGGTGTCCTCAAGTTAAAAAGTAGCACAGAAAAGGAAGAAAGAAAAAGTATTTATTTTACTTCTATTATTATCATTATTATTTGTGTGGGCTGACTTTGCAAGACACCAACGAAAATCATAAACTTCATTGCTACCCATATTTTTCTTATTGTTAGATTTTTCAGGATTTTTCTCTTTCCCACTTTTATTCTCTTTAAATGTGAAAAAAAAAATTTATGTATTTATTTTTTGTCAATGAAGCATTATTTTATACATTGAAAATGCTTATCAATCATCCATAATATCCATTAATCTATGATTCATTGGGACATAGATGCAATCTCTTTACCCTCACCACTAAATCTCCCAGGATAAGTAGCTTGAAAATATCCCAAGATGAAACCCATACATTATTTCTATGAAAATAGCCTGTTCTATTAGTTAGCCTGCGCATTTGTCTAAGTGAGATGCTTTCATTTTTATCAGTAAGGTTATGTTCTGAATTCAGCCAGGTAACAACTGCTGCCAAACCTAATAACTTATATTGTTTTTTTTCCTTTGATTTTTTTTATACACATGAAAAAAGATCTGTAAAATTGTTATGGTTACTTTCAAAATGTAAAAAAAAAATGAAGTTTAGATTCAACTTTTTTGGTTTATTTTAACAACTTTTGTATTTTTTCTTTTTTTTACCCTTGATGTTTTTTCATTTTCTAGTTTTTTTGGGTTTTTCTTCCAAGTCTGTTCAGTTTTTGTCATTTTCAATTTTTTTTTTTTCCTCAGTTCTGATTCGTAATTTTTTAAAAATTTTACACTTTTTTTTCTCTTCTTTGAATTTAAACAATTTCATTTTTTTCATTTGACTGAAATCAAAATCTGATCCAAATCATTTTGGAAAGCAATCATTTGCCTTCCATCATTGTCGATGCATTTTATAATTTAAATTATAAAATTCATTTAAAAATTTCAATTTAACTATAAATTTGATTTCACTTGAAAAAAAACCAACCATTGTACTTACTGCTCTAGCTTTGCTCTTTGTGTATGCTCAATCATTGAACAAGTATTAGCCTAATGAATTTATTCAATATCTTTTCATTATCTTGGTTTTTCAGATATACTGACAGAGCATACTTCTTTAATGATTTCAAAATGTATACAGTTATGTTGTTTGAAACAGTAAAGTAATGGAAATATGAAAAATAACTAAAGAAATGAGTTCATGAAATCTCATGACTGTATGATACCTCATACTACAATTATAACATTGATACTCAAAATTTACTATTTACTTTATTGAAAACTTGGTGCTCAATAGAATAAGCAAAACTCATTGAAACTTTCTTCCTAAAAGTGGAACTTATTACGGCTTAAATTTCCAAGAAAAAGGTTTACAGGTGCTGCCTATGGCTATTAAGCTCAATGTTGGGTCTCATATTATATATAGAATTTATGTTATAATTATTTGCAAACAATATATACACTGGGGGTGGGAAACTACACTGATTAGTATTTAATATACATAATCTCCCTTGGGAAATCAGATCATTGATATAAATAATATAGGTGAGCCCGAATGCGGACTCTACATATACGTTGTTGATTGGATTGGAAATTGCATTTCCCAAGTTAGTGTAATACCATTAAAATGGTTTAACAAAAATGTTGCTACTACGTGCTGTTTTTGCCATGTTATAGTAACAAACACACAGAAATCAGATTATCATACTACAGAATCTTCCAACCTAACTTCAACTTAGATATCAAAAGCCTTATTTATGCATTCAAGATAGGCTACCAATACAAATATGCATCCTTGTGCTGAGAGTTGTTGAATTACTTGATGAATACACAAGCAGCTCTTTCAATCCTATGAAGAGGTCTGTTTTCGCAAAATCCTTACAACTACATGTCCTATTGTTTTCCTTATTCCACAGCATTTTCCTCTCCTTTACTCATTGTTTCTTGCAGTTGCTATATTTTACTTGAAAAAAAATATACACTCAGCTAGTAAGGTGTATATTGTTTGCTTTTTATTTGTTTATTTTTCATTAACTTTAAAAAATTTGTTTATATGTTCTTTATAATTGTCTGAAGGTTTGGGACAGCCATTGTAGCCTTTTTCAGTTTCTCAAAATCGTGTACTGAGCAATAACCAAAATCTATAAACCAGCGGATTCAAAAGAAGATACTATGACAGTGTGCAGTGCTTTGAACAGTTAGGTCTATTTGTTATGGATCTTTCTGTACTCCTGACATAGCACTTCCAGCTAGAAATTATCTTTGCTAAGTATGTTTATGAAATTACATGAACCTAACTGTTGTCAATTTGGTAACAAAGACAAGGAGCTCCTGTCTTTCCTTCACTATCTGCTCTATTCCGAAAATAAGATTAATGTCATTTGATATAAGTTGTTATTCCTTTGTCTGTTGGTATAGATGCTTCTTGTATTGTCTTATAAAATTATTTCTCAAACTAAATACTAAACTAACTTGTCAAGTTAGCAGTGAGTTTGGTCATCTATCAACAACAAATAGCAAAGTACTGACCGTATCAGTTATATTATCAACAATTATATTATACTAAATTAGTTTTAAGTATCAAATAGTCATTTGGAAGCCAATTATCTAATTGTCAACAATGTGCATTCTATATTTTCGATCAATTTTTACTTTCATCTTATTTTGATAAACTAAAAATTAAGATGAAGGTAAGAACTAGTCCAAATAAATCAAAATATTGTTACAATTCTTCATTCAATATGAATAATAAAAATGTGGACTCTAGTTTCATATTTTAATAACTAGTCAAGAAATCTTCTATTAAATTTTTGTAACCCTCAGCATGGTTTGTAAAATAAAAACTAATGTATTCATTAGCCTTTGCTCAATCAAAGTGAGCTTTAAAAATATCTCTTTTGTTAAACAGTTCCCTACCAGCAATTTTTTAAGGTAACTTTGTTAAAACACTTTACCTGAAGTAAACTTGCCTAATACATTTTAGATGGGATATTCTCATATTTGGTGGCAGTACCAATAGAAATTATAGCAAAATTCATGCATAAGTTTGTCTTGTGCAAAGCAATACTATAATTTTGCAATAATTTATAATATCAACAGCCTAATGCATATACTTAATATTAAGATTGCCTTTTAGGACTAAAGTCTCTTTGAAAATAAACTAAATTATAAAGGATATCTCATTACTAGATAGAAGAGCATTACCTGAGCACATTTTTCTACTCAACTGTACATTGAATGCAATGGATAGTTCTTTAAATTTAAATATTCTTTTTTTTTTTCTAGTTACACATAGGATCTCTGATTTGTTAAGTAATGACTGCAACATATTAGGGAACTTTGAACCCTAGGATTGTAATCATGAATAATTAACCTTTTAACTGAAAATTTTAGAAATCAAAATCCACATTGAATTCTTCTTAATCAAAAAGATAAAATAAACTGAATTTGAATGGTACACATGGAATACTCAGTCTTGTTAGTTCTTGGTCTTTTATGAATATTTTTTCTTGAATCGATCTCATATGGCTGATTTCTTGACTGGCAGATCTTGATATAAATGAGCTGAGCTTGAGCAGTGATACAATTCCTTTTCTATTTATAAACTAAGAAATACATGCTGCTTCCCTTTGACTATCCTGTAATTTACCACAGGGCTTTTTTTATAGGCCAAGATACATGGCCTTTTTCTTCTTTTTTCCTTTTTTTTTCTTTTTTTCTTTTTTTTTGTTGTTTTCATGCTTATCTTAAGTGCAAACTTAGCATCTTGGTGGTTCATGCAAAGTTTGTAAAATTTGCTGAAGCATATCTGCAATATAAATCTCATTATTTTAGAATAAACACTTCATCTGCCATCAACTCACCACCATGAACTGATTTTTTTAATTTTTTGATAGTTCATTGGGATATTGCTGAATTATAGGCTATATGATCATGAGTTAAATCTGTGATGTCACTTTAGTGAGGTTGTATCAGCACTTGGAAGATCTATTTCAAACTTAGCATGAGGCAATGCAAAATTCTGCTATATGTCTCAGACAATCATGGAAATGTGCAAATTCAGAAGTACTTATGAAGGAACCATGACAACCAATATCCTTTGGAGGACACTGCACACTTACAAATACATACATAGTCTTTTACACTCACACACTTGCACACTTGGTTGATATTTAGGACAGCCTGTATTTATTTGCTCTAAGTGGTTATGGTGATTTTGGTCTTGAAAATTATGACTTAGATTGTTGGAAGTGAATGTTTATTGTGAAATGGTGTATCTCATCCTATGCAAACACATTAATATTCAGGAGCTTATCGACCTATGAAGGCAGTTATATTTAAGTGTATGAAAGACAGGCTATGGTATATAAACTTTGTGGTACCATAAAATACAATGACTGTTGAATTGGCCACTTTCTTCTTGGGAGACTGGTGATGGTATTAGAATCAGAAATAGTTTGTCCCACAAGATTTATTGGTTCTAAATTATAGGATTAAATGCCAAGTTTCCAACTTGGAATATTATTCTTTGGCAAAGTATGCAATACCATCTGGAGATAGATAGCTGGTGATTATATTTAAAATATTTGGAACTCTACACCAGGGATGAATGCATGATCTAAGATGATTTGATTTGAAACTTCTCATCTCAAAATCATTGTAGGATATCTTGTGCAATTTAAGATCCTATATTAAACATATTTACATTCTTTTGAATGACAGGTTTTAACAGCTGGATCAATTTATCTATACTTCCCCAGCACAACTTTTGTAGATATCTTTACTGGCAAAACAAATGTCATGAAAATATGAATGCTGACTTTCTATTTAATCAAATTATTTTCCTTGTTTAGTTTATAAGCAACTTTGTGAGGAGACAGTATTCTATGTATGTAACTTAAAAACATTAAAAAGAGAGAAAGGAAAAAGAAAAAGATAGTGGGGAGAGAAAAAAAGAAAGATATGCATATGATTGTTTGAATATGGTAATGTCAAATATTTGGTCATTTAAGCTACTAATATTCTGTTGTAGCCAATAGCCAAATCTCCTCACCCAAATATTTGACCAGTTTACAAATAGATCCGAGACAGATCATAAATCATGGTTTGTCCAAGGTTTCACTTTGAGAAAATTAAGTGCCAATGATGTGTAATTAGTATGTATACTACTACTGCTGCTTCTAGTTCAAAAGCTGGGGCTCGTTTAAAGAATTCCCACTCCTTGACATCTTGAAGTAGCTGGACTTTGTCTCTGACCCAGGTTTTCCAGCTGACAACGAATCCACACTTCTCTTCTCTATAATTACTCGCATATATTGACAAGAACTTTAGTCTGCATTGTATGACAGTTTAAAGATGCCCAGAACTCAACCAGCATTTCTCTGTATTTAATACAAATTATCCAGCATTCTTGCTTTATTTTCATTCAATTTGTTTGTTTTTTAATCTTCTTGCTGTAGAAATTTACGATGGTGTGTGATAAGTACTGATCGTCATGAAAGATTTGTCCAAGTTGAATTAAATATTTGTAAGTCTCAAATCAAAATTCTTTTCATATTGCTGTTTCTAGCCAGAGACTGTAAATCCATCTGCTGTTTAATGCTTCTTTGTTCATTCCTTTTGAATCATTATTTATGTCTTCTAAATTGCTTGTGTATACTTGTAAGAAAATATTTCTTTCAACTATATTTTGAAGAATTTGTTCACTTTGGTTTATTTTCCTAGCTATCTTGAAAGTTTCCTGATTATTCGTTGTCCTTGATGCCAGTCCAGTCATACCACTTTTCTCTCCAGTTTCAATGCTAAAATTCTATGCATGTCATATATATATATATATATATATAAAATTGAGATTTGCTTTGTAGTTGGAAGAGATAGGAAACTTATTCTTTCCTTAATTTATCTGTAATCTACAGGCTATCAATAAAATTTCAGTAGGTTTTCCAGTCAGATCTGAGGGCATAAATCTAATTGTTTAAATCCCTTCTAGTAGAACTTGTACCTAGTTGGCTTCTCTTGCTAGCTTGCTGCCAATATGGAACAAAATATGTTCTTTGCAGATTTGCGCAAGTTAGTGTTGTCATCAACAATTTAAAAAAATCTTCCTTTCGGCTTATACTTTGACAAACTTATGCATCTCAGATGATTTTTAAAAAATACAATGTATCACACTAATTCTTTTGAATGAGTGTTCTTAGTCCTCATAGTATGAATAAACTTGTTTTAAAATACGTCTTTGACATCCTTTAAGCTCCATGTCAAGTCACTTCCTTTTGTATAGAATTTATTTTATAATTGTTTGCTTTCCCCTTATTTTCTTATAAATAACTGTAATTAGCAGTTTATAGATCTGGAGTTATTTCCCCTGGACAGATGCTTTTGTTTTTTTTATCAAATACTTAATTGAATTAATTACTCAGAAACCGGTGGTCTGATTGGACTGGGCATTGCGCTCTTTCTCAAGAGTTAGAGCATTTTAAAACTATTAAGAAAAATCTGATCATTATGATATAGATGATTTTGCACTTGAAAGCTCTTGCTTTGTAGCAGAGCATTGGACTAAAAGCTACAAAACCAGAAGCTCCATCACCGGTGCCTGATCACTAATGTTCATTACCACGCATAGTCAGGAAACTCACTTTCAACCAAGACTATGATTTTCTTTGGACTCTCTTAGAAAAAATCTGCATCTGAAAATAATTAAAAAGAGTAGGTACAAGTGGTAATTCAAAAACCATCCCTGCAAACATTTTACTGCGTTATTTAACAATGTAGAAAGTTGTCCGTGTGCTCTTTTAGATTAATTTAATCTACACAAAAGTTTTACAGTCAGATGCCCCACCTGATGCTAATCCATTTTTGATTATACTGGAGTATTCATTTTTCATTAGTTGCATTTTATAATATATGCAATGGACAACTTCAATATGGTAAATCTTGATTGATTTGAATTATTGTATTGTCTCTGACCCAGTCTCTGTTTTGATTTGTTTATATTTTTTTAACTTTTTCAACATGTGCAACAATGAATTTTAATTTTGGAAAGTATTGTTCATGTTCCTACTCATTCAAAATGGCTCATTTACATTTCCAACAATTGAACATTTATGTAAAGACTATTCATGAAAAAAGTATATCATCCTCAGAAGATTTGGTTATTTGTTTTCATCTATTTTTTTCCCAGATCTGATTTAACTCGTGATGCATCCTTTTTTTCACATTTTATTTCTCAGGAAAAATTTAAAACTACAGCATTCTCTATCAACCCCCTGCCCCACTTTCTAATGGCTTTGTCTATGATACCTACTGTTGATGTTATGTTTTCATTAAGTTTGATTTATTTTTTGTTCAGTTATTTATTTTTGGATTAATCTACTTCTTTAGCACAATGTTATTGTGCATATGCTAGGTACTGGGCCTCAACTGAGACAATGCATTAAGTTTATTGCCAGTTGCAGAGAAGTGCTCTCTGGTGTATATTATATTTATGTATATATTATGAAGAACCGGTCTCATCTAACCATATTTGATGACATGATGCTATGTGAAACTATGAGGTGTGGCTGTTAAATAATGTGTCTAGGCTTATATGAGTTGAACTGTGCGATATACATTGAGGAATGGGCAAGCATAGACAACCCCTAGAAGTTTCTATCCACATTCATCTTCAGTTCATTGTCATGCATCGCTTGAAGTAGATTTTTTTTTTTTTTTTGACTCAGCGTAAAACTGGTCTTTGTTCCATATAAACTTCAGTTAGCGTATAAAGATTCGCTGACTGTTTTGTTCAATTTTGCCAAAAATATCAATCTGATGTGTTGCTTGATTTTTGAACTGACCATTATTAATGACCTGTTAGAAAAACATGTTTACTTAAAGCAATGCATAATAGCAAATTGAAACTGCAAGGGGATTGAAACTTCAGGAGTTGTTCCTACCTGTCCATTTGTCATTGTGAAGCACGTGATTTGAATTACATAGGCACAGTCTCATTATTTAATAGCCACACTTTGTATGGTCAGATTTTCATTTCAACATTTTTTTCTCTTCACATTTTTTTTTCTCTTCACATTTTTTTTTCTCTTCACATTTTTTTTTCTCTTCACATTTTTTTTTCTCTTCACATTTTTTTTCTCTTCACATTTTTTTTTCTCTTCACATTTTTTTTTCTCTTCACATTTTTTTTTCTCTCTACACATTTTTTCACATTTTTTCCACTTCACATTTTTTGATGTAGTCATTGATTTAAGGCTAAAAATCTGTTAACTGGCTTTGTTTTTTGAAAATCAAAATGTTTTTTTCCCTTTTTATAGCATGATATCTCAAAAAATGCCTCTTTGCTGATGACTACTTTTTTGTTTGTTCTGTAATTCTTGTAAGATTTTTTCAAGATAGATACAAGCCAGTGTGTAGCCTGTATGAGAATAGCAATGTACAGCCTATATAATTGGCCATTGTACCAGAAATCAAAATTGGTACCATTTTGTCTAATCTCTCATTGACAAGCTGTTTACTGTCCCCTTTTCTGTCAACTGCTGAATTGCAATACCATTGTAGAGCCATCATTGCAGTGTGTATACATATGTTAAGTGGGAATGTGTGAAGAGACAAGTCTTTATATCGATTCTGATTGCAGATTGAATTTTTTTAAAGCAAAAGTCACTGCAGCAGCAGTCGTTTTTTCACATTAGAAGATAGACAATCAGATCAATTTTTTCAATGTAAGCTAAATCCACGAGTGGGGCTTTGCTGTAGGATTTGAGGATAACAAAAGCAGGCTTATTAGATAAAATCATCATCTTGGTTCAATGACATTGTAACAGGCTGTTATAGTATCACAATCACAATTTTATATTTTTTTAAATTTTCTGAAACTGCCAACTAGATAGCTAGCAATACAAAGCCTATGTACCAGAAGTCAAATTTGGTACCATTTTATTGTCTAGTCTATTGACAGGCTGTTTACTGTCCTCTTTTGTCAACTGCTGAATTGCAATACCATTGTAGAGTCATATATATATATATATATATATATATATATATAATATATATATATATATATAATATATATATCTCATTTCAATTGTCCCAGTTGATTTATTTTCCTTACATACAATCATTAGGAAGCAGCTGGCTTTTTTTCTCAAATACTGACTTCAATTAAATTCAGGTAAAATTATTAATTATTTACTTGCTCTTAAAAGACATTTTCAAAGAGATTTATTGATTTGTTATCTATCATGTTTGATATGCTTGCTAGAAAGCCTACGTCATGTACACACATTTCCACTCAGAATTCTAAATCAGTCTTGATCATAAGATGTCTTTGAATCGAACGTCTCAAATTCCTTATTGCCTGTAACTCAATATTTAGACACACCACTGTCTCTCTATTTGAAAGTGATTAGAATATTTGAATAGCTTTTGTAAGTGTGCTTTTGGGCACCTCACAAACTTGATTTCATTTTTTTTTTTATAAAATGATCTTGTTAATTATTGTTGCAGATTATTTTTCTCCAGCTAGAGAAAATATTTCTTTTTAATAGCTCTTTAAAAAAAGTCCTTGATATTTTGATATTTTTAGAGCTATTTGCATCTGTCTCTAGAAAATGTATTTTTCTTTCGTTCAGACCTTCCTTTCCCGGTACACTTTAAAAAAAAAACTTTTATATAATTCTGGTTCTCACTTTCCACATTCTTGAAACGATGCCACTTAATAATCACACAAGAGGGAAAACTTTTTAAAAATCTTTATTCTGTGGCATGTTAAATGATGTGAAAATTACTTCTTCCTAGATTTTATTCCTTGTGGTAGAGAAAGATGCCTATATGGATACCTTTTTGACTATGTTAATCCGCCCCATTTCAATTTGTTCCCAATTACAAGGGGGACAAAGTAGATTGTATCATCAATAGATTTGATTTCTATTTCTCTTAAAGCTTTCATATCTATGGAGTTTTTGCATAAGCTTGGAGCCATTTCTTCATTTTCAATTTAGAATTTTGTTATGCAAAAAAATAAGTTGAAAAAACAGTTTAAACAATTTTTCTTTTAGCTTTTCTTATTAGACCTTTTTTTACTGAAAGATAAGAACTTGTGCAAAACGGTAAAGACAACCACTTCACTGGAGAATGACTATTGACCGAAACTACAGCACATTTTATTGGTTTTCAATTCACAAGCATAGAGGTATTTACTTGCACTCCTTTTGCCTAAAATTTAATCTTTAAATGTAATAAGAAAATAAAAAGTAATTTAAAGAAAAAAATGAGGAGCAGGAGATTCAATTAAAATGTTATAGCTCTTCATTTTATTAATTCAAAGATAAAATTCTAAAAATTGAACTATTTTCTAATCTTCATTACACATACTGCAAAAATTGTGACTGCACTTTTTGAAAAGATTTTTTCCTGAATTTATCTAAACAAATAACATCAACCAGAAGCCAAAAAAAAATAATGGAAAATTTTTCTCCTATCTGTAAAATATGCTAAGAGATTACCATAATCTCATTTCATAATTTCCCATATTTATATTCATCAATACCTAATACTTATATAAAATTCATTCATGTACATAAAAAAGCATACATGTATCCACACTAATACACACACACATGATGGCTTTGGCTCTATAAACAAAGAATTTTTTTGTAAAGTTTTCAACAGGTATGTATGTATGTATGTATATATGTGTGTGTGTAATATATATATATATATGGTGATCCTTATTTTGTAACTTTCGAAAAAATGAAGGCAGTGCTCTCTGAAAGTGTTCTATATTGAAATGAGACACTCTAAATTTTTTTTCCAATCAATTGATATTTAGGATAAACTATAATCATCTTCAATTTAAGTAAAGCTACAGAATCAATAATCAACAGGACACATGCAAAGACATAAGAGGTGGAGGACAGCAGAATAATCAATGTGAGACACATAAATACATGGTATTAGGTGGAGGGTGTCCGAAAGAGAAAGGGGTAGGATAGGGTGGTTTGAGGGTGGGACACGAGAGAAGTTACAGGTACAACAGAATCAATAGGAGACATGCAGAGGCATTGGGTGAGAGCTCCATCCGCCCACCCTCTTCTCAGCTCCCTCTCCTCCTGACACTCTCTCCCTCCTCTCTGCATCCTATTCCCCCCCATCTTCCTAACAATTCCATGCTTGTACCACACGGTCTTTGCTTGTGTTTCACATTATCTTGCCCCTTCCGCCACTGTACTCTGTCCTCTCACACTCCTTCCATATCCACCTCCTCCTCCAATTACTTTTTTTTTTCCCATCCCTTCTTTGTGTGTCTCCTGTTGATTATCTATTCTTTACCTTTACTTAAATTCAAAGTCATTAGAAAATACCCCAAGTATCAACTGATTTAAAATTATTTTCAAGTGTCTCATTCCAACTAATATGGAATACTTTCGGGTGTGGCTTTCATTTTTGAAAAGTCTTTAAAAAAAGTCACTTTTTTATATTCATATATACACAATTGTGAATGTATGTGTATATACACTTGTGAATATGTATATACATCTGTATGTATACACTTAAGTATACATAGTCTGTGTGTGTGTGCGCGCGCAAGAGTGTTCCAATATTATGAATTCTAAAATACCTTTGAAATATTTCATAGGTCTCCTGCTTAATATTCAATAACTGAAAGGGATAAAATTGTTGGCCACATCAATAGGATAAAATTGTCATTATTATCATTGATATATTGCAACTGGCTTTAAATGATATTTTTCTAATGCAAATGATACCTTTCCTATATAAGTGAATGTGATTAGTAAGGTTTGCTCTCTTGCACCCCTCCAAAAAGGAGCAAGCAAAGGCTCCTCATTTTTTTTTTTTTTTTTTTTTTTGTTCCCAACCCAAGATCTCAATCTACTTTTTGTTGATTTTACTGTTTCATGCTTGAAATGGAGCCCAGCCAAAAATGTGATCATTTGATATTACCTAAAACAATTCATTTCCATGAATTCCAATTTTGTTAGGTTTGGTTCTGATTATTTTTCATTTTATTTATTTATTTTTTTGTTAATGCAAAACCTAATTCAGATAATGGAAAAAGAGATAATAAACAATAACAGAATTTCATTCCAGTTGCTACAACAGATTTTATTGTATAATTTAAACAAAATATGATTATTCTGATTTATTTACTATTCACTCACTGCTGTAGACTATCAGCCAGAGTTGTTGCGATGGAAGAAAATAATCAAAATTAATAATGGATGACAATGCTTCATCTGATAAAGAATAAACAGGATATTATTACTCATACAAAAAACAAAACATACTAATATAGCACTGAACAATTGGGGAAAATGAAAGATGAGTTTAATGCCTAGATTTGATCTTCTGCCAGCCGTAAGAGCTCTTGCAGCTTTGTCAGTAGAGCAGTTACTATCTATAGGTAAGCTTCTCAAGGTAAAAGGGATTCAAGTTTGAGTCTTGCCAAGAGCTTATTCTTTATTTCCAGTCCATGCTATTTACTCATTGCTGTGGACTGACAGTTGTAATAAAAAGCAACTCAGATTAGGTTAAAAGAATATACTTGTCAAAATTGATGGTTGAAAATGAGATTAACTGGAATTTGTACGTCTAATTTTTTTCTTGTGAACTTGGTGTATTTCTGATATGACCAGGATGAATGGCGCATACTTTGAATATGTAGTCATTTCAATGTTGAGACATTTAACACTATGCACGTAATGTGCAAATTAACATACTAAAAAACAGCTTTTCCTGATTCACAAAATATTCCTTAATCCTTCTCTATGCATCTTGTTTGTTTGTTTTTTTTTTTTTGTTTTTTCTTTCATCTTATATTTTCAAATGTTGAAACTCTTGACATACAGTACCGAAGTACCTGGAAATGCTCGGTTGATTGTTGTTCTGATTCTTGTCTGTATTGGTGGATATATTAATCTCTTGTGATCTTCAACTCTCTCCTAGAAATAGCAGACTAATTCAGTTGTTTTTCAATCAGCAGGTGTCCTTTGAAATGTTTTTTCCCATTTTTGTCTACCTAATAGTCCTTTCCAAAACCAACTCAAATTTATATCCTAAACTGATAGTGGGGACTTGTTACACACTTCCACTGATTGATTCCAAACATGACTGGTGGATGACTTATTACCAAATAGCTTACATAGAATATTTCTTTGCTGTTACCAAGTATAAAAAAAGATATACATACCTGGTTTCTATATGCAAAACCTCCATTATTGTATTTGGTTTTAAAATACTCAATTGTTGGTGGTGCTCGATCTTGAATAGTCAACTGGTGTCAGTTTTAGTTAACAATTCTCAATGTAATAAAGTCAGGGATTAAATGTTCACAATTTAATTTCTTTAAAATCAGAAACTTTAAATATTTCCCTCTAAAATTATGTTTTAGCATAAGATTTTGTCATGGATTGTTTTGTGCATATGTTTTAGCATTTGAATATCCTTCTTGAGCAAAACCACTTTAAGTTGGGGAATCAGTGGTTAACTGAAGGGTCGGCTCATCTTATGACTGATACCATCCTGGTTCTTTTTGAAGAATATAGATAATATAAGGTTCACTTAATGATAATGTTCAGCAGTTTAAATTGTATAGCCTCTAAATCTCTCTATAGACTAGACATTTTTCCCAGAACTTTCCTCCTCCTCCTCCTCCTCCAAGACACAGCCTGTTTTCTTCAACTCTCATTTATCTGTTCTTTTGCTCTCAATGTAATGAAATAACTGCAATATTTGCTGATCCCACAATTTTTTGTACTGCGGCTTCTGGTGATTCCTGTGATACGGCAAAATGCATAAATTTTATCTTGATATTGAATTTTGAGATGTAACATGTCTTAATCTTTCATTTTCCACACTGTTACTACTTACATTCAGTTGGATTATCTCACATCCACACATAGAGTAGACAATATATCCTTAAAACCTGCACAATATTGGGATTGTTATCTCAGTTAAAATATTCTAATATACACTCTCTATAAATCATCTACATGTTGGAGGAAAGCTTATTTAGTTCTTTTTAGTTTTGATCTTTCAAACAACACTAAATCAATTGAGCCACAGGTTTTTACCAGAATGGCATACACACATTGCTTAACACTGCTGTTCATTGTTCTGAATTTCCCCGAGTATTCTTAATTTTTTGATTCTCCGTATACTGCTGGGTCTTTTAATATAACCAGATCCCTTCTTTTGATAGGGAAAAACCTGTTTTGGCAAATCTTCTGTTGTGCCATTCCTCCAAATACTGCTGATAGAGAATGTGTTTGGTTAGTGTGTGGCCTTGGATTTGGAACATTCATTGCTCATACTACATATATCCCCATTAGGATGTTGTCCATAGGTATAATTTTTTCCTCAATCTCTTACTTTATTATTTATAAACCAGTTGTGAGGGATTGGACAAGTTTCCTCAAGATATTAACTTAATCTACATGAGATTTGATTTTTTTAGGCAATATAATTAATCTTACAGATGCTGCCAACTTGAGTTTATTAAGACTGTTTTTCTTCGAGTATCGTCCTCTTCTAGAAATTCTTGTATGGCTGTTAGGTTACACACAGTACCTTCTTGCTATATATGCTTAATTTTGAAAAATATTTGGATATTGGTTAAGTCTCATAGATTCTATAAGTAGATAAATTTTCTTTGTTTGCTTCTATAACAGATCTTTTCCATTTTCCTTCCTTCCAGATACAACCTCTACACTTGGGTGAATGTCTAATATTATTTGCCTTAGCCCTGGGGATCCATTCCCCAGATTGTACTCCTCATTGCACTGAAAGGGGAGGATCGTAGTATTCTTTGATGTCTGCAGTATTTTCTGTGGTGCCACAGGCATTCAGGGATTAGGGGAATAGATTTCACATTATTAAAGCCCTATGTGTTGTATGCTATTTCATGTGGGGGATATAGTTGAATATTACCCTTCCCGGTTCAGCCTGCAAGAGAGGGCTCAATCTAAGGAAGGGTGCTAGCAAACTTATGACCTTTTACTCACCACCTCACCAGATTTATCCCACCAGAAAAACAAAAAATTCCCTTCTGATTATAACCCCAATAAAATAAAATTTTATGAATATATTTTGTGTAATATAAATCCTGTATTTTCCTGTTGCAGTCAACATGTAAGGTCATTAACTCACTCAAAGCATTTGTATCATAAATGGATGATTCCCATGGATTTTATAAATAGCAATAAAAGTTTCCATTTTTCCCATTACACGGTAGAGAAAGAAAAATCCTATCTCGCATTCTTGAGTTGATTTTCTCAGTCTTTCTATATTTCTTAAAGGCTTCATTTTCAATGAGGCCAAAAACAAAGATTTTCTTTTTTTAGATTTTATCCTGAGAAAATCTAATGCATCAATAATGCTAATAGCAGATGAGTACTATTTATAGTACAAGAGGGAAAAACTATATCCTGAAATCAACAAAAACTGGTGAGATATGCCTCAAATAGTTGCTTATAATTATTTCACTGCTTTCGGATTTGTTCAATATCCAATCATTACTTTCTGTGGTAGAAAGACCCGAGTGATACATGGTCCTTTTTGACTTTGTAGTGAGTAGGCATTAGATATGAACAATTTAGAAAATTTACATCGGACCATTTAAAAATTAACTTCTAAAATTCTGTACTTTGAAAAAATCCACTTGCCTGACTTGTTTATTTGGACATCCATTGGAAATAGACTTGATCAAGTTCTTTTCTGTGTGATATTGTGAAAGGAAATAGTTATTGAACAAACAAATCTTGTAACTGAGGTTACTTTTTCTTTAGTTTTAATTCAAAAAAAAAAAATCGTGAATATTAGCAGTCTACCACCAAGTGAAATGGATTACTAAGTGGAGATCTTGACTAGCTGCCCATGTAATTGAAAAAAAGGCCACCTCAAAATAATTCAATTTCCAGGTGATTGTTCATTTGCTTGTCTACTTGTAAGAAATATTTTTTGAACTCTAAATGTGTTCAGGCTCAGAGCTTGAACAGTTGATGAACAAATATAAAAGAAAAAGAATTTGTATGTGCTTTTAATTATACAAGGTTTAATTTGAAATAGGTGTAGCATGTTGAAATCTCTTAATCACTATTTTATAAAGTAAAACCAGCATGTTTTGAATTGAAAGCAGTAGTCAAAATCATTGTTCCCAGATAAACATATCATTCCCACTGGTTTTAGATACTATTGTTCACTTGTAACATCTCATTCCTTGATAGTCTGATAACTGATTTATCTATTTATATTCAATTATTCAAGATGAAATAAGATTAAAATGAAAATCCAGTTATGGCCACTGCACACTCAAAACAAAGTTTAGATAAAAAGAAAATATACTAAGATCATTTTAACCATGGGAAGTCCAGAACCATCTTTTTTTGTTAAGAACTATTGCTTATCATTTACAATGAGCTTGAAAGCCACTTTTAATCTTTGAATATTCCATCAACTGCTTTTGTTTGATTGAAATAGATAAGTACAGGAATATCCTGAACAGTGCCGTTTTGATAAGTGCGGGTTTTGATGTTGTATGATTATGGTATTGCTGTACAAATTAATGTAATTCTTGTCTGAATTTTGTTAGACAGAGTATATTAATCATTCTGTATGATATATGGTTGAACTATATTCCTTGTCTGTTTATATTTAACATTCCAGCTGTGTACTTTCCAGCCTTTGTTGGATGTTGGTTCTAGAAAGTGGAATCACTACTCTTAGCACATGCTCGATTAGACTGGACACGTCACATCCGATTTTTGTGTATCCAGGTTATCAGTGTACTTCCATGTACTTATGTGGTGTCATGTATAAATCTGGCATGGCAAACTATACTTGGAGGTCGCGGAGTGGGCACAGATCTTTATGGGATAAAGTACAAATTAATGAAGGGTAGAGCAATTGGAAGGAGAGGCAAACATACTCTTTTAACTAATCAGCCAACCAAGCAGTGATATCAATTGCATCTGGAAGACTCTCATCATAAGGGACTCCTCAAAAAAAGGAAAAAGCAAAACAGAATCCTAATGCAAGTAAGGCAACTCTGAAGTACTACAATAATGCATTCTGGATATACAAAAAGATGTTATGTGTCCAGCCCAATCAAGTGAGCATTCTGAGAACCCGATGAAGGCCAGAGGTTACATGACTGAAATGTGAAAAAATGAACATATAGACACAAAAAATAGCCCAATTATGTCATGTATATGAATATAAGATAACACATTAAATTAGAAGACCTTGAACAGTGCGGTTCGGAATGGTACGAAAAGCTAGCCGTTCTAGTCAAGGTTATACTTGTACAACCAAAGTCTCCTGATCACTTACCATAGAATTATTGTCATGCTGTGTTTTATACAAAGCCTATTTTTATTCATTTTGTTTGTTTCTGTTTTTCTTTGTTTTTTTTTTTTGTGTGTGAGGATAAGCCTGATATTCCTTTGGTCACACTGCTTTCTTCCCAAACTTGACTGACTGTGTCTAATCCCACACTAACAAGGAATTAGTCCTGATCTTTCGGAAAATAGAATAGGGCACAGTAAGATGTCAAGTTGTATCACTTTATTGACACCTGCCTCTTGCACCCTTCTCCTCTTGTCCCTGCCTTTCACCATATCTACCACGAAGAAGGGCTCATAGTAAAACTTAGTATTCTGTTATGTAACACCATTAGCTCATCACATACATACATGCATACATACATACACATGCACACGTGCAAACACATATGCAGTATTATTGTACATATTCAGACTAATTTCACTTATAAATTAGTACCAAAATAGACAAGATTAGAACTGCATCAATTTCACTGCTTGCTCCTCTTTTGATATAACGAGTGTTTTTACTTATCTTGAGATACTAAATTCTCAGCTCCGATTAGTTGACATTTTTCGACAAAGATACAAAGATGTGTGCGTCTAGAAACTGGACATAGTTCTAGTTTTGTAGACAGCATTGCTGTATGGGCTGTTGTTTCATTTTTAATAATTACAAACATTTGCGACAACAGGTTCTTTTCTTTATCAGCAAAAAGTTGTTTTTTTTTATTTTTATTGAAAATATTTAAAAGATCTTGTAAAAATGAAAAAAAAATTTTAATTAAAAAAATAAAAAATTTAAAAAAAATTATCTTAGAAAACAATATTTTTATTTTTCAACAAGATAAATGGAAAAATATACAGAAACATTTTTTTGAGGAGCAACTTTAGCTTCTGACTGCTCCATGACAGATGAGATCTTCATGATATATTTGACTAGTTTTTATCTCTAAATTGTAATCTTTGCTGCAGTTCACCCCTCTTGAGAATCCCGTGTTATTGGCTTAGTTTTTCATGTTGAATATTTTTGTACAGATGTCTTTTTGTTTTTCTGATGGCTGCTACCATGTTTGCTGATGACATATTGGCTTTAGATTCTTGTTCAAAATGCATATTCAATTTATATAAAGAAAGAAAGAAAACATTCAACTATGAAAAAGAAATCCAACATTTTTAATCTGTGATAAATACATGTATATTTTTTCTTGATGATCCAACATTGTCATTTTCTTCTGTTCATGAAGTTGGATCATCACTGTATATTTATTTTCTACATTTTTTTTCTTTTGGATTTTTATCATCACTTATTAATTATTTTCATTATTATTATTGATATCAATAAATCTCATTGCTATTTATCAATTGAAGGTCAATCTGCTGCTATTTCAATGCTGTAAGAAAAAAAAACTGAAATCCCTCTATATTTTGGTGTCTTCTTTGCCAGCTTTTATTGTGTGTTGTCTGTGTGGACATTAAAGGGAAAAAAAATTCTCATCAAATCCAATCATATTAGATGCTGACTGCTGTTGTTGAATGCGTTTGTGGAAATCAGATGATTTGGTTCATCTTATCGTAATCCCAGAATATGTGGATAGATGCAACTGCTAAGTAAAAGTCTACTGGGACATTTCAATTCAGCCGTTAAGCACCTTAGTAGGTTAGTTTTGAAAGGGTTAGGATTCATCAATTTCAGAACCAGATGTTCAGTTGCCATTAAAAACTAATCTTTTGATTTTTGAACATGTTGCTATTTGCCTCTCACTGGTCAATCATTGTACACTATTGCAGCAGGTCACTATCTGTTGATATTGCTGTTTGAATGTGATCCTTCAGTTTGTTAGGATCAGCCATGACTACAGTTTATCAATCCTCCAATCTAACTCATTTACTCCTATCTGATCTTCTCTCAAACCTCTGTGCTGGTGCTATGCATGCCTTTATTTACGCAGTACACATAGGTGTACTGTAAGAGTATGCATACGTTGATGTTATACACTTTGTGCATGTACTGATGTATGTTGGATGACCATCATCCCATTGATATGTGGCTGTGCAGAGATTGGCATAGCAGCCTGTGTGAATGCTTTCAGAGAGGGAGGCTCCTTGCATAGGGATGATCCCACTCGTTTCCCAGTGGTACAATGAGACATCACAATTGGTAGCCTTTTCGGTTACAAGAGTTGCTAGTAGGGAGATTACCACCGGTCTGCTTTAAGGGCTTCACTCCAGTTTTTTTTTTTTTTTTTTTCTTTTTTTTCTATCAGTAACTTTCAGTTGGTTGGATTGCCTCATAGGACCAAAGGGCTCCAACTACCCTTCTGTTTATCCACAGCTGGGGAGAAAAGTGGATTCATGCTCTTCCAATGGGCATTAGTGCAAAGTAAATCTAAACAGTCTCAGCTGAAACTTGAACACGGTCTGCCGATTCCATTTTTTCTATACCATTAACCATTAAGCACCCACACATGCTGTTGTGCATAAATATGAATGCTATGTTTGTGTGCTGTGCGTGTACATACGTATTGATTCAGTGTTAGCAAATACATCTTCTATACCTACAGCTTTTCCTGTTTATACGTATTTGTCAATTGACCTGTGTTTGCGAATTGATCCTTCCTTTTGTGTGTATGTATGCGTGAGTGTGTGTATGCTGGGGTTTGATATGAATAGACACGCCAAGTGTTTTGTCAGGAAAACTTGGCTGTGTAGAGCCATGAGAAACGCAGTCAACAACAGCAGCAGCAACAACAACAACAGCAGTATAAGGTTGTTGAACAAGAGGGGGAGGGGAAAAGAGGAAGAAAAGCTGGAGAATAAAGTCGGTGGTGGGAGAGAGAGAGATTCCTTTCTGCTCCATCTGTTATTTATTGCTTTGCATTACCTCCTTGCTTAACAGTGATTACTTGTCGTCATTGCTTTAAGATTCAGTGTCAATTGCCTCTGCTGCTGCTCTCTCTCACAAACACACACACCTGCACACGATTTAACCAGTGCATACAGATATAATAGATGATACATTGCTATTATGTAGATCCATGTAATATACACCTAAAAGTTCCAGGTGATTAAGTATTGGTTTAGAAGTGATATTCTACAATATGATTATAGGGTCTGGGAATGTAATACTCATTTATCATGATTTACTTGGAAGGGAAAAATTCTAGCTTCAAGTCATGCAAAATATATATATACACACACACACACGCCTGTTCACAAACATGGATACACACTTTTTAAAAATTTCAGCTGTAAAGTAACTACTGATTTAAATTTAGTAAAGAATAACATGTATAGATAATTGACCATTGAATATAGATATACACAGAATGTGTATACAACATATGAGAAAGTTATGCATACATGAATTAAAGTTTATTTTAATGTATATGAAAAGTTATGTATTTTTTAAAATTTTATGATTATCAACTTTTAAGAAATATGTAATTCGATGGAAATGATTATAGTTATATTGATTTGAAATGATCTGTTATTACACGGTGAATGTATCATTTGCCCTGGACAACATAAATAGAATAAACAAAGAAAATGGACCTGCTGCATCCAATATATATATATACATATATATATATATGATAATCTATTTTGATAGACAGGAAGACAAATAGATACTATAGTGATAACATTTAACTCTCAAAATAAAGCAAATGTGAGTGCATAATGTGTATAATAGTGAAGGCATAATGTTTATTTATACTTGCTTAAAAGCCATCCTTGGTGGCTATTAAGTTCGATGTCAAGTCACCTATATTTATAGAATTTACATTTGCAAATGAATAAGGGAAACTTTTATAATTAGCATTTAATATACCCAGAGTTATCTCCCTTCATAGATCAGATTGTAATATAGAATATCTGGGTGAGCATGAATGCAGACCCCACACAATTAAGTTGCAAATTGAACTGGAAATTGCTCCATTCTCTAAATTAGAGAATTCTAATAGTATTGTACAAATAAAAAAAAATAACCTTGCAACATGTTTTTTTGCTGTGTTATGGTAACAGACAAATTGGTTGACTATAATCTAGATAATCAGTATATCCACATAATTGAATTGGCCATCTTTTTTTTTGTTTTGTTTTTTTTTGGTAAATTTGCTCCCTTCTCCAATGCCTAATTTTGTGAGAACCAAATAAATCTGTGATTTTATTTTGAGTAAAATTCTAGAATGGGTAAACATGCTCAGATGAGCAGTTTTAAAGCACGGAGTCATTATTTGCTGCATCAGTCCATTAATATTTCAGATCATTAAGTTATCACATACACAACCATTGTTTAATGATTTATAAATGGTAGCATCATTTTTCAATGTTTATTAATCTTTTGCAATCTTTTCTTCCATCTGTATGAATATCAAATGCCACATAACTTGGCCATCAGTGAGATTTTTAACCTGCTAAACAAGTCTGTTATAACTTGATAGTTAACTAAATATTATGGTCTGGCTGTTATGAAAAATAATTATTCCTAATGTCAAAAACACTAGGATGCACTTACTTACAGAATTGGTGAGAGAGGGTATTTATCAAAATTTAAAAACTATTTTAATAAAATTAGTCATGAATTAGTCCTTTTAAATTGATGTATCATAAAATAATTTTTTTAATGTAAAAATAGCTTTGTCTAAGATAAAAGCCCATTTTGTCTGACATGTGCACTAGTACATTTATCTTAATATATTTCTCTTCAAAACACTAAATATTCAAAAATGTTTTCAAGAAACGTATCAAAAGATTTACAGATTAAACAAAGCTCTTATTAGTGAAAACAAATGTACATTTCTTTTCTCTAGCCCTCCACCCCATCTCCAGCAGATACCCTCATTTTCATTGTTACCACTGTATTTGGCAGAAATCTTTGTAAATAACTGTAGAAAGTTGTTAAAACTGCCAGACTATGTGGAATAGTGTAAATACAAATGGCCTGTAGATAGTTTGGGGATTGCCAATCTTAAAGTCCACAAATACACAGTCCTTGTATGAAATGACCAACCATTATTAGATTTAGCCTTTTAACTTTTTAGTCATTTGAAATTTAGCTGATAGTCTCATTCTCATCTTCACGTTATCATCATTATCATTATTCTCATTATCATCATCACCCTTTGTTATTTGAAGGGCATCTTTTAATTTCTTCAATGCTTACTTGTAGATTTTCTTCTCTTTGTAGATGAATGTTAAAGTTTATGCACACTTGCAGAATAAAACAAAAATATACAGAGGAAGCCACTTATCGAGATCACTTTGGGACAGGGTCTTTTCTGAATGGCTGATAACATTAAGCAATGATTAAATTGAGGAAGTCGCTTATCGTGATCACTTTGAATTGTTTGGGACTGACTGACTGGCTTCGTTGATAACTCTCTGAGAACATTATCTGTGATTATAATGAGCGGCTCCCCCTGTATATTTCAGATTAACATCAGTCCCACATTCTCATCTTTGTTGTTCAAAATTTTACGGAAAAACTTGATAACGAAAGATTTATTTTAATAGAGAATTGGATGCTGGAAATGATAATAATAATAAAAAAAAAACCCAAACAATCTGACAAACTTATCTTGATTTTGAAAATAAAAATGCCTGGGTGTCTGTATGAGTGAAATCATTTAATCATATGCATACCAGTATTATGACACCAGAAGATGACTGGAGATCACTTTTTTCTTTAAGTAATCATTTGAATGATGAAAGAAAACAACAGAGATGTGAATATTAGTTTATAGAAATTAATGAATAACATTGCAACCTCATCTAACAATAGATTTTTTTTTTATAAAAGGACTCTTCTACTGGTCTTTCAATCCACTGCATTTTTGTCTTGTCTCATCTGAATTCTTTTCATTTTTCAATAAAAATAAAAAATTACCAAGTTCATTTTAATGATAAATTGCTATTAATTTACTATTGCAAGAAGTCTTTCTGATGTATAATTGTGCAAAGACTTGTAACACCTGAATTATTTTTTCTTAGAAAGGAAGGAAAAAAAAAACAATAACTCCAGCTCTAAAATTTGGTGTATGAAGCATGCTTTTAGTTCTTTTGATATCGTTATTTATTAACGAGAAACATTTGTGGAATTTAGCATTTGTTTCACTCCTAACATTCCACAAATTTCCTTACTTATCAAATTCTTGGGATAGTCATTGATAGACTAGAGGAAGTAGAAAAAGAAATGTTCTTATTGATATTATTATAAATCATGTCGATACTATTTTTTTTCCTTCCATCATTCAGTACACATGAGTGGAATGTAGTAAAAATTTTGAATTCATGATTTGTTGCAAGCATTACAAATAAATCATTTGTTATATTTGATTTTTCATCCTTATTAGAACTGATCAAATCATGAAGACCAAAACAAAATATCAAAAAATATATGGAATTAAATTTAAATTCTCAAAAAACCCCCAAAAAACTAGTAAATTATTTCAAAATTGATTTGGTTCATTCCAAATATTGTTCAGATTCCTGCATTGTGTTCTTGATATTGTTACCACAACATTGCAGACAATTCATCCTTGAGCCTTTGGAATAGAATCTGTAGAGAAAGAGGGAGGGGGGGGGACATGAGTTTTGCATAAAAGATATGAGGCTAGGCATTTGGAGGGACCGTAAATACAAACTACCATGCAATGAATTGGCAGATTTTTTTTTTCTATTTCTCTTTTAACCATTCCACCACTGACTCCATCAATACTGCCATCACTATTAAGGACATTAAAATTATGGTAGCTTAATCTCACTTTGGAAAAGATTTTGTATTTTATTTTCTAGAAAACAACTGAGTGATTGCAAAGATTGCATATAAAGGGACATGCAATATCCAAAACCTATAAATGCCAAGCCTGGCATTGGCAGAACTAATTCTGCCATTAATAAACTGCTTTACCTTTTAGTAAAGCTAAAAAAAAAAAAAAATGCAAGTATTTTAGTATTGCTTTCATCCAGATTTGTACTCTAGGAAATTGTTTTCGTTCACTTCCCAGGGATTTATACATCTAATTTTTGCCACAGTACATGTGGATTGTTAATGAATAGGCTGTGCATTTGCTGGTCTGATGATCAGTTGAATGGGCTTGAGCAAAAAAGAAGAGTGAGCTCTTTGCTGGTATATTGGTTTATGATTTTAGGTGATAGATTGGTGGAGCTCAATAGGCACACTTAAAATATGAGAAATAATACTTCAAAGAGTTTCATAGCATTGAAATTCATCGAACATTTGTGGCATTGTATAATGAAGAATAGACACCCTTCAGGATAAAAACTGATGTCTTAGATACTACTGTAATGACATGTGAATATGATCATCTGCTGATTACTTCTACACAGGTTATCTTCAAAAGTATCATTCATGATTTTGAATATCATGCCAACTTATATATATATATCCTTTAATCTGCAGGAGTTGTAATTTGGACATGTCAAGTAATATTTGTAGTTAGGTCTGTATTGTGTGATAGTTTCAAACAGAGTACAATGAGATTATCACCATGGGTTTTTTTTTTCTTTCAGTTTTTAAGCTGATCTGGCAGGCTATGTATGAATGATGCATACAGGTTGCACCGATGGAGCTAGAAGACTGAAGATTTTAAGTTACTCCTTGTCTAGAAATTTTCAGTCCCCCCTCCCGTTTTTAGTAGGGGGTCAATTTACAATGTAAATTTGTGCTAAATCAGTCCTTAGTATGTGCTTGGTTTTTCGGAAAATTCACTTTTTAGTGTCTGAAAGGTGAGAGGTAACTTATACATTGATCACCCCCCCCAACCTTTTTCAAATCTTTAATCGATCACCCCAAAACTGCATGCTGCCAAAAGATGTTGGTCACATGACTTCTATTAAGTGACTAACTAGACCTGTTGAAGTTCCCTTTTTTTTTTTTTTTTTTTTTTTTTCCTTTGAAAAGATATCTCTGGTGTTGACAGGTGCTGCAAACATGTGCTCAATTTCATCTAACAAAAACTTTCAAATCATATTTTTTCTTTTTACCTGATTTTTTTTTTTCAATTTCCTAATAATTCTAATTCTATAAATCATTATGTAATTACAAAAATCCTACAAAAGTTTTCAAGTAAAAATGGGATTCACTAATGTTTTTAGTCTAAAAGATCCAAACTTGGAAAACATAAAAAAGGATTGCTTTCTTTTTTTCAAGTATTTGAAAAACAATGAATCACCTACTAAAGATTACAAAATGTAGTGTTAAAAGCAGAAGACATTCTGTTCTAAACATTTTGTACAGGGTTCTGTCCCACACAAGGTTGTAGTCTTTAGATATGGATCAGTGGGTAGGTTAAGAGGTTGAAGAAAACAGTCTCTGTCCCCTATCTTCCATGATGCATACATGTGTGGGACCCTGTTGGCAGTAGATGTAGGGAGATAATAATATTAGAGAAACATGTGAACTGCCTCCTAGGTATGTCACAAATCAAGGCTTCATTTTTTTTTTTTTTTTTTTTTCTTTTCTTTCTTTCTTTAAATTATTATAATTTATTTTTCTTCATACTGGATTTGAAATTTTCAATAAATGAATTTTTAGAAATGTATTTTTGTTTATTATTTGAACTTTAGAACTAATTTTACCTTTGCTTGATAATTGATTTATTTATGAAAAATTCATTTGTTCTGGTTTGAAGATATTCCACTGTAAAAGCAGAATTGGAGATACAAAAGTTGGGATAAAAGTTGTTTATACATTCAATTTTTTTTTTCCAACAAGATACATAATTACAAAACACTTTTAAAACAAAACAAAGAAAATTAGTCCCAACATTTTTGTATTTTCCTTTCTGAAGTGCATGGGTCCATTTTGCCATGCTAATATGTTCACCCAAATTGTATCATAAAATGACTGCACCGTTCTTAAAACATTTTGGTGATTTCTTCTGCCATACTTGATTGTTACACCATTTTTGTTGGTGACTACTTTGTGCAAACAAAAACACTAGAATAACAAGTTTTTTTTTCCAAAATCTTTCCAGCAGGTGTTCTCCATTTGATTGTGTCTCACAACAAACTGGTAGTTACCTCAAACTTGTAGTCTGCATTTTGCTAGCAGTTCTTTTTTTTTCAGTTGCCTGCTTCCTATTTTTTCAATTTTTCTCTCGATGATCATTAAAACTTTACTGCCAGTTCTTGTGTCCTTGTTTTCTTCCATGAAAGATTCATTATCTTTTCCATTTGACTTTGAAAGAAAATTATTTTTTTCATTTTTTTTTTTTCTTTCTTAACAGTTATCTTCTTTTTCACTACTTCTTCATTCTATTTCTTTCCATGTCAAACTATAGCAACCAATTTTATGAAAGTTCCTTTTGGAGGACGTTAAAATCAAAGCTTGGAGTGGGATCTTTTTTCATCTATCCACAATTGAGAGAGAGGAATATGATCTAAATACTTTGTTTACAATGGTTCTAAAGTAGGAACCATCTAAAAGTCAGTAGCAATTTAAAATTTATAACCTCTATTAAAATTATCAAGCAATGTCGATTCCTGAAATAAGGGAATCTGAAGACCATTTACAACTAAGAATTAACACGAGACAAATCTTCAAGAAGGTATACAGATACAATGTTTCATCCAGGATGCAAGTAAAGATTATTTAAAAGAGTTTCACATCTTGTTCCCAACAATTTTGAATATACAAAGGACTGAAGAGAATTTTACTTGTACACTTCTCCCAAAATGGCATAACTAATTATGCAAAGGTGTAAAAAAAAAAAAAAAAAAAGCAGCTCCTTAGAGCTAATGATACTGAGCGTAGAGAAAATGAATCCATACATGAAAAATAGAAGTGTTTGGGTTGGACTTGATTTCCCACCAACTAAAAGCCAGAACAGTCATCCCGTGGAAGATATTTACATCTCTAGACTTTGCACCAAGGCAGAACTGGTGTCAACATATCAAGACCTGTCCATTACTGTTGACCATATGATCTGCATGTTTTTCTGCCATTTTCAGCTGTAAGTGTTATAACTCTGCTTCTGAGTGCTACCATCCTTTCTTTTATCATTCAAAGACCAACATATGTAGCTACCAAATATTGAAGATTACAAAGACCCCAATACCCACAGGCAATTTATGGAAAATCTTATTTAATCCATACATTCAAAGTTATAATTTATAATATTTAATATTACATTACTTGATTTACTAACATTCAGTAAAGGAAATTCTAGACATTACATAAGTCAAAAACTAAGTTTGTGTAGTTGAAATTTACTGTAATGTAGGTAAAGAATACAACCTTGCAATTCATAAAATTCCTTTCTACAATTTGAAGGATGGTAAGAATTATTTGCAAGAATTTAATCTCTTGACCATTCAGAAAAAAAATTCATTCCTGGTTATTTTTACTGCATTTTTTTCTCCTAATGATTTATACATTAGGTTTCTACTGTATACAGCTTTGGATTAAATATTCAAAGCACAATGGAAATAAAACTGAAAAGTTATTTCTCAACTTACGGCAGAAATAAAATGTCTTATAAGCTTAAAACTAGGTCAATAATCCCAGATATTACTTAAAAAGCAAACCTACTCAAGCAGCTGAGGGTTCTTTCTTAGATGCAGGATAGTTGTGGTTCATTATCACCTTTTCGTAAAATAAATTGATTTCAAATCGGTTCAAGGAGCCCAATTTTTTTAGCTCTTCAATTGAGAAACAAAATTTGAATATCTAATATCTAATACTGACTTGGATTTACTCTTTATTTCCAATTACACTTTAGTCATTGCTGTAGAACTATGGTCTGATTCTAAATTTTGACAAAGGTGAAATCCTTGTCTCTAACTGGAACGCCATCAAATAACCAAGCTGAACCTTTTGTCTGTTAGGAAACAACACTGATAGCAAAATCAGAAATCCCTTTAATCAAACAATCATTGATTACATAAGTAAAGTGAAAACCACAAAATTAAAAAGAAATCCTTTTTACTGCCATGTTAAACATCCAATTTATCACAAATGAGTTTGCAATAGCTTCTCAAAAACAGATTAATTGGCCTGGGAAGTTGGTACTGTATCCAATTCATCTGTCACTGGAGAAATTTTTTTTTTTTAATCTGCAAATACTGCTCAAAGTTTTGTCAATCATGGTCATCTATATATATAAAAAAAAAAAACAACTCTAAAAGTGGTTAATTTTTCTATGTTGGAAGGCTCTTTTTTCTAAGAAGAAGGATCAGTTCTGAGTCTGTGCTACTTGCTTTCTTCACCATGGCAATGTCCGATGTCTCTTCAGTGATCTTTTTAAGCAAAATGATTTGCTGTTTCCGATTTTTTTCCTGAAACATTAAGTAAGAGCTGATTTAAGGGTCATAAAATAAGAATATGCAGAATTACAGTAATGTCAATATAGTTATATTTACCTGATAGAAAACTCAAAAAAAAAAAACCCAAAACAATGAAATATCAGAATTAACCTCCAGGAAGGAGGAACATTCTGATATTTTTTGTATTCCTGTGACCAGTTTCAACCTTGACAATGATTTTTATGACTGAGGCTGTCAACAAGAGACCCTTTAAATTATCGAGCCTGTTGTCCTAGGCTGTCAACTTTCCCCAGCAGTCAAAGAGGAAAAGAATGTTACACCTGAAATACCTGAAGGTCTAACCTAGATTTTGAAACAATCTAAAAAGTCTTGAATCTTTCCTCACCATGAGAAGAGGAGGAGGATGAGGAAGAGAGGCTGGCTTCCAAAGAGAAGGAATACAAGAGGAGCCAAGTATGATTGAGTTTTCCAATATGAAAGATGATTTTGATCACAAAGGGATCGTAAACAAAGTAGTAGTAATTGTAGTTGTGGTAGGAGGAGGATAGTTTGCCTGATAGCCTGGACCAAGTTTTGTATCAATCCAATATGATATGGTAGAGAAAATTGATACTTGACAAAAAAGTGTCTTATAGAGATGCTTGAGCTAATTGAAAAAATTCATTTGAATCTTATGTTTGTTGGGACTAATTCAAACCTACCATAATAGAGCCAAGCTATAGGAGGGGCTCTTATTGACTAATGTATGGGAGGACATAGCTCTAAAGAAATCATAACAGTTACAAGATATGATGAGAATCTCGACCATGGAGAATTTACAATGCTCCACACAGATGAGAAATATTCTTGCTATCATTAAACACATCAAATCTACTTATACTAGAAAGGAATAATGTGATGATCAGACAGTCAAATAATTTAGCAAAGTTCAAATAAACTGTTGTCATCACTACCCTGATGAGGAAGCCTGCAGTTATAGACCAATAGGAATGCTGCTTGGCCTTTCCTGCCAAATCAACTATTTTTCGACTAGATATGGCTGGCTTTTTTTTTTCCAAATTAAAAATCTGCAATAGTCAAAAATTTAGCCGATTTGAAAATTAGTAAGTTTGAAAGCGAAAAACGAGAAAAAAAAAAAAAGATTTTTTTTTGTCTTCAAAGTACAAAGAATGTAGCACTGAAAAGGGTAATCACAGATACAATTGGAAGAAAAAAAAAAAAGGCGTCAGTCATCTGAGGATAGACAAAGTGATTTATAGAGATGTTTGAAACTAAAAAGGTAGTGGCATGATAATCAATAATGATTATATATATATATCACACCCCAACAAGAGGAAATTTACAGTTCCATAATAAAAAGTATATGTAAAACATAAAAAAAAAAAAAAAAAAAAAGAAAAATGAAGTTTACATTAATAGAACTGACCCCCAAGAATTTGAAAATTTGTTTTTTCAATGTCTTAAGGGTTTAAAGCCGTAAAGCTCTCTCTACACACACACACACACCGGCTAAGCCTATTGTTCGTATCAGAAGTCACCTTTCTGAAATAGTTATTATAGAAACATGGGAGGTAACTCTGTAAAGAGTAACAGAGTTGTTCCCCTTACGTTAAAGAGACATCTTCATTTTTCCTGTTTCGAATTCTGCTCTTTTTTCTTTTCTTTTTTTTCACGCCTTTTATTGTGCTGATAACTGGACGACTTCGCTTAAAAAAAAAAAAAAAATTCAAGGGTCAAAAGTGAAAGATACCTTTATTCGTTTCAAGGAGTGAAGGGAAACATTTTTTTTTTACCATTCAATGGGTCAATTGCGTGGTAAATGATCAAGCAGAGTTATCTGGTAAAATGTTCAAAATCAGAATGGGCATATGGTTGTGTAAATCTTCCGAGAAATAACAACAAGGATTTCTCAATTTGAGTATACTCTCTGCATTACCTGAGCTTTCTGATATCTGAATTGATAGGGTGAGAAAAAAACGGAACCTGAAAAACTGACATTTTAAAAATATAACAGATGAATCTAGGGAATAATGCTAGGCACTATCTCAAAGAAAATTGTCATCTTTTATAGTTTTATCATTTTCTGATACCTTCAATGTTATAATGATATGATTTCTGTATATGGGTTCATAACATGGCACATTTCTGGGCAGCTCAATGCTGTTAAAATGCTTTAACTTGGAGAATGGAGCAATTCCTTGTCCAAGTAGACCATCAATTTCTGAGTAAATAACTTGATGAAATACAAATCAACACAAAAAAATGTGTGTCTTAGGGAGAAAAGTTCAGGTCTATTTACAGCTAATTACAGTTTATCAGGAAATATGAGGAATAAGCAAGTAATCATGATATAAATTCTATGAATAGGAAGGCCTTCAGAGTTTGATGATTTTTATAATCATGAATATTTGGTTGATTTATGAGAAAAGTTAGAAAGTAAATATCCAATAGGTTCTAACAGACAGGATAGTCAGGCTATGTGTAAGTTTATTGACCAAACACTGGAATAATGAAAGCATTTTTTTTTTTTTAAATTCAAGTCCAGATGATACAGGCATATCACTGGATGTAAAAATTTTCAATGATATAAAAATAAGAAAAGCATTGAAATTTTTAAGAGAAAAAAGAAGTTTTTTTTCAAGTGATAAAATTAAAATAGCCATTCTTACCTCATTCGCTGTCTGAGTTTTGATACTAATCTTTAGATCGAAATCTTTCTCCAAAAAATTCTTCATTTTGTTAATTTTTATTCCAAGATCATGGTCTGATATACTTCCTTTTAGAGCCAACACCTTTTCCTCTGATTTCGGATTCTTATCCTTTTTTATCTGTCGCTCTTTCTGTCGATTTTCATGCAGCTGTTTGCCAGTCATCAGTTGATAAGAGGGTGGCTGCTTAGAGGACTTTGTTTCCTTGATCTGTACTAACTTCAGTTCTTTTGATTTCGCTAACTTCATGGCTTTATCCTTCTTCATTAAAGAGATAAAATTTCCTATCTCATCAAATACTTGGACATCAGGATTTTTCTCTCGAGTTGGTACCTCTTCTACACTGGTCACTTGTTGGGGTCCAGTAGCTTTGGTTTTTACCAGGACTAGTGGTGTCCTGTAGCCAGAGACAAGCTTTGGTACCAGCAATTGACGACATGTTGGATAGAAATGAGTCACTACTGGTATGCGACTAGAGAAAGGTTGCAGACTGTAGAAAAAGAAAATATCAATCATTGCAAGAAAGAGGAAATTATTGAAAAGAAAGTTGTGAATAAGAAATAACACAGCCCTGTAGTCTTCACAAAAAAAAAAAGCAAAAAAAAAACATAAGACATGAGCATAATTTAAATCCTGTACTCCACTTTGACACGCCAAATCACAAACACCAAAATTGATCAAATGAATTCAGTTTTCAGCAAAATTAATCTACACATTATGGGGGGGGGGGGGCGCGAAAGTATGCTCCAAATCATTAGGTCTCAATTCACCTACAGCATATATGAATATAAAAACAAATGAGCAAGTAAATTCAAGAGAGAGAGAGAGAGAGAGAGAGAGAGAGAGAGAGAAAGAGAGAGGGTTAGGTAGGTAGATAGAGATATAAAGGACATAGAGATCAAGAGAGATATAGATAGAGAGAGAGATCGAGAGAGAGAGGGAGGGTTAGGTAGGTAGATAGAGATATAAAGGACATAGAGATCAAGAGAGATATAGATAGAGAGAGAGATCGAGAGAGAGAGGGAGGGTTAGGTAGGTAGATAGAGATATAAAGGACATAGAGATCAAGAGAGATATAGATAGAGAGAGAGATCGAGAGAGAGAGGGAGGGTTAGGTAGGTAGATAGAGATATAAAGGACATGGAGATCGAGAGAGATATAGATAGAGATCGAGAGAGAGAGAGAGATCGAGAGAGATATAGATAAAGATAGAGAGAGAGAGAGAGGCAGATTAATACTAGTGTTGAAAAAATAGACATCTGATTACAGTAAATCTAGTTACTTAGCTTCTAGAACTTCAAGTAGGGCCTCCAAAAAAATTTTATAAGACGGTGTAAAGTTGTTTAACCCCTTCCTACCCACATACAGTGCGCTGCACAAGCACCCTAGTCCTATAGCGATCCCGTTTTCATTTGCTTCGTAGCACCTCTTACTATATTTGCTCACAGGTAAACAATAGTCGACCTATATCATAAATGGACATTCAACAACTTACAAGCTTCTATACACTGATAATAATAGCAAAAGCTTACAGGGGATCTTAGAAGGGCTCTGTAGTTCACAAGAGATCAACCACAATCTTAAGATGAGGTCAAGTTTGTTTGGGGTTAACCTCAGGTCACATGAGGTCAACCATGGTTTAAATTCCTGTACAGAATACTAAATAATGCAGTATCCCAAATGCATAACATGTATTACTGTTTACATAGGGTTTTGAAATGAAATGAGCCAATTTTCAAAAATGTGCATAATAGTTTTGACAGTACTGTATGCTAGGAAATTTTAACAGTCATGATTTTTGTCTTATAGAAGGACTACTACTTTTTGTAGTTTTTTTATGTCCCAGGTATTTTTCCTACTTCTTTCTTCAACTTCCCAATGTGATGCATGTGTTGGGGAAGACTGCTTTCAAGTATTCTCTGAAAAGCTATTAGTGGAGACAAAACCAAGTGCTGGAGATCTTTGACAAGGCTATAACATATGTTGCACAGTTGCCAATAAAATGGTTGACTTGAATTTCAAGTCTTATTGAAATCAATCTGGAAAAACTGTTGATCGAAAATCACTTCCATTTCAACAAACAACGGGTGAGGGATCCATACTCTGAATCTTGCGCTTATCCCGAGAACTTGACTTTAAG
The DNA here is from genome assembly GCA_963457665.1 of Thysanoteuthis rhombus. Lineage (NCBI taxonomy): Eukaryota > Metazoa > Mollusca > Cephalopoda > Oegopsida > Thysanoteuthidae > Thysanoteuthis > Thysanoteuthis major. Next base: position 52,883,062 of record OY735200.1, on the reverse strand, counting down.
AGAAGAAAAACTTTGTGAGCTGCAGTCTGATCACTCAATATAAGACTTACTGACCAATCCCAGGAAAAGTTCTGAATTTCTGTGAAAGAAGAGTATCCTGTCATTATCCTGTCAAGAGAATAACAAACACATAGCTGCTGTCTTTAACTTCTTACATTTTGTGAGCTTGCTTCTTATCTAACAAGTATCAAGAGCAAAGACAGAAATAATCTCCTTTCAGTTGAAGATGAAACCTGGATAAGTTTACCTAAAGGTTGATTCCGAATTAAGTACTTGTGTGGTAAGAGAAAAGTATAGGCTTCTCATTAGAAAGAGCCAATTTCATTATTTAATTTGGCTCAAAAAGTCATATTGCCTTGATTTATTTTGAACATTTTTTGCTTAAATTAGAGAAATATGATTGCCCCATCAACTTTAATTCAACTTATGAAACAGAAGGAAAAAGATTAATAAAGATATATGATGATTTTTATGTCAGAGTTCTGAGACATGGAATTTATTTCCAGGGTTTCTCAAGGGTAAAGAGGTTGGGAAGTGCTGGTTTAAACCAATAGCATTTATCAGAACTTTCCTTGTAGATTTTTAACGATGGATTAATTTTTCGTTTGAATTTCTGAGGTAAGAAATCATCCTTACAGCATGAATACAGAACACTGAATCTGTTCAGACTAGTGTCCTCATTTTGGTTGTTATACAGCCCCAAACGTTTTGGTTGCTGTACCCTCCAGCCTCCTTGGAAATAACTGAATTATGGTTACTGAATGACAACAGATACCTGAAGAAAGCCAAATATACAATCACAGAAATGATGCAATTATAACTACTGAAATGAGGACACCAGTTTAAATAGATCAGTATATACAGGCAATCAAAAATTATCCAAAATTCTGAAAACCGAAAAACTCTGAAAAACCAAACATTTTCCCCATTGATGTTCTCTGCACACCAAAGCTCTATTTGGCACCAAACATGACCTACGTAACTCACACTCAATTCTTTAAAAAAAAAAAAAAAAAAAAAAAAAAAAAAAGACGTGTGGCATAGCAGGAGTTATTTTGTGAGGACCTTGACTCAACCTACCCCATGCAGTAATGTCTTGGTGCTCCAACATGACAAAACAGTCAGGGTTAACCCCTGAAGTGCCAAGGAAATGGGACAATTCATCGTCTACTCAGACGAACATGTAAGGGGTCCCTCCCTACACTAAATTTGACTAAGTGGCACATTCTGCCCTCGTGAAGAGACGGATAAATAGACAACTACAAGACAGTAGATCACGTTACTGTTGGACTCAGATATTTTGTTAATTTTTTACCTTTTGAATGTTAAAAAGAGCTGGTGATTCTCCTGATGAGTAACATTAAGAAACAGGAAAGGGAACATCTGTCATTATCGATTTAAACATTTGTGCTATTCCGAAATCCGTAAAAAATATGAATACCCAAACTGTGTGGTGGCAATGGTTTGGGATACAAGATTATCGTGTACCTGGAATTCGGAATTTTTTTTTTTTGCCAACTAGCGGTTGAAAGTTTATGGTTTCGCCAAAATTAGAACACAGAGCTCGAAAAGAGTCATCTTAAAAACAAGTCAAATTTGGTCACACATCGGGAAAAGAATGAAGACGATAAATAACTAACAAAAAAAGATAGATCAGTTATCATTTTGACCAAAGATCGATTGACACTGGTTTTAATTTGTCGGGCCTCAAAATTTGACTCGTTTCAAAAAGTCTCTTTTTCCTGTTACACCGGGTGACGTTTTTTGTTTTTATGGTATTGAAATTACCTATTAATTTAGTTTTTGAAGGGCACAATGTAGGGAAGGCGATCTCGATAGAAAATTGTCAAGTTCAACACACTCGCACACTCGGTGTTAAAAACGGCGTAAAACTTTTGTATGCCATTTTTGACATCGAGTGAGCGGGTGCGTGAAAAATTCGTAAAGAAAAACAGTACATTGACACATAAATGAATAGTTAGAATGACATTAAAAAAAATAAAACAACATTATTTACGATAATACAAACAAACAAAAAAATACCATGTTTTTTTATGATACAATAAGTTCACGAACGAAGGACATTCAGTCAAGCAATTAAACACAGTTATACAAGATAAATTACAAATTTTAAAAGATTACTACTTTCTTTAGCAAATTAGAAATAGACAAAATTAGGTTTACTTTTAAAAATTTTGTCCAACTTTTTGTGGATTTTGAAATTAAGAGTTCAGTTAACGAACGACGTCCGTTTTTACGCGAGAAGAATGTTTTGTCAGCGATAATTGTAAACTAAAACTCGAAACTATAAGATTACAAATAGAGTTGGAAACTTAATCCTGGTACAATGAAATTAATCACAGACGAGAGATTTTATCTGAAAATAATAATTCTTTTGTTTTTTTACTTACACGATTCTTGCTAACGACAAACAACTTGCCATAATAACACGGATCCGTGCTCATTATCTCCCCTTGACTACCTTCAGATGAAGAGCATGGCTCAATGGTTAAGCAATCGAACTGGGGGCCTCATATCTGCTGAAAAGTTTGATTCGAAGGACAAGACGGCGATTTTTGTTGAATAAACACACCGAAAAGCTAAAAAATGCACTGATTCTATTTAAAAACCAGGCAAAAAAATTTTCATCTTTGTAGCGAGTATCTTTCAAATACTTTTCCATTACTGATTGTTTAAAACATTATGTCTGCATATGTTGGTCTTTTCAGCTGTTCTTGCTTAGACTTCACATATGGCATCACTATTTCACTTACTTGTGATATGCGAAACAAACTTGAGGGTGACAAGCATGTGAAGTGTTGGCACTCACATCACTGCATACTATTTTATCCATAACCGGAAGAGAGACAGATTCATGCCTTTCCCATGGGTATCAGTGCGAAATGAAGACAAACTTTCCCAACTGGTGTTTGAACTCAACTTGTGAGTCCATTCTGAGCCATATCTTCCCATGTTTGTTTAAAGAAGCCAATATTCATAGATAACTACAGTTATCCTTGCTAATTGCCAAGGGATAGTGGCCCCAGGGGACAACAAATACCAAAATCCGCAAACTATCTTTTCTGACCCACCCATAAACCATTTTGGTCTCCTAAACCCATGAATCTTGTACCATTAGCATTGAACAAATGCTTTCCCATTTCCAAATTATGAATGTACAAATAGATAAATGAAAACAGGAAAGCATACGGTGAAAAAAAATCAATTTTAAAAGTTGACTTCATTTTTTCTAATGACGGATCCATCAATTATAGCAGAATTGATATTTTTTTCAGTTATGAATGAAAAACAGCCTTAATCTGCTCAAAAATATTTTGAGTAAGCAAAAGTATTTTTTTATGACTAACTTTGTCATTTTCTTCCAATTATAATCCGAGTCGAACTTTCAAAAATCTTTGTCCTGTCAAAAGCAACAAAAATATTTTGATGATGGTAAAAAGATACTTGAAAATGAAAATAATTGTTGATAATGATTTATATTATTTTATGTACTAAACAATTAACAAATAAATTTGTTCGCAGCACAGTGAATTATTAAAAAATGAATGTCTTAAATACTGTTTGACTATTTTATTTGTGAGTGTTTTATCAGTATATATTAATCAATTAATTACACAAATATTATGATTTCTTAAACCTTACACATTTTCTCTGTATTGTACAGCATACTTCCGACGATGTGGGTTTTCGTGACACACTACAAAGCTCCTCCAATAACTCAGAATAAATTATTCAAGACGGAACCGCAATTATTAAAACCATGAATATCAATGGATAACTGTAAAGTGCTGTAATTATTAACAATTTTTTTTTCCTTTTTTTATGCTACTATTTACCTTCGTCTTAATATTTTTCTTGCATTTCTAAAAGTCTTATCTGGTCTGAGAAAAGTTGCTATAAGAAGCAATAAAAATATTATGATGAAAATGAATCATAGATTTAAAAATGAAAAAAATTGTTGATAATGATTTATGATATTTCATCTACTAAAAAATAGATAGATAAATTTGTTGACAGCTCAGGGAATTGGAAGAAAAATTTAATGTCTAAAATACTGTTGTTGTTCGACTAATCATTTTAGAAGTGGGAGCATTGAACAAGTTCAAGTTTTCAATTGGGTTCATATTGTCTTTATAAAAAATGACACAAATATTATGATGATGCATTTACGATTTCCAAAACTTTTTACATTTCATTTATACTGCATAACGTATTTTCTATGATGCGTTTTTTCAGGATACGCTGCACCCCCCCCCCCCCGAATTTCCCTCTAAATTATTCAAGACTGAAACATGGATTATCACAGCTGCGAATGGAAAACCAACAAATAGTTAGAGGTACCTGTATATTGAAGGTGTTTACTTGTGTCAGTTTTCAGCAAAGATTGCTTTTGATGTCTCTAATTTGGGTTCAGTTATAGTGCAGCCCCTTTACTTTTTATTGATGATAAAAAAAATTTGAGGTTGGGTACAACACCAAAAAAGTAGTTGGAGTATCACTAATTTTGATTTTCTACATTCATTAGTATAATTTCTATGAGTGAACGCATTTGATATGAGAATTTATTTCTAATTATAATCTTTCTGATTTTCGACATCTACTGTCATCAAACATATTCATTATTATACAGTTGAGTCTCTGATAAATTTTTTATCAAATGGGAACACAAGCTATAGAGAAATAATTTTTTGATTGTATTTTATAAAAACCAAGTTCCTCTGGGGTGGATCCAGCCTTTGGAGCTGAGGATTTTCCAAAATTTGAAAATTGAAAAAATCTATATTACCTATTATTTTACACTAACAGAAATACCCATTGATGCCTATTTTTTTTTTTTCTTTTAATATTCCTTGAATAAATGCTATCATATGAGTTAGCAATTACTCTTGTGAGGTTTTTATATCCAACATTGGAACAAAGAGTCCAGAAAATAGCCAGTTGTTCCAGAAGATTATCCAAAGATTCGCCATGAATTGAGGCATAAAATATCCAAAAATATCTGGATTTTACAAAATATCTTAAATTAGGGTCATACTTTTTATTCCCTGATGCCCTTCGAAACTTCCTTTCTGTTGGTACAAGGGAGATAACTTGGTTAGTCAATTGATATTTTTCATTCAATTCTATTTGAAGTATTATACTATTAACTCTAATGACTACTCGTTACTCTTCAGCTTCATTTTTCGTTGCTTTTTATACTTTTCAACTTAATAAAAGTTATGATAGAACTACTTCCCTTTCACAGCTTTATTTACATGTTCCATGAATAAAACTTGACCTGATGGATTTCATAATTATATACTTGTTCTTTGGAGAGAAAGTCCTTTAAATATTCAAATACCTCCTGTGCACAATTTACATTCTAATTTATTCATTTAAACTTTAGAAAATCAAATCTTTTCTTAAAAAAGCAGACAATAGTGTATTATACATTCTTAACAATTTGAGCAACAAAAAATTGTGGAAACCCATCAAACCGTGCTGCTGTTATATTTTGTTGATAAAAGACGATGTTATCTTAGAATAGCCAGAAGATCTACAGCTTTTGAGCACCTTTTTAAGGATCGAAAAAAGAGTCCATTAAATCAATAACTAAATAAAGCAAAAAAACAATTGAAAGCCTAAATAAGGAAAATTGAAAAAAAGCTGATCTCTGCAACGTCTCAAGTAAAGAAAGAATGAATTTATTAAAGATTTAAAAGTTGATCGTAAACTTGTTTGGTCAAAGTCATACATAGGCTCTAAAAAGTATAATTTTCAATTAAAAGGTATATTCATGAGATATTAATATAAAAATGAAACCTTTCAATTTGTATTCATTGAAATTTCAAAAAAATATTCTACGATTTCATATGGTGGCAAAATCTGATAAAGGTATAATAATGCCTTTTAATTAAAAAGCATACTTTCTAGAGACTTTGTATGACTTCTGGGGCCACTTCAATGCAAAGATTAATACATATTACTTATTTTAGTTGCAAAAAATTGTCCTGAAATAACTTATTTCATTTAAATGTATCATTTTATTACATGAATTAGATATTAGTAGAAATTCAGTTAAAATATTTTTACTATAGTATTAACATTGGTGGATTTATCCTTCATCTTGAAGGAAAACAAAGAAGGAAAAATAAGAGAGAATAGAAAAGAGAATTTTCATTTTAATTCACTCATTTTAATACTGATTGATACATATTAATGAAAATATCCAGTATTGTTCCCATCTCAAATATTTTATTTTATATAATCACAACCTTGACTGATTTTAATTAAATGATTTTTGTAATATATATATATATATATATATATATATATATATATATATATTCAAACATATATATATTCAAATATATATATATTCAAATATATATATATATATATATATATATATATATATGCATACATATATATGTATAACAAAACGTATGATTCTGTCTTTAATATTTCATCGTTTTACTCAATCTTGGCTTTCTACAGTTGCTTTTAAAGAAGACAACCATTTAAAAAAGATTGTTAAAATAGAAAAAACATTTTCTGTTGGGTTTAAAGGTGGAAAAGAGTATATATCAGGAATTGAAGAAATTGCGACATAGAATATCCAAAAATATCTAGATATGAGGATCTGAACTTTACCAAACATCTAAAAATATCAAAATTCAGCCCATATAATCTTAAAATATCTATGCCTGATTTAAAAAATATCTTAACTCAGTTATCTGATATCTAATTTCTTATATTCTAAAAAATAATGTGATAAAACTCAAATATTGTTTTGATAATTGTAAAACCTAATTGAAAGCATGAGATTCTCATTTTGAAACATCATTTAAGATTGATTATTTTAAAATCTGAAACAACATTTTGAAAATTAACCCCAATTTTCTTTTAAACAATGCTAAAAAAATTCAGTGAAATAAGAGAATTTATAAGATAAATAAATTCTAAATGGGGGGGAAAAATTCATGTCAGCCCCTCTGTTCTTCCAGCATTTTTTTCTTTTTAAGAATTTTCCTCATTATTTTTTAAAGATTTTTTTAGATTATATTTTAGCTTCTTCCAAATCATTTTCTATTTTTTTTCAGATTAGATTTTATCTGGCATATTGTCTAATTGGACTCTTGTACAAGCACAGGATGTTGCCTAAACTTGACCTTGGGGTGTTGTATTACTAGATCACTGATAAAACATTCAAAAAGTTAGTAAGATTCATTTTTTATTCGACTTGGATCGCTGAAAGAGAAAACGATTTTCATGTGTTGAGATAACCAAAAATTTGGAAGACCCTCAGAAAACATTTATAAAAATATATAGAAAATTCTGCGAGTCTTCTGGAAACCCTTGGAAACCTCCCTAAATCAGCCCTTACTCCTTATCGTTAGTAATAGATTTAAGAAAATCATTGCAGAAAAAACTCTTTAAGATACTTGACTAGATTAAAAACATTTTTGAAACTAAAAAAAGGAGAAAATGGAAAAAAGTAAAACATTTGGATCAATAAGGCATTATTTCAAACTTTCCCAAACCCTATTTGACAAAAGATTTCACATTGACACTTGTTTGGTATTGTCTCAAATTATAAATATATCGCAAAAATCATTCTCTTCGAAAGCTTATCTTCCGGTAACTTACAAGTTTTTCCAACTCTTACTTGGGCGGATTTCTATTTTATAGCAGATATCAATGTTGCCTAATCTTTTCTAAAAAGCTCCTCTTGTGTATAATCAAAACTGAAGGTTTTCCCTTGTGGATCAATCCATTTATCCTAATAATTATCTTCCAAGTTGCATTAATACTTACTGCTCTCAATATTGGAATAGAACTAGCTGAAAACTTGCCTTAAAGCCAGTATGCGAAACATATTTGCCTACAGCAATAGGATTATTATAACTTTTTTATAGAACATCATTTTGTATACATTGTAAAAAATATCTTTTTTTGTTGCAGGAAGATTTTCCTTCTTTTTTGAACACTGGTAATTTTGAATTTAAAATCAACTGTTCAAGTGCTTAGTTGTAATATGCTATGTAACATTGAAAATAAAAAATAGTTCTTGAATAAAATGATTCAAATGTTGCGAGTATGGAAATATCAATAAATAATAAAATGTATTAAAAGTGACTTTTTTCTAATTTAATCATAAAAATATCATCTCATAAAGGTGTATTTTTGTTTTGTTAAATTTTATAGAACAATAGGCATTTTTTCCCATATGAATAGAATATTCGAATTAAAAGTTGACTTTATTGGTCATGAAAAATGTAACATCGAAAGACTTAAATCTTTTAACCAACTCAATTGATTTTATTTCAAGATAAAACAATCTTGCTTCACCATTTCAAAAATTGAAATTAAGACTATATCTATCAAACTGAGATAGACAGACAGGTAAGTTGAAAAAAGGAAAGAGGAAGTTGGAGTGGGAAGAAAAATGAACTAAATCTCGTCTTAGCGAGACTTCGGTGAGATCCAAGCCGAGAAAGGAAGTATCCCTCGAAAAAATGGCGGCCAGTTCTACGTCCAGCACGGCCCCGCCGACGGTTGACGGTGTGGAAGACGATGATGCATGGCTTTACGGAGGCAAGAATAGCTTTATTATCAAATATTTTTCTCTTGACTTAATTCCTAGTAGATATGTTTGTATTGAAACTAGCCGAGCACGTGGCCACTTCATAATCGAAAAGTTGGTCTCTTGCCTGCTGTTGGTTCAGGAGAAGAAAGCAGAATCATATTTCTTGTTTTGTTTTTAAAAGAAAAAAAACTTTCTTCTTTTATTTTCGTTAGAAAGAATGATACACTGAAGAAGATCATTTCAATGTCTATGCTTATTTAAATCCCTTGCATTCAAATGAGTTTCTTTCTAATTGGGGGGATGTTCCCAGAAAAAAGAGATGTCACCTCCGTCTTGCTGAAAGAAGGTTCTGTTTTTGTACTGAACCATAGTTCAGTAAATACTACTTGGCCATATCCTGCATGTAAAATTTGTATTTTGGTAAGTGACTGGTTGTATGTGTATTGCCTTATCCACCCTCAATTTTTTAAAAATTCTTTCTAAATGAACCCCTCGAAAAAATCGTAATGGATTAATTAAGAATTTATTGATGCTTCGTTGTTTTCGTTTGGGTAATGAGTTCAGTCAAGTTGGGTATTTTCTATGGAAAATGTGTTTTTCTTATGTATTTTGAGGTATATAGGAATTAACATCACTTTTTCAACTGCTCGTTGCTTATCTGGTAGTTTAACGCCTCGAACTTTTGCACATGCTTTCATGTTTTGTTTATGAGGTTGGCGCTAAAATTAGGATTTAGTTTCAAAACTTATATCGGTAAAAATTGTACCACTTTTTCATTTGCTTCCTATTATTTGTAATTTTATTAAAAGTTGAATTGGAGATTTGAAAATTCAAAATAAAAATTCATGGATATCCTTTCTTTGATAGGACTGAAAAACGATTAGCTATAAAATTGCTACTTCCGGTCACCTCTAGCAATAAAATGGCTATTTCCGGTTTTAAATATTCCGACATGGGTTTTTTTTTCAAGAAGCGTGGCGCAGCAATCAAACTAATAATTGTTGCATAACAACAACAACAAAAAAAAAAACAATTTTATTTTTAAAGGAGAAATAATCTAATTCTTTCTAAATGAACACATTTTATTACTATGTAGCGAAAAAGACCATCTCTCTAACCCCTAGATCAAGAACAACTAAAGATAAAAAAAAAGATCTTTTTTACAAAATAATTCGATATAAATTCATAGATTATCCTCCCCCCCATAAACTTCAATTTCGAATGAAAAATGCATCCCTGTGTATACCATGCACCCACTTCTAATTGGCAACTCTGAATTGTCGGATGTTTGCAGTGTGTTGGAAAACGTGCATTTTAATCTAAGCCTCAATAAATAGTAATATTTCTCATCCTTAAATGCATGCAAGTTATGAATGCGTGAGTGTAGCAATTCCCTTGTGACAGTACAATGAAAATGATATCTGTTCTCATGGGGGTTCAGATAAATAGGGGCATACAGGCTCTCCCTGGTTAGCATCAGAAGTTCCTGAAAGCAGTGACTGAAACCATGTCAAGCAGACAGATTTCGTCATAAAAATTATTTAAGTGCAGGTTATGTCCCGTTGGTTCACAATAATGGTCAAAAATACACTTAAAGGTGACAATTAAATGCTTTATCGCACTACCAAAACTAAAAATATGCTGAATTTAATCAAAAAGTACTCGACTAGCAACTGTGCTGTACATTTTTGGCCCAAATACTCTCACACTTTTAATGAATAAAGACCAAAAACAATACTTTTATGTTGTAAGTAGAGGCGTATGTAATCGTCAAACATCATGAGGCAGAATTCATTATTTTAAAAAAACTTGAATTATCTTTTAAGTAATAATCACAAATGTCAGATGTAATTTAAAAATTATGGAAAGTTATCAGAATTCTTAAAAACAAATATTGAGTCAAGTGAAAGTGGTAATTTATAGAAATATCTTTATATCTATTGACTAATAAAATTATTCAAATATTTAGAGATTTTTATATAAGCTGAATTAATACTAAATTTTTATTTTTCACTTCAAGCTATAGAATATTAGTTTAATCTATTTTTACATGGAAATCGATTTATTTCTTTATTTTGAAAAAAAAAACCTCTGCATTTTATGCAACCATGCATACTAACTTCAAACTTGTATCATTGATATAAAATTACTTGACAAACTGTTAATTTTCAGTTCATCTCACAACTGAAAGACCCGTTTAATTTTTCTGTATGTATTTAAAAAAAAAAAAAAAAATTGAATTAAAATTCATATGAGAAATGAAAGTTTGGTTAGTTTATTCCATTTCCAAATAAAAAAAAAGAATTTTTTGGTCTTGAATATTTTAAAACAGAAATGACACTTTTTACACCATGTTGATTATGTCAAAACAAGGATTGTGTAATGAAAGAAGATCAGGATGGTCAAAATGTAGGTTCTCTGAAGCAATGAAGAGTCAAAAAATCAAATAAAACCAAAGGTAGCCAGTCAGTGGTGAATATAAAGTTGGGGCCCTCAATGTACTTAAAATGCAGAAATTTTCTGAAACCACTAAACCTTGAGAAATAGTGAAAAACATTTTTTTTCTGAATTGATTAGAATTTAAAAGTTGAAATCTAATTCCAATCACCAATGTGAATTTATACTCAGGTTTTGTAAGTTTATTTCTGTGATATCTGAAGATCCTTTGACTTTCATTGATTCACAGCATCAGTTTCAAGCAAGAAGCAGAGAGAATGAAGTCACATGCTTTTTGTTTTGGATTAAAAGCTCTGTTATGGATTAGTTTTTTTTTTTCATATTTATCATGAACAATTTACACAAAAATAGTTTATTTAGCCATCTCTTGCTACTACCAAACTAGGATCAAAGAGAAAAGGGAGAATCAATGAATAAATTTCTTCTCTTACCTTTTGTTAGGCAGTGATCACCTAAAGAGTCTGAATTTTCAAGAAAACAACCAGACACAAACTGAGCGAACAGTGTAGCATAAACCTAATATGCAGACTGACCCCCCCCCCCCCCGAAAAAGTATTTAGAGTGAGAATTTTGAAGAAGAAAACTTTTTGCTAGACATGAGGAGTAAATGTTAAAATTTTCAGCATTCTAGCCCCTTCGGTGCACATGACACATACATATATAGCTAGCCAGACCAACTTGAAAAATGAAAGAAACCCTTGTGAACAGTTTTGATTGATGGTTTCTAATGGAGTGGACCTTTTATGTAATATGTAATCATCAAAGTGACAAAAATCTTCATACATTCATCTTTGAATCTAAAACCACAGTTCAAAACAATTGAAGTATCGTAACATGTTCTTTTATAAATATCTCTAAGACTTTCAGAAAATTCTTTATTCAATGAAATGAATTCATTTACTATATCTCTAATTGAAAACGACTTATTTTTTTGATCAGATTCTGATGCTAAAGAGAATAATGAACCTTCTTCAACCACGTAAGTATGTTTTTAAAATAATATTCATAATGCTTGTGTGTTGTCAGATATAAAACAGTCATTTTATAATTTTCATGAAATATTACCTGCAATACAAGCTTCTTTGTAACTTTTCTGATGTTAGAATATAATGTCTGTAAAAGAAGAAAATTCTGATGACTATTTTTTTTTTCCCCCCATTATTATAATGCTACCTCTTAGGTTCTACACAAAAATATTGTCAGATGTCCTGTAAAAGTTTTTGACTGATACTTGGTATTTTTCTTAGCAACTTTTATTATCTTGGCCTTTTTTCTTGTGGCTAACTTTGAAAAGAAGGGTCTACAACCAATGCGCCTTCCTAACAGTCACTTTTAGAGTGGAAACCTAGAACCTAACCAAAAGACTGGCTCTCAAACTAAGAACCTTGCAAGAAACTAAAGGAAGGATTATATTAAACATCATATGGATAGACTACAAGGCAGTATATTAGTAGAAAAAAAAAAACAGGAGTCAGAGATTTCATAAAATCCACCAGAAAACTCAAATGGCAATAGGAATGCTATATTGTAAGAATGTTAAACAACTGATGGACATCATGACTCATCAGGTAGATCTCCAGAGATCATATGTGAAATTATTGCCAGTAAAATATTGAGATGGCATGACAATTAAAATAAGTTCAGGAAATAGTGCTGCAATTTCCATGATGTCTGGCAGATCTTTGGGGAGGTTTATGTCCAATGACAGTTGTTAAAAGGCTGATGATAATTTGGGGTTATCATAAAAACATTTTGTAGAATTACTGAATTGATAATAATCCCATTCGTGTGTTTCTTTGCCAAGCCAAACAATGTCTGATATGTTTCTTTAATCTTGTTTCTATTTGAAGTGATGTCAATGAAGATACCCAGACTAGCATCAAGTCTTCAGGGTCTCCAAAAGAAGAGGAGGAGAGATCATCTCCTCCAAAGGACACAGATAGTACTCCAACAAAGAACGACCCCGATGATAAGGAGGCTGGTGAATTGGTAAGGAGATACTCGAATCTATCAGTTATTTTGAAAAAGTACTTGTAGCGTATAACAGTTCTTAGCCTTTATGGTGGTGAAAACATTTGATTACTGCACTTGCTAAAATGAAAGCTAATAGCATAAATATCTCTCCAGTTAGTAGTACTGTAAGTGAAAGGGTACCTGACTAAACAGTAGATTTTCAAGGAAGCTAGTTGATCATCATGAAAAAGATTCCCAGATACAGTAAACCCTTGGATTAACGGACTAATAGAGGCGGATGGTTGCCTGTTGATTGTGGATATCTGAAAAATAAAATAATTCCTGAGAAAGGGCCTCTTTTTTTCTCTTCTTTTTTGCTCTTTTCAAATTCTTTAATGCAGAAATAGCTTCAATACAATATTGAATATAGATTTATTGAACTATAATACAGAACGAGTTGTTAAGATTTACAAAAACTTAGAAGTAATCGTCCAGCTTTAGTCCTGACTTGTCAAAAATGTTCTTAGTAAGAGTTTTTCAATCAACTTCAGTTTCTGTGCCACATTCAAGTTCAAGTGCTTTCTTTCAACTTCTGTATCAGTTGATGGCATTTGGAGTTGTAAGGATTGCAAAATCATTTAATGAATGAAATTGAACATATAAAAATTGCTGATAACAGGATGAATAAGATAAAACAAAGGCAAAAGAAATCCCAAAATATCTAGTTGTTCCAGAAAATTATCAAAAAAAATCATCTAAAATTAAGTCAAAAAAATATCCAAACATTCAGATTTTCCAGGAAATTGTTTAACTATACACTATTTATTAGGCCTTCATTCACTACATTCTATATCAAAATATAAAAAAAAAGTTTAAGGACTGGCTTGGCTATGAAAGTTTTTTTTTAATAATTTTGACTGATTATAAAACCTTCAGTTTTGAATTTACGTGGAAATACGATTATTAAAAAAAAAAACTGAAGATAATTCATGTAAGCCAACCCCTGTTAAATCATTATTTTTAAAAGTAATACTAAACCTGTTATTTACTATTACTAGCTGGACCTGTGGCAATTCCATGGTTTTCGACAATTAAGGATATCCATTCTCTGATGCCTCTGCTCTTTGATCACCCTATGCCTGTATTCTCATTCTCTCCCTTATCCTATCCAATTGTCATTGCCAGTTCATGATTTTATCTAAATGTTACACAAATGTGGATTAGTTTCATTTGCAATCAGCACATTAATATTATTTTTTTCATCTCATTCCAGAGTGGAGAAGATGATGGTGGTGATAGAAAAGATGATGATGATTCTGATGATGATGACTTTGTGCAGGTCACTATTGGTGACATCAAGACAGGACCCTCCGTTTATGAGTAGGCTTATGTTTTCATTAAATTTTCCCTTTTAACCATTGTTCTATATCTTCATTTGTTTTTGTGTTATGTGCTGCTGCTTGTATTTGAGGAATCTTTCTTCCGTCTTTTAGTAATGTTTTTATTTTCCTATATTTCTATTCTGCATCTATTGATATGTAGCAATCTGCATACTTCATTTATGTATGGTAAATGAACAAATATAATCAAACTGTATATGTCAAACTATGAGATAAATAGTTTACAAGGGTATTTGGAGGACTACCACTCACTTTAACTTACCCAAGTTTCATTACTGTCTTTATTGAGTTTCAGTAGATAGATCCCCTAGTGCATTAGATGCAATGTAATATTTGTAAAGTTAGAAAAAAAAAAACCCAAATTAAATGTCCCTCTCATGTACAGGCACATAGAGTATCTTGTGAGAGGAAAGACATGCATAGTGATAGATATTTATTGGACTGTGCCAAATTTGCCACCGTAAGATAATTGTAGACCAGAAAGCCCAGCTAGTTCCAGAAACCATGTCTATGTGGTTAAGAGCTTTACAGAATATTCATGGAGCTTCCAGTGATAAGACACCTTATTCTCGTTATTTGTGAGATTAACTCGCCAGTTAAGGCACTGTAACGAGAACAAATATAAGGTTGTAAATTTTCTCTTCACTAAAATACACTGTCATAATATGAAACATTTTTATATTTGTGCAAGTAGGATCTACAGGAATTGATTTTCTAATCTTAGATATCTATATTATAATAGTAGTTTTTCTGTGTGTATGTTACTGTAACAGTAAAAAAGCACATTGTAGGCAGTTGTGTTAGTCCTACACCTTCAAAATGCCGTAACTTGAAGAATAAAACAAGTCCAGGTGATTTTCAACTCTTACGTCATTCTAGGATTTATGATAGATTTTTACTTTGTTCGTCACTGAATTCCAGATACAAGAACATTATGGAAATTAAGAGATGAGGTAGAAAAATTGATAACATTCAAGTTTTATCATTCTGATCTCTGTAAAATTTATGATAGAATTCAGGTTTTATTAGAGTGAAAAAGTTTTAATGTGATTTTATGGGAAATAATGAATATCGTATATTTTTTTCTTTTTTAAGAAAGCTGAACATTTCAATTTAGAATAAAATCATGTTCTTATGCTCAAGCCTTTCATGGTAAAAATGTTTTTTTTTTTTTTTTTTTCTTCTTATGTTCACAGAACACCACGAATATTCAAACAAGGTACCGGTTACCAGAAATCCTCATCATCGGGTAAGTGGCATACTGCTGCTTTAGTTATATGTTAACTCTTTGTGGGGAGGATTTTTGTCTTATCTGAAAGCTGCAGGTTATATTAAAAGAAACTCTTATGATCACTTTACAATGTTAATCTTGGGATTAGAGTTGGTATTTTAACTTGAAGTAATTCATCTCAAGTATGTATTATAAAGATTGGACGGTCACTATTTGAAAATCCATATACACCAGCAGCTAGTATACTGGCCTCCAGGGTGTGTCTCGTTTACATACATTGATACATATCCACAACCCAGGAATCTTGACCTTCTGGCTCTAATCATACATGGGGATTTTGACCAATCATTTATATATTATATAACTAGCAAGGATACCCAGTGTTGCTTAAGGGAAAATAAGTTAACATATAATCAGATGTGAAAAATATATTCTTTGATATATTTATATATCTCTTCCTTCACAACACTGTAAATTGTTATTTTTTCATTATGTACTCATGAAAAGGTAGCTGTAATAGAAGAAATATTCTGGTGCACAAAAAAAACCCTAATGATTGTGTTGCTTAGTTGGTGCAAAGGATTTACCCCTATACTAAATTTCAGTTCTATGGGTGTGAAATTATCACCAAAAACTTGGGGAAATGGGGTAGAAATGACTTCTGGCAACCTTGAATGACCACCAAGGTCTACTTTACCTTGCTTTTTACCTTCAATTTGAGAAGATGTACCCATATGCTAAATGTCAGCATTGTTGGTGCAAAATTCCTCCAAAAATTGGCTAGAATTGAGGTCAATTCTGTATTTACGTCCATGCCCAATTTCATATGTGCTAAATTGTGGCAGAAAACTTGGAAAATTGTTTTGGAATGACCTCACAAGTTGTGAGAAGACATAATCATAAACTAAATTTCAGCATCTTCGGTGCAAAATTGCTGCCCTCAAATCTAAAAATTGGCTAGAAATGACCTCTGGTGACTTTGAATGACCTCTGAGATCAACCTAACATAATTTATGTGATAAGTTGACCTCTTCTCTGTCTATATGCAGAATATTAGGTCAATAGGCCATGTAGTTCGAGTGGAGAAGAGGAACAAATAAACTTATTAACCAAAGTGTTCAAATTGTATAGATGTAATTAAATTTGCTATCAATTTTTTAAACCTTATTCTTGTTTCTTTCATAGTGGTAGTATTTTGAGTGTCTGGGGATCAGTGTGGGAGAATCATACACGTGAAGAGTCAAGTGTTTTAGTGTTAATTGTACATTCTTGAATTGATTCTTAGATTTAATGAAAAGTTTACAATTTCATTTTGCTTTGTAATAATCATCATCATTTGTATAATAAGAGCTGTATCTGTCACACTTCCTACCTTTTTGATCTCCTCTCTCCCTTCCTACTGAGTCTGTCACACTTATAGTGGCAGTCATCAGTTGGGCTTGTGTGCTCATTGAGGCGACTAGTCATTAACTTCATATAATAATAATGGCCAAAGAAGAGAAAATTTTTATTTTGATAACCACCTTGATGGTCATAATTTCCTGCTATATTTGGTAAAAATTATTTTTTATATTTGTTTCATGATAGGTGGAACCGGTGGAATGAATAAGACCCAAGGCAAAGGAATTGACCTTGAAGCTGTGGGTACAAATAATGGAATCCCAACATACGATTATGATTTGGACAGTTTACAAGCTGAAGACAAACCTTGGAGAAAACCAGGTGAGTGAGCTTTTCTTTTTTTTAAAAATTTATGAATTAGAATTCCCTTATTGTGTTCATTACTTGATGTAAGATTCACAGACATTGATCATGAAAGAAATAAACTTTTAGATCATAAATTTCTTTTTTTCTCAAGAAAATAAATACAATTCTCTATTGATGTCTTAGCATAAAGCTAATATTTTAATCCTAAATGCCATTTAAAAAAGAATCAAAATCATTCTAGTTTCCTTTTTAGTGTTTCTTTTCAACACAATTGTAACACTGTGTAACAAGACAATATCAAATTCAGGTATACCTTGAATAGTGTAGTTAACTCGTTTCAAAATGTTTTGTTCAAATCTGCACTGTTCAAGGTCTTACAATTTTTTAAATTTTTTTGTTTTGTCGCTTTTTTTTCCAGCTCATACTTACATTAATTTGTATGACATTACTGTAACTGTACCTAATCAAAACTTGTACAAATCAAATCCATACCATTCAAAGTATTCCGGTATAACATGGTTCATTGGTGCATATATCCTTATTATGATGTGTTGGTTTACAAATTCATGTCGTATTAGGTCCAAGAAAGGAAATCACAAAGATGGATTCAATTTGAATTAATAAGAAATCATTATTTCCATCTTGTGTGTTTCAAGTCCTATGTCCTGTGACTAGTGTGTGCCAAAGAAATAATGGATTAGATACACATCATTCATATAGAAAGCATATCAAATAGAGATTGGATTTTAGTTGGGATACTGTCTTTCAGATGCTTTTGTTTGTGTGTGTTCAGATACCCATAGGCTGATCTGTCTATTGAAACCTTTTAATTAGGAACTCTTGCTGGGTATATAAACAAAAATAAGACCTCTAGATAAGGATCTGTTCATTATTAAAATATATTCCATTCTTTTTACTGGTCTTGAGTGACCATCATTCATTTCCCTTTTATGTTCCCTTTATACCTCCTACTCTTCCACAACCACTTAAAAGGCCCAGTATATATTATATATCATTGTGTCACACATCTGAAACTAGTAGTTGTTAAGGAGTCTGTGATAAGATGTTAAAGTTATTTGAATTGCTTAATTTTCTGAAAGAATCTAAAAATGCGCTTCTTCATATAACTATTGCGATACATAGATGATGTGTTAAATCGTGACTTTGACAGTTTTTATTTTGTTCCAGTTGTTGAATTTTTGCTGTCTTAAAAAAATTAGTATTTAAAAATATTGGTAGAATGAAAGTTACGCATTTTTACAGTTTGAGTATGCATATAACATGTTTTTGTGTGCATGCATAAATAAGGAGACAGATTTTAAACAATCAACAAAATTGTGAGAGAAGAAAAAATTGTACAATTTCTTACTTCCAGCTAGGAACTCATTTTTCTAATACAGTATACAATAATGATCTTGACAAGTGGAAAACTGAATTTTTCTTTTCAGGTGCTGACATTACTGATTATTTCAACTATGGTTTTAATGAGGACACATGGCAGCAATACTGTGAAAAGCAGAGACGTCTCCGAATGGAGAATCAAACCAACAAAATCATGGTCAGTTTTTATTTAAATTGATTTTTAGCTCGAGAAATTGATCTTTAGAATTATTTAATATCAGTTTTGAGAAGATTGACTTCTTGATGAATCCTCTTAACTTGAAGTTAACTCTCATACTGACATGCAAGTGGATAGACATAGACACAAATATTAAAAATGTTACAAACAGGAATATATACAAATTGTATAATGTTGATTAAATATGTTGCATGTATTTGTTTATGCATTATAAGTGATGATTTTGGTGCTGTATGTTACATAAAGGTACAGAGTAATCTTCATATGTATAAATTTAGATGTCTCTTCATTTCTGTTGACTAATTTGAAGCAAAGCAAGATGGCAGACAAGTATAATTTGCATAAAGCTAATTTCTTAGCGACTGAAATAAATTTTCAAAGGGAATATTTTCTATTTATCTGTATAACTTAAATTATGTATGTAGCTTCTTTGACCGTTCGTCATAAATAAAATTTCCACTAACCATTTTAAATACAGGAACCTTTAACCAATTGTATTAAATTTGAATACTATTGACAGACACTAAAATTTGCCTGAATTCCAATGGGCACAAGAAAAAATTAGCTTAATTCAGATGCCCTGCCCTAGAAAAAATGTATATTCTCCCCATTGTGTACAAGAAGTAATCTTTATTTATTTCTCTTTTCTTTCCCTCCCTGGGCAATGCCTGGAATCTGTGCTTGTTAGATACTAAGAGATGTTTAATTTGTGACTCTTCTTTCAGGTACACCATGCTGGTGCTCCTACTCCAGTTGTGAATTCTCGGAGCACCCCAGAAGAGAAACCTGCACCATTAAACAGTGGTATGTAATTCTTGTTAATCTTTTTTTATAGAAACTCATTTTTTTCTTTCTTCCATTTTGACTGTTCATATATTTATATTACTAAGATCAATAGCTTTGTTTTGAAGCAGATTCCTTTTACATTCAAAAGACAAGGGCATTGTCCATGTTTTTACTTTGTATTTCCTTCTTTCCCCTTTGATTCTCCATTTTAGGTAATGAATTAGATACTGAAAATAATTTCCCTGGCTCATTTCAGATTCAGTGAATCGATTTACATAAAACACAAGAGGTTACAAAAAGTCCATAGCAAAAACTTATTTGGATAAACTATTCGGACCTACTCTGCAGTTATTGATTGACCTGGATTTACATTTACTTTTCACATGATGATAATCCCTATTATAAATACAGTAGACCCTTGGTCTAAGGGGCCCTGGTATAACAGTTTCCACAGTGGACACTTTAATTGTGAATACAATGTGCACGTTTGCAATCAGGGATGCCAAATCAGCCATTTCTTGGTTAGACTCAGCTGATTTTCTCCCTATTTAGCTAGTAAAACTCAATGATAGCAGATAGCCAAAAACTTGGTCATTTAAAAAAAAAAAAGTGATTAGATGATTTGATTTGATTTTATAGCCAACTCTCGACATACTGATATTTTTAGCCAATAAATTCAGCTGAAAAAGCTCAATGAATCAAGTTTAAAAAAAAAAAAGACGTAACGTAAATCCACTATGTGTATTTTGTTTTGTGTTTATTTAATGTTCCATCCATTAACGTTGGTATTAGCCCCTGATGAGCTATTTATAACCACTTTTTCAGCTGATCCAAGTAGCACTCCAGTTGGGCTCCTTGGCAAGAGAGCAGCACCACCCCCCAACCGTAAAATGTCCGGAACTATTGATGTCATTGGTACAACAGCCAGAGACTCCAGACGCCCAGCACAGTCCTCTAACAATACTGAACCAATTCCTACAACAGATTCTAGTGATTAGTAAGTAACTTCTGCATCTTATGAGCCTAAAAATATGAAGGGTTTTATTACTTGTTCATTTACATAATTACTGAAACTGGCCTCATCTAGATACAATAATGGAACCATCGGTGATAATCAAACTCACTAATTGACTCGTGGGACTAGCTTGTCAACTCTTACCTCTAGTCGGCACACTCCTGTTTCTATTGATATATTTTTTGTAATTTTTTTTTGGGGGGGGAAATGCTTCTATGAAGTTTCTAGACTTTTTCGGCATAATACATTTTGAGATAATTGATATATTCATACATAATAAATGATATATCAAGGGTCTCCAAAGTCGTGAAGAGCTTGCATTTGCATTGATCTGGCAATCCCACATTCAGATCGAAACCACAAAGCTTTGTGATATCATGAGGTACTGCTGGGTTAGTGGTAATGATGCTCTGGCCCCTAAAACCTTGTCTCATCACCTGATGAAGGCTTTGTTAGTGGCAATGCTGCTGTCTTTACACCAGCAGATGTGTAATTTAGCATTTTGGCTGTTTTTATTGTTTGAAGTATTTCTTATATTTGACTATATATATATATATATATATATATATGGTCTCTTATTGCTGTGTATATATACTTTATTTTGAATGCTTCACCATTCTAACAGTTTTCTTTGCTGAGGATATATGAATAAGGAATAACTATCTGAAAGAAAATATATATATTGTAAACATTTGAGCTGAAAGGATGACTTTGAATAAAAATCTTAGGTATGCTTGAATGTAATCATTTAATTTTATGCTAAATATGCATTAGAATGTACTATCTTGACTCGGATAGGAGAAAAAAGTGTCTTTAAAAAAAGAAATGAAACTTGTAATTTTTTTTCCTTCCCTTTTACAGTCGTAAAAATTATCCTGGAGTCCCTCCCCCTGGCATGCCTACACACCACCCCCATCTAACTCAGATTCCAGAATATGGCATTCCTCCTCCTGGTATGCCTCCCCCAGGAATGCCACCACCAGGTAAGTTGAATGTGTAACTTTAATGTGTATTACATTAAAATACATTGGTCTAACCTAAAATTCCAGGAAAAAAAATTGAGCAGATGTGCCTAACATGTCAGCTACATTACCATTGGAGGAGTTGGTCCCTGTGTAAGAAATACATTCACAGGGCCATGAATGAAAATTCCACCATAATAACATTAGTGCTTAAAAATGGAATTTGATATTTTGATCACCAAAATTTTTTTTTTCTAAACCTAGAATTTGTTGTGCATTGAAGAAAAGGAAGTATGGGTTTTTCAGTGGTTATGAATGAAGCATTACTGTCCGATGGCATAGTGACTATAATAAATTTTCTTTCTGATGTAGATAAAATTGATAAAATAAAAGGAACTGGTATATTTTTGTGATGCAAATTTCTACTCAAAAGTTCCAGGATCTGAACTTACCTACTGTATATGCAATCTATTAGCAGAAGAGAATATCTTGAAGAAAAAAAATATTAATGATTCCAAGTTATATGCTACTTGTTAAATCATCAAATAAATATCCCAGTAATATTATGTTGTGATGTGCACACAATATTACTGGGGTTTTTTGTTTTTTTTCCTATTATTTCTTGAACAATCTTGTGATTGTTTTAATGATAATCACTTCCCGAAATCATTATGGCCGCATTATCTTAAGACTAGTTAATCTCCTCATAAAAATTCACTAATGTACAGGTTTCCCTGCTGTCCAAAACTAGGGCACTCCTATAGAAGACTTAATCTGAATTGGCTTGAAGCGAAGAAGCAGTAAACATTAATTTATCATGGGAACGTTTTTGAGCATTCCCAAGTGCAAAAAAATGTTTAGGGTGATATGTCAGGCTTAGTCATTGGAGGTTGTGATAGCGGTAGGTACTAGAGATGGGGGTGAAGAAGAGAGGAATAGGAAGTGCACTGCCTCTTTAATGGCTTGCTGTGAAACAAAAACTGAACACTACTATCACTTTTTACCTTTTTTTGAAAAAGTGAAAAAGTGGTGTTGAACAAACTTTCAAAAATCAGGGACTACCTGTATTTGAATTCTATCAGATGATATTTTTTTTTTTTTTTTCTTTTAGGAATGAAACTAAAAAAAACTCGTTACGTGGAAGAGTCCATTGTTTCAAATGGTGGGTAGGAGATATTTTTATTAGCAAAATTATTACCTTCGAGTGGAAGAGTCCATTGTTATGGACAGAGAACCGAGAAAACTGCACTGCTTATCACCTAAGATTCTGATGTGTTTTCTTCCCTTTCTCTGACCTGAAGTAATGTTCAAATTTTAGTGCATTTGTTTCTTGGGAATCCTTTGTTTTTTCAAGTGTTTGCAACAGTGTTTGTTATTTGTTGCCAGGTATGCCTCCACCTCCTGGAGTACCCATGATGCCCCCTGGTTTCCCTGTACCTCCACCTACAGCTGATGGCTATGACTGTGAGTAACTTGCTCCTTTTGATAACTAAATTTCTGATCTTGGAGATTGATGAGTTTCCATTCTACTAAATCTTGTGGGAATTGATTTTTCATATGAGAGGAGAGAAGGAAAAAAGATGTTGAAAATACTAAAGTTACAAATACTTAACTGACCCTTATATTTGTGGTTCAGTCTTGAATAATATGGAAATTTTGCGGTATACAGCAAAAAACTCATCATAGAAGAAATACTATACGTTATAAAGAAAACTTTGAAAGTTTAGATGATAAATGCATCAGAATATTTGTATTATTGATTCATTTATGTAGATAATATAAACCCGGTTTATATGCAGATTAAATGTGCAAATCGGTTAGCTTGAACTGTATTTTAGTCATAGAATTTTTTTTTCCTGTATACTTTGCTGTAAACAAAATTTGTCCATAAACATATTGCAATAACTGTGTATAAATTTGATATGTTGAAAACATTTGTAGAAAATTCCTATCATTTGACTACATTTTTTAATTTTTTTTTTTTTTCTAATAAAATTTCTAAAAATCATTTCTTCTTTTTTCTTCATTTTGCAGCTTATTATCCAGCTCAAAACCAGCCCAATGATAGGTATGTATTGTCTCAGTATGAAAATTGAAACTTTTTATGTGTTGGTATGTTTTATAAACTGTTGGCTCAAAGATGTCTTTTTACAGTTGAATTTACCTGGTGGCAGATATCAAATATTTTTGATCATTTTCACCACTCCTGCACTCTCCTTCTATTTGGCAGTAGTCATTTTATAATTTTTGTTTGCTCACAAAATGCGTATGATATGTTATGTGTTCTCTGTTTAACCTCTGTCCAAGGAGATTGGACAGATGTCCTGTATTCACCCATGTTTGTCCATCTGTCTTTTTTGTAAACAGAGTTCTGAATGAATTTCAAGGGCATTTTGCAGTAGGATGAGCCATGGGTCAAACCATTCATGATTTTCAGGTTGAATCCAGGAATTATATCTTATTTCTTATTTTTTTTCAATTTTGTCAACATTGAAGTAGAACGGTTTTCTAATATAACGCAGTAATGACATCTCCAAAAATGAATATGATGGTCTGCATTATTTTTGTTTTCCAAATTATTGATGGCATATTTGTCTTGGATCCATAATGATTTTTCCATCTTTAGTGACAATTGTGCGTGTGGGGGGGTATGCACTGAGTGCATTGTAATTCATCAATGCAAAAAGTCAAGATGTTTTATAATTCATTTGCCATATTGATGTCTATGAACTACAAAATGAAATTTATATTTTTATAAGATAAATTTGTTCTTGAAGCATTTGTCTGAAGATTTAAAAAAATTTTTTATTTCAAACTATAGATTATAAAGCACTCAGAGAGAACATGCCCATACCTCTCTCAATGCCATTGTCAGGGGAAGTAATTGTGCATTGATCTGCTCCCAAATTTAATCAATTCTGTCGCCCCACCTTCTTCAATGTCATTGAGAACTTTTGGTGATATCAAGTGGGGTAGACGTAGGGAAGGTAATTGTACATGGACTGGCCCAGAATTCAGTCATTTCTTCCATAGCCTATTGTTAACCCTGCCTCAAAATTGAAATGAAATGCATTGGGAACTTTTGGAGATATTGTGTGGAGAAGCATAAACATATACATAAATATATGGAGGGGGGGTAATATCTCTCAATCAAAAAAAAATTCCTAGATCCACCCTGATATTATGTGATGTTGACATATAACTACGGTAGGGGAAGTAATTGATAGCATAAGATATGAGCAAATACATAAATGTATGAGAGAAATAAACGGAAAATTTTTCTCACTCAAAATTTCTCAATACCCAACATAACTGTTCCTCATCCCAATGCCCACCCTTCCACAACATTTCATTGAAATTCATTTTGTACATCTGGAGATATCTTGTGGACAGATGGGAAGATGTCACCAAATATGTATACCTCTCCAACCTCGTTGGCAGAGCTAAATATAATTGTTTTATTTTGAGGGTGTGAATTGTAATCACTTGTCTTTTTTCTTTAGAAACTCTGGCTATGAAGAACGATCGAATTATAATTATGAGGGCAATCATCCTTATTCCAACCAATATCCTAATGCACCTTCTCACTGGGAAAACAGGTGAGTGATTTCTCATGGCTTCTGTTTGATTGTTATTTGTGAAACTAATCCATCTGGTTATTTTGATGTTTCCTGGCGTCTAAAACACATCTTAAATTAGAATAACTAAACACAAAATTGACACATCAACTCTTTCACCTACCTTACCAAGATGCTTTGTAGGTGGCTTACTGACTATTGTCTCCATTATTACTTTCACTCTTACAATACAGAGAGACAGAAAGTTTACACCTAGTATAGGGTGAGTGATTGCAATAGTCTTTTCTATCTGAATTTTGTAGATGAGGGATTATGATTTTTTTTTTCTTTTTCTTTGTACCCTACAGCTGTACGCCTGGAGACGGTTGTAGGGTAGAAGGACCAAAATGTTGTGTTCAAGAAATGAACCAAGATGAAGACAAAAATCTGAACATAACTTAAAAATAGTCTCACTGGGTAACCCTTCGAACATATCAAAGTTTTACTTCTCCGTCACTTGTTAATGTTCTCTTGAAGTCAAGGTTGTTTGATTAAACCACATGCAGCAATTAAAATGCTTTAACAGAATTTAGAAAATAGCATCAATTTTTCTTCAGTTTTGTTTCCATCCAGCGTTTGGTGTTACTGTCATCAATTGTCACTCTTTCTTTTCTTTCTTCAAAAATTTTCATCTATACAAAAATATCAATTCGCATGAAGAACTTAGAGTGAATTGATAATAATGATTGGCAGTAATATGAACTAATTATGTTAACAGAATACATATCATAAGGAAAGATAAAAAAAAACAGTGATGAAAGTAAACGTGTGTGGTGAAATTCTTGATAATGATTGGATTTATTATTTGAAGAAGTTGATCAGGAAATCTATTAAGTTCCTGGTAGCTTAGAAGTATAGGACGTATATTCATCCCAATATTGATTAATTTAGGCTTTTGTAAAAACTTATTTTATTTTAAAACTTCAGAAACTTGGATGGAAATTCTTAGTTGCCTAGTGCTAGGGAGTAAAATGGCTATCCCAGGTACCAGTCAGTTCATGAATTTCAATCACACAAACTCCTGGCAGATCAAAGGCAGTAACAGTACCTGTTCCAAGGTTATTATTATTCTTGGAGATCTAAGTGCGGGTGGACTTATAAGATATCTCTTCAGGCATGACCTGGGCATAGGGAAAATATGTCTAGTGCTGCCTTACTGCGAATTTGGTGTCTCACTGTGAGCATTAACTGCCCACCCAACTCTGATCACTGCTCTGATTCTCTTTCTATTTTAAGCTAACAATTTTGCCTATATTCACACCTCTCCTAATTTGCTTATTCCATGCAAAACTAAACCACCTATGCATTTCTCAGATTCCAATTTCAATGGATCACCCTAAAGGTCAATCATCCCCAAAACCTGCCGATTCAATTTTGTGGATGTTATATCAGGCAGTTATTGACCATAGGATCAGCTACTTGCATAACGATTTCAAACTTAACTTTCAGTAAATTAACAAAACCTTAGGATTTACATTATCCAAACTGAACCAAATACCATTTTTCTGAAATGGTATTTCTTCATCTTTTTGAGCAAATCTGCCAAAAACCTCCTATACCCATTTGTAAAATCTACAACATCCATGGTATCACTTATAGACATGTGCACTTACCATTTACCTATTATCTTATGTCTGTACCTAAGTTAGTGGATGAATTTACTAAGCTTCTTTCTCTCTTCTTCCTCTCTTTTCCTTGCAAGGATGTGAACGTTCTTTTTTTTTACTCTGAATCAAAGGTAGTTACAAAAAGATAGTCTTGACAATTATGAAATTATTAGTAAAATTTTTATGGTTTCAAATTATCTCAGTATGAAAAAAAAAAGAAATCTTGGCAATGATGTTAATATTCTTGAAACTTTTTATTTTTAATTTATCATTTGACAGGCATGCGTCAGTATCTGGCCGCAGGTCTGTAATTTCTGTCTCTCTAATCCTTTGCTTGGTGCTAAAACAGCCTTTTGGTGGCAGCAGTTTACCATTTCAGCTTTTTATTTTGATTTGATTTTTATTTTGTAACTTATATTTTATTTGTTTATTTTAGCTGAGTTCAACATATACAACCATATAATTTGTTCAAAACTCTACCTGTTGACTACAGCAACTTTTTTCATCTGTGTTTTCATTATTAGCGATATAAGGTATTAGTGTTTTATGTTAGAATATTTAGGTTTGCTTTGTCTGTTGGTGATTCCTGAGTTTAAAGGAGTTTGATTTCATTTGAGTCCCTTACTTTTGCTATTCATGCACAAGGGGCGAAGGAAAAGGAATCGGAGTTGTGCTGCTAAGAAATCGTCATAGTTCGATGATTTCTATACATGTCGCCCCGTGAAAAAATGAATTCATGAGGGTTGATCCTAAGTTGGCAGTTTGAACCTTGTACTCATTGACAACTTGTGAAGATGTATGTCTGAGGGGGAAAAAAACGTCTTAGGAATGGTTATGCAGTTCAACTTTTGACTAGAACTTGGCATCTAATTTAGTATCTGTGGTAACATCTTGTTTGACCAGCACTCATTCTTTCTAATAGCCTACAGTTGTTTATTATACATCTTCAGATATATTGGATGAAGCCAAACTTGGAGTTGAGAATGAACATACTAACAATAGTTTGTGACACCTACATGGCAAACATTATTCTATGAATGGTTCACTTCAGCTAGTTGCTAGTATAAGTTATCAAAGCAAAATAATAATTATAAGAAAGAACAAGTGTTGAAAAGGATGGAGTAAAATTATATGAAACCATCTACATAATTGGAAAGAGTTGCTTCGAAACTCTTCACTACTAGAAGTATTATTTAAACCAGTAAATCACTTATAACACAGGTGATATAAAAGTAACAATTTTTTATTTAGTCATCACTTGTTTTGTTTTTTTTAATCAGGTCCATTATTTTGACTATTAATGGTACTGGAGCAAAGAAAAATTATTAATGGAATCTGTGCTTGATGATAATTGTCTGCCATCCAACTCTAGTTACCTTTTTTCTATAATTCATGGGAGTAAACACTGCAATGCTTGTCTGCCAAGTTGTGTTTAATCAAACTGATATATTTTCCAACTGTGATTCTTACCAAGTGACCAGCAGGCAGCTCTCTTACAAACTGCCAAGTCTCATATATCCATGAAAATGTATGTTACAAATATACAAAAGCTTATTTCATTATAATAAATACTCTTATCCTAAAAAAAAAAATTATTATATATACAATGCAAAAGTTAATCATCTTCAGTCAAAATAGAAGTAGGAGTGATGCTTGACCGTGCGACAACCAGGCTTATTTATTTTTGAAAAGTTTAGTTTGTATGGTTTAGATTTGTCTGTTTTTGGTACCTGGTGTTTTGTTTCAGGGAAAGTTGTTTCATTTTTCAATTGTATAAATGGAAAATTCAAAAAAAAAAAAAAAAGAAAGAATAATTACAAATGAAGAAGAGAAAAATATCCAGCAGAAACTTTTCAGTGAATCTTGTTCTTAAGTCATTTCACAAATAATTTGTTTCCTAAAACTTATTGAGAAGTCTGGCTTGAATTGATCTTGTCTTCAATATTTGGACTTTGACAAATCTGGTTCATGACTAGTTATGAAAACTTGTCCATGACCTGCTCTGTTGATGGTTGTCACTAGTGTACCACTGGCTGATGGCTACTACTGATACTATGAGTGACACATGGCAGGAAGGGAGGGAGGCTAAAAAAAGGTAGGTTGTTCAGTAGGATGGTAGAAAGGAAGGGGGGCTGGTAGCTGGCACTGATGATGAAGTTTTGACGGACATGACTTTGATACGAACGATCGTTAAAACAGATCCTGTTGAGCTGGATATCGAATAAACTGGACAAAAAAATCGGACTCAATTTTCTGAAAAATCCGATATTTACAGTGCCCCTTACTGTAAACTTTTACCCCAAATTAAATTATGCTCTATAATTCCACATAACCGGACAGTATTATGAATCCATGTGGTTATTGTTGACTTAATATCTCTTTGTTTCACGAATTTTGCATCCATTTTTTTTTTTTTTTTCCCTAGACGTCTAGACAATATATATTTTATAAAATGAAAATTAAGTGCACCAATTATTTTTTTTTGCAACTTAAACAATGAAAGCACTTTCCAAGAAAATCATGGCTATTTTGACACTCTGTTCTTGCCATAAGATGGTAGTTTTTGTAATTCCATTGAGTCAACCTTTCTAACTATATACTTTGAGACAAAACAAAAATTAATAATTGAACATTGTTTGTAAACCTTTTCTGAATGATGATTTGTATACAGAGCTTTTGGTTTTAAAAATATGTTTGAAATTATGTTGGGCCTTCTGACATATTTTGGACTATTTTGGATGTCCAATTTATTCAACATTTAATCAGACATACAGAGCTAAAAACAGACTCTGTTTGAAACTGGTTGCATCTGGCAACCCTGCTTAAGAGTGTATTCAACAGCCAACATGGATGATCAGAGTGTTTGTTTCTTGAAATGTCTGCTAGATTAGTTCCTGGACGACTTCAAAATTACTACAATTACTTCTACCCATTTAGATGTATACCAACTTATTATGGTTTATGGATATTTAGAGGAGTCTGAATTTGGTTAATTAGTCCAGGTCTGATTAATTTAGTTTTGTTGAATAATTTCATTTTATATTTTCCAATAATGTATACTTGTACAGTATTAACCCCTACAGTTGGCTAAAACAGACCTTTCCATTAGTCTGTTCTAATGGGGGCTCACTGTATATCTAGATTTACAGTCTTTGATTGTGTTATTGATGGATTTTTACCTTATTTTCTAAAAGGTATTGGTTTGAATTTTTGTCTTAAATCCTGGAGATAGTTACTTATTGGAGGATGAAATAGAGGAACTGAAACCTGTCTGTTATTGGTTGTGTTAATTGTATAATATAAATCTTTTCACTCTTCCTATATCTGGAAAAAAAATCAGTTTCCTAGATTACTTACAACCATCATTTATTGTTGTTTTTGCACCATCGTCTAGATGATCAAATGAGCATTTCCCAAGGACATATCACACTGATCTTATTTATCAAGTCTTAGGTTTTCATTGTAAGCAGGTTTTTAGTCCATGTTAGAAAAAAGAAAGATGATTGGTTGATAAGCCTGATGAGGCTCCACTAATAAAAAATCAAACATTTATTTCAAACTAAGATAAAGACTGATTCTCTTTTGTATAATTTTTGATCTGAATATTATTTTTTTGCTTTGTTACAGGAACAACAACTTTAATGATAGATGGGATTATAGCCGTGAAAGAAGTCCACCCCGTGATGCAGAATACAATAGGTGAGGTCTTTATCAAAGATTATAGTCTGGTATGCTTCCTAAATAATCCATCCCAATTCTCCCCTCATACTTTCTATTGAGAAGGACCACTATAACTTAATTTTACTGATCCAACCTGACATGTTGGGCTTTACATTAGTTAGAATGGCATTTCTTGCTATGTTTAACACCTCATTTTCATGTTAATTTGATAATCTACACATGAATGTTTTATATTTACTGCATTAAGAGTGACTTCAATTGTTGAATTTTTCTGTATGTATTGAATTATTTTAATGATTATTAAATATTCTGTCAAATTTATATTCTTTTTTCTAGGTGAGTAATACCACTAGACAGTTATAAAGTCTGTATTTGTGATACAAGTACTAAGGAAGCTGCTTATTAAAATAGATTTTTGCCAGCTTTTTATTATTATCATCGATCAGTCCCCCCCCCCACTTGATTTATTTTCATCACAATAAGCAGCTTCCTTTTTATAAAGACAGATTTCTCATCTTTTGAAATTCATTAAAAGTACTTGAAATGAATTTAGTTAGAAGGATTAAACCTGTATGCATATATATCCCCAACAGTTTCTTACTCCATCCCACCTGTTATGTTTAGCAGAATTGTATGAATTTTCAACTCTACTGGTAAAACATCCAATGCTTTTTAACATAGAAAATCTAAAGCACTGAAAAAGACTCCAAGGAGTTGTTGAAGTCACAATCCCTGGCATTTGACCATATCTTCTGCTGAGACACTTGAAACTGAATTCAATTGTACTTCATTTGAATTTCTTGCCTGCTGAGTTTAGCTGTTCTCCTTTAGCAAATCCTTTGTTTTACCCCTTATATTGATTCTCTCTCCGCCCTATTCGTGTTGTGATTCCATGCCCCTGAACCTCTCCTCTACCGTTTTGAAATTTTCAAGTGTGACAGACTTTACTTGTGCAAAATTATTCTACTATAAACCGCCACATACGAACACCTTTTTTGGTCTATATATTGTGAAATCAAATTTCATTCTGTTTTTCCAAGGAGTGGGTATCGCCGTGAACGAGATCGTGAAAGAGATAGAGACCGTTCCTGGTCAAGAGACCGTGAACATGAAAGAGAACGTACCAGAGAGCATAGACATCGAGAGCGGGAAGACAGACACCGGTCACGAAGGTTTGTTAATTTCTTTTTTCTGAATGAAGTTTATCTGACCATTTAACTCCATTTTATATAATGAATGTTTCTTCTTTTTTTTTTTAGGAAGCACAGGGATGAAGAGGAACCCAGTGAACATCACCGTTCCAAACATAAGAAAGCAAAAAAATCTAAACGTGAAAAGGAAGAAGATGGTAGTGAAGTATCTGGTGTTGGGGTTAGTGCTGTAGCCCCTGAGGAAGCATCCTAAAAATTCACACCTTATTCTCTTTTTGCCTTCACCATCACTGTAATAGTTTATTAAAAAAAATCTCAACTGAAATTGTTTGGTAGTATGTCTTGTTTGTGTATTAGAATCTGTTTCAAATTTTTTCTCCTCTATATCTAAATTTCTTTTGAGGAATTGAATTTAAGCTGATGTTTGTAAGAGTTGTGTACCATGTATTCCCCCACCCCTTATGTTCATTTTGTTTCTGTATTGTATATTTTCCAATTTGTACAAAAACTTACCAACTGATGAAAAGGATCCAGATCCTTCAAAGTCTGAAAGCAGTTTGCTTACTCTAGGTTGGCCTCTGGCTATTTCACTTTACACTCAAATGGTTCATTTAGTTTATTCATTGTGGCCTACTTACCTGGAATCATGCCAGCATGTGAATTCACACAGAGTAAAAGATTTGGGTATTAAAATGGATCAGTGCATGAAACTGCCAACCATCCCTAGTGGAGTTTAACAAGTAATTTTTAGACATTATTAGGGAAAGGGTTTGGCTTGGAATGCAAATTTATGGGCATATTTGAGTATGCTGAACTAAACAACTTGGAGAGAGGAGAAAAAAGTAAAACATGCAACAGATTCAAGATAAATAAGAGGAAAAAATAAATAATTTTCATAAAAACTTTTTAATAACAAGTTGTTCAACGTTTTTATTACAAAATAAAGATCTTTCGGTAACCCAGCATTTGTTGCTGTTTGTCCAACCCTGTTTGAGTGTTGCCAAGAGTGGATGCCTGCGTAGACACGGTCTTTGCCAAAGTGAAAGGGCCAGGTACCAATAGTAGAGACAGACATGTAGACAAGTTTAATATTAACTGATGTTTATTTCAGAGAAAAGGGGGAAAATTCTCACACTTATTAGAGTTTACAGCCTACTAGTGAGAAGTATTAAT
Organism: Thysanoteuthis rhombus; assembly: GCA_963457665.1. Taxonomy (NCBI): domain Eukaryota; kingdom Metazoa; phylum Mollusca; class Cephalopoda; order Oegopsida; family Thysanoteuthidae; genus Thysanoteuthis; species Thysanoteuthis major. Next base: position 52,850,153 of record OY735200.1, on the reverse strand, counting down.
GTTTCAAGGGTGGGTGTTTCCTTGTACCAGTTTAATTAATGCAAGGCAGTGCAACTCATATGTATCTGTAGTAAATGGTTAAAGAATTACATTATCAATTTTTTTTTTCTTCTCTTTTCTTTAACAGTTCAGCTGGAATGGGGGAGGGGTAATTTCTCTAATAAGTTGGATTTTTAAAAGCTTTTATCACTTGAATTAGGGTGTATTGTTGAATTTTTTTTTAATATAAATTGTGTCTGGAGATGCCCGTAGAGGCATTTTTATTTAATAAATTTATTTGAATAAATAAAAAAAAAAAGTGATTTTATATTCTTTGTAACTAAGGAAGAGAAATTGAGTGAATTCTAAACTGGTCTGAATATGTGATAGTAGGAGGGTTACCAGCATCATGTTCCTAATTACCTACTGTATTACTTTAGAGAGTTGCATATTAACACTTGTCTAATATCTATTTGGCTTACTCTATATTGCTGTGATAGTTACCGACAGTAAGTTAAGTATCCATGATATGTGTCATAAGTTGATGAAAGTTTTCTTTCAATGTGTCTAATTTTTGTCTGCCCAGGGGTTGACTGGCCTGGCTCCAAGGTAAAGGCAACATTCCAAAGGTTGTTTAACCTTCAGGTAATTAGATCATCATCCTCCACAAAACCCTTGCAGATCATGCTGACAAGACTGTCCACAATATTCACATCGTCAATGTTGCGTCTTCTCCGACATTTTTCTGGAGAAAAGAAAAAAGTTGAAAAATAAGTACTTTTTGATAGGTTTAAAGATGGTCACAAGTGAAAGTTTTAGTATAAACTGTTCATTAAAGATATTTAAATTAAGTTAAAAGATATGAATATGATATGAAATTTGCCTCCATAAATATGCCTGAAAGGCATCAGCTAGCAGTAACATGTAAAAAAAATAAAAATACAAGTTTTTTTTTTGTACATTGTTCCTCACTGGGAGAAAAAGAAAGTTCTAACCCAAATGAACTGCAGACAGATTTAGGTGTGTGGGGGTAGATTGTATGTAAATAGTCTATAAAGTCTTACAATAATCATGCATACTTTGTGAAATAAAGAAACCAGTCTCCAAAAATTAGAATAAGAGGTTAGTGCACACAGTTTCACTAAGTCTTGATCTTCAAAACAATATAATCCTGTACACTAGTCACTTAAGGATTTAGTTATTCATCTATCATAAAGTGATTCCAATTGGAAAGAGAAGGAACTGATTTCTCATTTTTGAAAAATTGAATCATGAAGAGGTAAACCCTCAAAACAAAACAGGATATCAACAGTTGTGTATGATGCTCAAACTGATAGGTCAAAAGTAAAACTAAAACCAAGTTTTTTGCAACTTTAAAAGTGACATTTTTCTGAAATATGGAAATTGGAAATAAAACGAAACCGAACATCGAAACGAAATATCAGTAAAAGTTACCTTCCCTTAGGGCCTAATTTTTGCATATTTCTGAAAAATTAGACAGGAATGGCCGAAAATGGGATTCAATCAGTTTCAAGGAAACATTCTCTTACAAAGCAAGTACAATACTCAAACGAATAACTTTCATTTATTTAAAGTTTGTATAATCTGCATAGTCAACATGTACACAGAAGACGTATTCTATTCTACAATAATACCTACTCAATATACCCAAAGGTCAAAGAAACAAAAGGAGTCAAGTTTTATATGTTTTGCAAGTTGAACAAATCGGGGCGGGGGGGGGGGCTATTGGAATATAAAAAGAATTTTTATAGTTGGAAATCTATTCCTTTTATGCATGGAAGACATCAAGTCATTTTTTTTTTTTGAATATTTTCATATACATCTATAAAGATCTTAGTTTTCTTTGAATAAACTAGAACATGGTTTCATATACTCTAGATACATAGTAAGCATAGAATATATTGAATAAATTATGACATTTTAAGAAATATATAGAAAAAAAGAAATTCAAGCTGAAGTAGAGAAATGTCTGTTGCATATTCAATGTCACAATGCAAATGAGAGGAAAGAAAATATTACTTTTAAACTTCATCTTAGACATGCAGAAGTTACGCAGTTACGGAATTGAAGCTTCTAAATCCTCTGATATGAGCTGCAGAATATTCTGCTTCATTAGTAAAGATTAGGGGCTTGGAGAAGAGTGCAGAACTTACTGCCATCTTTTGTAGTGAATTTTTGTTGTTGCTGTTCCTTTTTCTTTGCCATTAACACTTTCTGATCCCTTTTCTTTTGACTCCGCATCATTATGTCCTGCTTGATTCGACGTTGTTTATTTTCCTGGGGAAATAAAAAGAAAAAAAAAAAATGCATGCCATTTCGTTGATTTGGATTGAGCCGATACGAGTTACAAACTCTACAAAATTTTAAAGTTTTTATTTGATCGTTGTGGGGAGGGGGGCACAAAACAAATGGCTTTACATCTCAGAGGATTTGGCTCCCAAAGAGTTGCAGCAAAATCATGAAAGTTGAGTGTGGTGTTTAAATCCACTGGACTTTTGAGTAGCACCGTATAGATAACCTGTCATTTATGGAACATATGGCTACGAACGAATTATAAAGAAAAGAAGAAAAAAATCGTGCATTGCGTTAATTACAAGATTAATTTTTTTGTCAACTACGTTAGGTGTTTTTATTGAACATGCTTCCTAAAATAGGCGACGTTAACTAGGAATTAAAAAATTTCGTGTTAAGGAAAATACTGATGTTTACAAGTTATAACTTGATATTTCGAAAAAAAAAAAAAAAAAAAAAAAAAAAAAAAAATCCAGGTGCGAGTGGGTTTTGTTGGCAGCAATCAAATTTGTAATCTGTGATACCAAAGAAGTTATGCAAAGAATTCAGTTGAATAACCCTTTCGTGACCCCTACCCCCCATGGAAATAGGTATCATTCATAACTGTTTATATTTTCTGTGGCAAGCTTGATCTTTTCACTTTTCATCAATAGGATAGGACATGCCTATCAGCGAATGTAAAATATTCTTGAAAATTAGGTCATGAAACTTATGTAAAGATCATTTTTGATAAATCCATGAAAAGCTGGAAGAAGAAGAAAGACGCGAATGTAAATAGTTGATGCGAACGTAAATGTTACCTTTTGGCATTGTTTCGTGTTCAACAGGAAATGATTAAAATTGTTGAGGAAGTCTTCAAGCTGGAATTCCTTTTCTTTCTCGCAGAAATAAACTCGCAGTTTCTGGGTCATAGCCTCGATTTCTTTCAATTGCTTATGCAATTCAACAACTTCGTCTTTCGACTCCTATTGAAATGAAGTTATAGGAAATATGAATCATACGAATTGACAATACGAGCCATGTAGAAAGCGATTATAATTTCTGGTATGTGGTCCTCATGATGCCAAGAATAATTTCTAGCTGTTCTGACAAGACTCTTCTGCGAGTCCGCAAAATCAATTCCCTAACAAAAGAAACATTTTGCTAGGAATGGTGGACCGTTTTTTTTTTTTTTTCAAAGTCAAGATGACTGACATTTATGCCAATATTACAATAGCTTATCCTATCAAACCCTAATGAAGCTCGATCAGAAATTTCTGAAGGTGCTCTACTTAAAAAAAAATAGAAATAATTTTAACCAGAAGATCACGATTGAATTAACTATTAAAATTATGGAAGTGATATGAGCAATCAACAAGGCTGTCAAATTGGGGAAAAACAAAAAAAAAAAAAAAACAAAAGCAAAAGTCAAACAAAACTACTTTATTCCAACATAATCCCGTGAAGAAATTACGCAGTAAATAGAAATCTGTCAGATATACGTTAAATTTGTAGTCCCTGTAGAAGTAAAATTTTAAACTGGAAATGAATTTAGACAATGAACACAATTTAGTAGGAGTAAACTTTGACATCAGAAGTGGTGACACCATGACGACAACCATTGAAAAAAGAAGAAAAAAAAAATTAAGATTTCTCCTCCACGGATCTTGGATTTGAGGATTCTTCCAAAACTTTTACACGGGGACATATTAATACTTTGACCATTTCCGTAATGAAATGGTCTCGTTGGAAGGACAACTTGTAGCCAATCAAAGCTTTGTAATAGAGGGAAAGAAAGACACCTTCCTCAATAAAAACAAAACAACACTAGTCTGGAGGTGGGAGACGCTCGAGAAATAAATGCGGTAAATTACCGAAATTAACCACATCATTCAGTAAATTCAACGGTAGTTCGGTTTCACCTCGTATTTGCGACCTTACCTTACATCGTTCGGTAGATGAAAGGTTTTTGGCACTATCCTACTTTCGTGGTACAGTCCTTTGATCTTGAAATAAATGCTGCTAGGTGTAGTATATGTTCTCACGTCAATGAAACATTAAATCAATTCAATAAGATACACCTGAAACGTTTAATTTGAATTTTTTCTTCAATTCGCAAAGAAAAAGTTGTATCAGAATTGAAGTTTCAAAAAATTCAATAAACAAAAAAAAACAAAAAAAAAAAAAAAAAAAAAAACAAACAAACAAAAACAAAAATACACATAACAAAACACGAACTATTTTTTTTTAATTATTCAAGTGGTTTCGTGTGCAAGTTATTTTAATACTAATGTAAACAGGGATTATAAAAATAAAATAAAAGAGTGCTGTCTGTATCTTTGAGGTACGCAGAAGAATCTCACCATAAATTCCCGCTTTAACGAACACATGAACCATAACGAACTTATTTAACGAACGAAGTTTGATAAATGCGAACAAGTGGATCATAACGAATATTGTATTATACTAGTTTTGTGGTCCAGACCTTTACAGCTTTTAGATCAAATTCAATCGGTTTTTCCTTAACGAAAAAGCATCAACTGTCCATTTTCAATTTTAAACGTTATGGCTGTATTGCAATTAACGAATTTTAATTTTATTCTAACATTTTTTCCATTCACAAAAGTAAGGGTTGTTATGAATTTTATTGACATCACTGAAAACAATGTTACTTAGCATCCCGGTTTTAGAATTTTAAAGTTTACCCCACTAATGTGAAAAATCCAACAAACAAAAACCAAAAAAAAAAAAAAAACAAAAAGACAAAACACTAATAGTCTCATACAAAACAATTTTGATTAAATTGTTTCGTATACTAATACTGGTTTTAATAGTTTTATAGAAAAAAAATCCAAAAATTGAAATACAACCATGATGTCTTACGTCAACTGAAAAATGGAATTTCGAGTTGAATTGAAATTCATGCAAAATACAACAATAGCATTTAAAGTTGAAAACGGGAAGTTATGTCTGGTCGAAAAGAAGAACCGATAGTACACTTTAATCTTTAAATGCCGTGCAAAAGGCTGAATTACAACTCTAGGATTGTGACAAGAACTTATCTACCAAACGATGTAAAGCGAGTTCACGAGGTGCTACCAAATTGCCTTTGGATTTACTGTACGATGTACGTCCAACGCAGCAAATTAATGAAGACCCCCTCCCCCACCTCAGACGTGTCTCCCTTTTTCTCATCAGGGCTTTGGTTTACTTCAATTTCAACCATATTGTTAATGAAATGTCCCATGAGAAGAATAAAGTACCTATATTGCCCAGTGTAGAAAGTTCTGAAGAATCCACAAAACCTTGAATTTCAAGGCTCGCAGAGGACAAAGAAAATAATTATTGCACACCATTTCAGAGTTAACAAGTCCAAATCAATACATTTGTTAATTTGATCGAATTAAAAAAAAAAAAAAAAAAAAAAAATCAAATAGTCATGGTGTCACCTTGGGTGCCCCCCCCCTGTCCCGTTGGTACGCTTCTGTATTTACTGCTTACCGCACTCCATTGTCTTATAAAAAGGTAAATGGTTAGCAATTTTCGTCAAATTGCTTTAAATCATTCATTTATTCGGTTACCTGTAAGCTGTGGCGGGCCTATGGTTGGTGTCACTCCCCACTACTCTCCAGAACTGGCTTTCTTCCTCGGACATGGACTTTTAGCGTTAAATTCAATCACTTTTGTAGCCTATCGTCTAACCCTCTCCAGTTTCATTGACGTTCATAGAGCTCAGTGATATTATGTGATGTGGGCATAACTATGAAGTGGGCGGGGTATTTGTGGGTTGATCTGCTCAATTGTACTCCCTTCCACAAAATTTTATTGAAATTTTATTAAGAACTTTTGGGGATATTGTGTTGAAACGGAATTTGGCGATATAGGGTGTGGACAAATAACTGACAGAGTGATCATGCATGGACCCCCCCCAATTTAATCACCTCCTTTGTAGCCTATTGTACACTTTTCTACTAAGTTCCATGGCAATTCATAGAGCACTTTTAGAAATGTTTCGGCAGACATTTGAAAAAAAAAATTACAAAGAAACTGTATGAAAAAATTTGTAGGCAGTCACGATGGTGTCAACCGGGGCTGGCTGGCACACTCGTTGGTCTGCCAATACCTACAAGTATATCATGTATGCCCATACATAAATCATGTGTATTCAGCACTGATCACAAAACATATTTAACATGCAGGTTGAATTAGGGGCCTTACATCCCTGCTCTAGCCTGGGCCTATAGATTTGTAGTGACGAGAATAAAAAAAACCAAAACAAAAACTGGTGGAATTAGAGGGCACCCAGGGAGTGGATACCTCTCCCGAAGACGTTCGTTAACTTAATCAGGAATAAATTACCAGATCCGCCCCTCCTAATTTAATCGCTTCCCAAGTCCATGACCCACCCTTCCACGAATTCCATCGAAATTCATTCAGAACTTTTAGGTATATCGTGACACGAACGTATGGAAAAGGGGAAAATATCTATAATAATGATAATTAAAAAAAATCTAACGAAAATCGATTGTTAAAAGTATTTGAATAAATATTTTCCAATTTCAAGGGTGAGTAGCTTCCCCTTATTTCGTCACTTTAACCTCATGAAACTAAAGATCATTTTTATGTGACAACCATTCTGTCCCTTTTGGTGGAGATATCGCCCCAGTAGAGAATGATCTAAACCATCACTAACACATTTCTGCATTTAATAAGTTTAGAAAACAAGAAAAACGGAAATCACATTGCTTATCTAGAGTCGGTGTTGACCAATGAAATTACTGGAATCGGCAGCAACAGATTTATTTCAGGCGATGCAAATTACTCAATCTCAAGATTCAGTCTTAACGTCCGTCGTTGGACAGAGAATTGTGGCGAATCTTGGGGTGGGTCTATCTGGGCGTCGGAGAGCCAGTATTTTCTGAATATGTCCAGTTCATCTCTCAATCTTGTGTTCTGTCGGCCTCGGTTTTGCATGTGATCTCTGGGAATCCATGCTGTGAGTAGTGATGTCCATCGGTTGTCTGTCATTCTTGCAACATGGCCTGTCCCTCAATCTTTCAAGTTTGATTCCCCACGAAACGGAAAAGACTTCAACTAGCATTTATAAACTAAAGTCTTTAATGGTATCGTTGCAAATATGTTTATACAACTGATTGGATTTAGAGAGAGAAAAAAAGTTACCTTTATGAAGCCTCCATAACGATTCTTCATACTTTCATCGCACTTTTTCAAATCCGAATTTAGTTTGTTGACGCTATTTGCAAAGTTATTTAGCTCTTCCTGTAATGATCTAGTCGACAGCCTATAAAACGAAAGAAAAAAAATTAGTTGAATTATTTAGCAAACTCATTCCTGCGTTGATCATTTCATGGCAAGCAGAAGCTCAATTGGTTTCGAAATGGTTCTTATTCAAGCAAGATTTTAATTCCAAAAGCTACTGCATTAGTGTCTTCAAAAACTTGAACGATTCTTAGTCAATTAGATGTGACAATACCAAAAAAGGTTTAACCAGCTAAACTAACTCACCTGTACTCAAGAGTATCTTTTCGTATTCTTTATCAATATATTCGTAAGACCGTCAACTGCATTTTAATTTAATAATTTTTTCATTTCAGATATTAATATTACCGGTCCATGACCTGTCCCTCCGCTGACGGTTACTTATAATAACCAACAGGCTCGATTGATGGCTGCTACTGATAGTATGCATCATAGAAATAGTTGGAAGGAACGTCAGAAAGGAGAGAGACTGATGGCTGTAAATGATTTGTGTAACAGACATGGTTCTTACGTAACGACTCACTGGATCAAGATTAATCTGGCACAAAGACAGAAAACCCAGTAGGATCGAACTCACCACACAGTAATGATAGTCTGCTAGATCGCTTATTGCTTCAATGAACTAAAGATTGAAAATATTTACCAAACTAAGCCTACAAGCACCCAGCAGGCATCGAACTCGCTAATTTAGCGAAGTGGTTTGCAATACAAGCTTGCTTACCATCGGGTTTGGATATAATGTATCATAATTCATCAAATGTCCGTCCGTCTGTGATAGCCTACCGTAAAGACAACTCGATATAACCCCTTGAAATATTCTGCGAGTATTTCTGTATGTCCTAGGTAGGTTCTTTGCAAGTTGGTTAGATTTTGAAAATCTAACCCAAAATATTTTCGGGCTGGAGGGGTAATCGATATTGAAGCAGACACGATTTTGTGCCCAACAACTGGCAAATTTCTGTGATTCTAGCTAGAAAAGCTGTCAAAAGGGTTGAGGGGGTGGTTGGTATCTATCGGGTAAGTTCGAGAAAGTATTCAAATTTTTGAAAGCGTTCAAATATCAGAAACATTCAAGAGTTTCTTTATAGAGAAGAGAAAGAAAGATTAAAAAATTAAATGAATGCGTTGAACAAAAAGATCACACGTATGTTATTTTTGATTTCAGAAATAACCTATAAAATTGCTTATGGTCTCGTTTTTTTATGAATGTTATGAGTAGAATATATACATATATATATATATATATATATGTATATATATATATATATATATATATATACATATATATACATATATATACATATATATATATATATATATATATAACGCTCCTCTATTCAGGGTTGAGCACTTTTTAAGTGAGGTAACCCGTTAATTGTAAGCTTATGCAATACTCTTCCATAGGAAAAGAGCACTCTGATGGATGGGGAATTCATGCTAAATAAATATATCGCTTAAATTTAGCCTTACTGACCGTCCAGTTCCCTAGCGCAAAGGTAGGATATCAGCCTCCGGGTCTGAGGCGGAGGTTTCAATCCTGCCTCATGGTATTGGATGGGATAACGGATTGTCTATAGCCACACTGAAGAGTTGTAATACTACGAAACAGCTGTCTATGGATGACAATTCATATATATATATATATATATATATATATATATATATATATATATATATATTAATATTACCTCCTAAGGATAAGATGTATATACACTTTTTATGCTTACCTGGAACTTATTCTTTATTTCGATCCACGCAGATAATTTATTAACGCACTGCTGATGGGAACTCAGTATGAGTTTAATTGCAATAAAAGGGAACAATTAAGATAAAAGTAAAAAGTAGCAGAAAAAAAATGATTTAACATTAATCACCTAATAAAACAAATTGTTTTGAATAAATTGAATTGTTGATTTTTTTTTCAAATTAAATGCAATCCGATTTCCATCTATCCTCGTATTCTATAAAATCTTTTCGTGGACATCAATTTACTCCGCTCGGTAGGGCGGGTATTTAATCTAGTATATGACGACATATGATACAAAATATCAAACCATGTAAAGCGCTTATATGCTAAACTTAGTCCTCAAATGTGATCGCTTTGGTTGATTTACCTTCACATGACATGAAGTAAGTCATAGAAACTCAATTCTTCATGTCTGATCACATCAAATTAGCTCAAGATCAGTTGAGATTTGACAAACAAACAAAGACACTTAAAATATTAAAAATATCACCTGATGAAATAGCTTTAGGCTCTTTAGTGCCGCTCCATGCATAAATAACCGTCATTTTGGACAGGCATATTCTAGTCATGATACAATATACAATCACACACACACAAAGAAAATCATGGAAATACGATTTTAATAACCGACTTTTATTTGAATAAAAGAGAGAAATCTTTGATATGGAGTCAGCCCTCCTTCAGCATTGATAACAGCTTCACTGCATCGAGGATGAGTCATACAGCTCTTGAGATATCGCTTGAACAAAATCTGCTCTTCAGGGACGCTGGTGGAGGGAATCGGTTCCTCAGTTGCTGTTCCAATTGACATCACGATTGCTCGATTATATCTAGATCTGGTGATTGCAGAGACCAATCCAAGTATTGAAGTTCACTTCCATGCATTTCAAATCAGTCTTTAACAACTTTAGTGTTACGAAGGGTGCATTATCGTCCTAGATGACAGCACCCCCCACTAGGAAAGTGTTTGCACCATGAGATGCAACTGGGTAGCTAACATTTTCAGAGTCCTGTGAGTTCACCCTGCCCTGCAGTGCTACTGCTGGACCAAGGGGATTCTGGGATATTGCCGCCTTAATCATCACAGATAAACCTCCTGGTTCTGACTCAATCAAGCTTGTAGCTTTGGGCTGCCTCTAGACGTAAATTCGACCAGAACAGGGAAATAATGTTAAGGAAGATTCGTCTCTAATATATCTCATTCTTCTATTGGGCATTACATCACTTTACGACGTTAAAAAGGTAAATTCGGTAGCACTGCTGCTTGGTCCAAATAAATGGTGCATTAGTCATAACAAACGAAGCAAAGTAACGATGATTACATACGTTTGAATAGGTTCTTACAAAATCGGTCCTAAAGTGCGGCTGGTCCTAATAACTGATTGTCCTATAAAGCGGAGTCCATTGTATATATTTCACACATGACCAGCAATATTGGCCCTACATACATGGTTAAACTGAGAAACTTCCCAGCACGCGCATACGTGACGAAACCACCACGAATGTTCTAGCCAACCTTTGAACTCAATCTACGCCCTCAAAGAGTGAACCAAAACCGCCCCAAAGATTTTCTTCCCAGTGAATTAAAATTTTTACAATCTTCCTGTTACTTTTGTTTTATTGACTTTTGTTTGCCACCCTCCGGTTTGTCTTTACTTTCAGTTTTTGTTTCTCCCAGTTGCTTACCGGGTACAGCGATTAGGCTCTAATAGGACCACCCCTAACAGCAACAATAATCCTGAAAGAGGCCTGCGAAACAATACGGGTTCGAAGTTACCAGGGTAGAAAACTAACAGATGTCAGTCATCAATACGCAAGAGAAAAAAAAAGAGGGGGGGGGCTCATCTCTACTGCTTCAATTAAATATTGTTCAATTTCTATAGCAGTTTTCGTTCCAAAAAATTATGTATTCATATCGATTCAAAGGGACCTAGGAAGGATAATTACAGCTTATATTTTAACTCAAAATTAGAAATGGTTTAAGAGTTGAGAAAAGAAAAAGTCTTAGCCTCTAAGACAATTTTTCTTTTAATGCACTGAGTGTTAAAGTGCTGACTTCCAAGCCATTAATTCTGTCCTGACCCAGAGCCACTTTCTTGGAAGACTGAATCTAAAGAGAGAAGAGGAAAAAAGACCATCGTATTTCCTATTTTTCGAGTGCACAAAGAATCAACCATAAACAGTGACGTAGCCAGAGGAAAGGAGGGGTGGGCGGTCGTTCCCTCTGAACACATATTTCAAGAGTGGCGCCTTTTCAACTCATTAGTTCTGTATGCGATAGAAGTCGAATCTCAATTTTTTTATAAGTATTTTTTTCACTTCATCGTAAGGCCTTGTAACAGTTTCTGGGTTCATTACTTATTCGACATGTTTTGGACTGTGTTGCAAAACAAGTGACATAACCTCACTGACACTGGATGAAAAATGAAAATGTAAAAAGAATCAATTGTATTTTACAATGGTCAATTTTTGATTGAACCACTCGACCTTTTACTTCAAACAAGCCCCTTGAAACCACAAGACAACTAGGTTGTTCCAAATCTCGTCCAAGTTTTGTAGCAAAAATATCGACATTTTACTGGGGACTGTGATCGTCATTGGCTCTGTCGTACAAACTCGTTATTGTAGTAACGATCTCCAAGATTAATTTGTTGACCATCGCTCCTTGGAGAGGATTCAGGTATCAAACTATCAAGTCACCTGAACCATTCAATTCAAATCCAAGTTATTTTACTCGATGGAGGGAGACCAATTGACCGTACACAGAAGACAAATCAACTCTTCAACTATGAGAAGAAGTTGATATCTATTGATTTGTCGACACTTACCTGCTTGCAATCTGCACCGTCGGCTGAAGTTGTTCTACGAACCCGAGGCCGTTCGATTCCTCTGCTTGGCTCACCAGAAAATGAAGCAAGTTTATTCCAGACTCATTGCCTTTTGTTTCATTTAAGATTTTAATGGCCGAACTGATCTCGAAGCCCATGGCATTTCCGGCATGACGGTCCTGAACAACGAGAGCAAAACGTATCATTAAGTACAATTTTCTAATTGATGAAAAGAAGTAAAAGCAAGGAAATAAGTGCAATTTTAAAGCAAATGGTTTTTACTGTTAATAACAAATATTACTGCCATTTGCTATCACAGGTATGACAAATATGTTTTGCCTGCATGTGTGCTAGCCGACTAAGTTTATAATCAACTTTTCTTTTTCATGTAACAATAAAGAACTACACCAACACTATACGTCTGAATTAGCAGGCATATTAGGCATGACCCTGGGGATGTCGTAGCTATAGCCCTCCTTGGATTTCGTAAACATAAGGATCCAGTTTTGTTTTATACGTACACCGTAAAATTGATCTTCCACTTTAGAACCCCACGATTTCCGTAAAATTTCCGAGTTTCATCGATCCTTTGTATATGATAGAGAAATGGGCTACAGAAGAAGTGATTGGATTTTCGAGCTGATGTAATTACAATTACCCCCTTACACCTATTTTTCTTCCAAATCCATAACTCAGAAACCGCTCGACCGCTTACTGTCCTTGGGGACGAAAAATCAATCGTTCAAATTGGATTTTTATGTATGATCGTATGTGTACAGGCAACACAGTTTGTTAATTGATACTCGCACATAAAAAAGATTACGTTTACGCGATATATATCGTAAATATTTGACCTTGTAAATAAATAGTACTTTTACAATAGAGGTTTTCTTCTCAGAAATTGTAAACATACCCCATCGCTCTGATTTTAGAAGAAAGTTAGCTGGTTTTCTGTAAATGAGTAGCGATCAGGCAAAGGCCCTCAAATACGAACAGGTCTGAATCGACCAATCGGCTTCGAGCATATGAACTTTGAGTAATTTGAGATTCGGGAAATGGATAGACCTGTTCACGTCACAGTTATCAATGAGTTTCGAGGAAGGGTGGGATAAGGGCTACGGGAGAAGCGACTACATTTTGGGGCAGATCCATGTACTTTTTACAATTACCACCCTTGAATCGCAGCTATACGTCTTTACATTATCCAAGCACAGTTAACTCCTCTCCTTAACTCAGTTATATGGTTACAGTACTATTTGTCCACGATTATATATCTATCTAGATACCACATCACTTGAACACACGAGTCAGTAATTTTGTTCAAGACAAAGATACATCAACCTTTACAAGTCTATTAGACCTTCCAAGATTCGCCAGATCTATTGCAGGCATTGCCGTGCCAATATCTCCTGAGCTTGTTAAGTCGTCACGCCATCTTATCTGTCGTTCAGTTTTGCATATGATCTCATTGCTAATCATCATGTCCAAACATTTTTGCAATATGACCAGCCCATAGAAAACATTAGAAAACTCGAATAGCTATGATATCTCCGGCTCCTTTTTTTTCTAATATACAGAGCAGTTTTGTAGGTTTCTCATTTGACACACAAGTATGGTCCTCTGTGCATGTTGCCCGATTTTTAGATTGAAAGCCAAACTTTTGGCTGGGTTCCACGTTCTAGCTCCATAGGTGACTATCGGGAAGACGCATTAGTTATAGGCTTTTTTTCAGGATCAATGGGATATTTCATTCTTGAATGAAAAACTTGTACCATCGAAAGTTTACCAGCCTAATACATCATTTAAGTGCTAATTATATCTTATAATAACCGACAAGAGAAATTATCCTTGCCGGATATCTAATGAACTAGAAAAAAAAATAATTCTCACCGAATTCATGAAATTCCCAACTTGTAAGGTTAGCGCTAAGAAAGCCTTGAGGTCTTTGTTTTCCATCAAGTCGTGGCAGATTTTCTTCAGCATTTCGATATTTGGCCGGAGAGTCTGCATCAACGCTGCCTTTTCTTCCATCAGAAGCATGCCGCCTATCTGCACCCGATAGAACGGTAATTTCGATAAGAGAAAACAGAACCTTTCAGGTTCCGCCAAATTCTCCCGGTCATCTTGGTGAGAATTCAACGTGGAAATCTGAAGGAGAAGAAAAAGTATATATAAATATAATCCGAAGCCATTCCGAGGTTTCATTTTATACAAAGTCAATGGCCCACCACTTTGCAGATGCTTATCAGTATACAGCATGGTCGGCTGGTGGCTGCTACTGATACTACGTGTGGCAAACATGGTGGGAAGGAAAAGGTGAGAAGTTTAAAAAAAAGTGGGCATTTCAACAAGAGATTGAAGGGTTGATGCTGACAATAAGTATCAGGCACGGCTCTTGCTGTATATGTATATATTCATATACAAGCCGAAAATTCCTGTGCCCCGGTCGATCATACCCAGTTATATGGAGCCAAAAGCCGTAAGTAAAGTAGTGATCCTCAGGTGCTACTCCAGTATGTATGATTTATGACAATTTATTCTAATCAGTTCAGCGATTCAAAAGTTCAATATCTTTTGCATATGGTTATTCATGTATAGAATGTAAACGATCGGATCGGGGGAAATCAAAATACACCCATGCCATGGGTCGGAAAGAGGGAGAGTCGGAAGAGAAAAAGAAGGAGAGAAGAAAGGAGGGACAGAAGAAGACAGAGAAAGAAAAAAAATAAAAAAGAAAAATAAAAGAATCCAACTATAAATCATCAGTCTCTAAGTCCGTCGTGGGACAGATCTTCCCCAGGATTCACTGCGCTTCTCTATCGACGGAGCCATTACTTTCTGAATTCGACTAACTCGTCCCTCCGTCTTGTATTCTGCCAGACTAGGTTGTGCATGTGATCTTTGGGGATCTATGTAGCGAGTGGTGATGTCCATCGGCTGTTTGCTATTCTTACAACTTGGCCAGCCCATTGGTATTTGAATTTTTAATGGATTCTATGATGTCCCCGACTTCTGTCTTCTCCCGGATGTATTGTGCCTGTGGTCTCTCCATGTGAGGTTGAGAATAATTCTTTCATGTGCACGTTGCATGGTTCTGAATTTGCGATACTGTCTCTTAGCTAGGTTCCAGGTTTCAGCTCCATAGGTGACTATTGGGATGATGCATTGGTTATATACCCTTTATAGGATTAATGGGATCTTGTTTTTGATGGTTGAGCCTGCTTTGCCAAAGGCTTGCCCTCGGGTGATTCTACGTTTGATTTCTTCTTTTGGGGTCTCATGGTGATTCGTTGTCCAAGGTCTACTTTCTCCAGTTCTATGACCTCGATTTTGATCTTGTGTTATTTCTGACGTGATTGTTGCACATGATCTTCGTCTTGCTGAAGTTCATGTGTAGGTCGACTTTCTTAATCTTTTCATTTAGTTCATCCAGCATTAGTTGGAGGTCGTGTAGGTTCTCTGCAAATCGAGTGATGTCGTCTACAAATCTGAAGTTGTTCAGATATTTGCCGTCTTTTTTGGTTCCTGTACTCTCACAGTCTAGTCTTCTGAAGATTATCTCGAGGTAGGCTGTGGAAGGTTTTGGTGAGCTAGTATCACCTTGTCTTACCCCTTTATGGAACTGAAAGGGCAACGAGTCTTTGTGCAGCCTGATAAGAGCTGCTGCGACTATGTATGTTGCAGCACTTCGACGTATACTGAATGTACACCTTGTAGAGTGATGACCTTTGGGTTTTCCACCTAGTTGAAGGCTTTTTTGAAGTCGATAAATGCTACTGCAAGTGGTAGTTTATATCCCGCTACTTTTTCTCTCAGCTGATTTATCGAATGTCTGTGGTCGAGTAGCTTTTTCTGAAGCCTGCATGCTCTCGTGGTTGGTTTTCATCTAGTATTTTTGTGATTTCGTTGGTGATAATTTTGGTGAAAAGTTTTGTTTATACAGTTGAGTAGGCTTATAGGTCTGTAGTTGAAATCTTTTAGGTTCCTTTTATATAAAAGCATTATGATTACAGTGCTCCGATCATCTGAGACTTTACTTTGTTTTAGGCACAAGTTGAATTGGACAGCCAATTTCTTAGTGATGATCTTACTCGCTTTTTTGTGTAGGTCGATGGTGATGTTTGGTCCAGCGCCCCTTTCTTTGGAGGTCTAATTTCACCTCCAACTTCTGGGGAACTCTCGAGTTGATTGCTCGCGTCTTGCATATCCTGATAATTGTTTTGTAATCCTTGTTTGGATGAAAAGAGTGTTTGGTAAAATTCTTTGGCACGTTCGACAATCCCGTCTGTTAGGTCTTTATTTTCCTTGAGCATACTGGTTATTTGCTTCTGTTCTGAATCGAAGCCTTTATTTATAGTTTTGAAGCCCTGATCTTTCCCCAAGAGACAATTCGATGACTTGTCCTGTATCTTATGTCTTCCCTTCGTTTCTTGATTTTATCTAATTTGGTTTCTTCTATTCTCTCTTGTTGTCGGTGGCTTGAGGTTTCTGCATTTTCCTATGATTCTGGGCCATTCCAAAAAGGGAAGATTCATAAACATTTCAAACAAATCGTTAGTTCAAATAATCAAAACATTAACACTCAAGACACAGCGTTAACACATTCACTTTTAATGCTGCCAAGTATTTGTTATGCATAGCTAAAACTGCCTGAAAAAACTCATTCAAGCATATTTATCAAAAAAAAAAAAAAAAAAAAAAAAAAAAGCCAATACTCAAGAACATTAATAGAATCAAGCATTTACTTTTATCAAACTTAAATCTCATCTTTTATATTGGCCTAATTGGAAAAGAATCAGCCAGGTGTAGCCGAAAAATGGCCAATTTGGCTACGTTCCTAAATCCGAGGACTTCCAGTATCAGATCTAATGTACTATATTGTATTAAAAAACAAAAAAAAAAACAAAACAAAAGCAAAACTCCTTTATAAATGTTTTTCATTCATGGAAAGTTTGGGGAACCGGAAAGAATTCCTTAACGCATCTCCAGTTTGTAATGGAGGTCAATTGGAAATATACTTGAGGATTCCATCTTTTGGCGCGAAATACTTTATTTCTAGTCAATTTTCAAATTGCAGATTTCATTAAATCAAACATGGCATTGAGTTTCGTTTGCAAAGTGTAAATATCAACTTCCAAACCGCCCAAATCGATGTTGTGATTATTAAGAATCAGTTTTTCTTTGACAAGAAAAAAAAAAAAAAAAAAGCCAAAAAAGAAACTTTGAAAGTTTTTTGCTTTTCCTTTACATCTTAAATAGGTTCTTGAAATAGCGTATTGGATATTTTTCATTGTCAGTGTAATTCAGAAAGGCTATAAAAATGTTGAGGTGAAGCTAATTTTAGTGCATCTATATTCTGAGAGTGCAATGATTTGTGTTTCTATATTTTGTGAAATACCAATAAAAGTGAAAAAAAATAAAGCCAAATGTCACGAATTTGGCTTGAAAAAAAAAAAAAAAAAAAAAAAAAAAAAAAAAAAAAAAGAAAAGAAAAAGGGAAGCCAATATGGCAATCCTGACCGAAAGCTTACCAGCCTTGGAACGGAAGCAAATCAAAAATGCCCCTGTGACTATAACTTGCCATTTTTCAATTCCTCAGATTTCAGTAAAAATCGGTGAAGATTTGAGAAATTTTCCTGTTGTAAACACAAACAACGTTCATGCATACAAACAATCAGGTCGGCCATAACTCACCCTGGTAGAATATTTCCACCAGCCTACGTACAAAATTTCATTGAGATATATAAGGGAGAGCAGAGTTATCCAATTGAGAAAAAGGAGACGACAAACATCCATAGCGAATGATAATCGTTTTTCCCCTGCCTAGGACGAAGATACTAATTGTAAAAACCATGAAGTTATTATTTAAAGCTTATGAATTGAGAGAAGAATAAAAGCGTAGGTGTCAAGGGAGCACTCACCTCATCATCTGTCGGCAAGATCTTTTGCATCTGCCGCAGTTTCTCCAAACCAAAGGCTTCAATTTTACCGTCACGTATATTGTTGACGATCGTTTCCTGAGATCCTTTGAAGTGTCGTAGAAAGATAGCAATATCCAAACTTCGTTGCCGATTCAGAAGACTTATCTAGAATGGAAGGGAAATATTGGAAAACACAAAACAAAAACTTTTGTGGCGAGCCCTGTATTTTTAGTTAAGAATTAGATTCAAAACACTTCTTTTAGCTAGGTATCTAAGACGTCATTTCCTTCGACGATCCTCTATAAAAGCCCTGAACACACGTGGTCAAACTTCTCCCCTTTTTTTTCGCCATTTGGCATCGATATCTCGAGCCGGTTATCCTCCTTTACTCCCCCTGCGACCGGCGTAGTCTATTCATTGACCGTAGATATATATATATATATATATATATATATATATATATATATATATATATATATATCTTGTCACTTATCTTCCTCAATGTGAATATTCGCAAGAACTTCATAGCTATCAAATGCCAACACTGCAACCACTATTTTTGGCGACCACGTAAACGATGTGTTCATTATTTTCGTCCCTCTCGCATCTATCCTGATTAACTACGTTTTTCTAATCTAGTGCTGTCAACTATACCACTCATAACAGACACGAATTATCAGGCTCCATTCGATAGATAGACGAAACGACACAACACCCATTACGCCACGTGCTCCTTAAATTCTTATTCTTTGCCTAGGAAAAACCTAAAACTATAAGGCATCTTCTCTTCTTTACACAATCGAAGGTAAAAAGGTTTCCATACCATGCGTTTCACTTATATTCTTCATTAGTGCATTAAACGTATCTTATTTTTCACATCTAAATATTTGTATGCGTCCTTCTGCTCCATTTAATATCTGCGTCAACATTTGTATTTGGCACGCATATTTTCTATACATCTCCCTCCAACTTTTCCACTGATGCCCAGCGAGCGCCCATTCTTCGATGATAACTACTAGAATTATTCAGAACCTTAATTTCTACAAACCGTCAACTTTCCATCCTCAATATTTCTCCACACCCTGTAATAGTCCACTTGCCAGTAATGCTTGTATCATTCCGTGACCATTGAAAATCTCATACTCCGATTTTAATGCACATCATAGGAATTGAGAATGGAAACTTCACCAAAAGATATACAGGGAATGATGGAGAAGCTGTCGAATCCGATCAGCCACAAAGTCAAAACGTTGCGGACATTTACTGGGTTAAAATGCAGTCGGCGTTGAAAATGTAGAAGTGATTAGAGTTATTCCCCCTTATTGCAAAAATCTCACGTTACTGTATACGTAACCATTAGGATGAAAGACGTACCTTTAGTATGTCTTATAGCCTCCTTAATGGCTGCACCCTAGAGATGCAAATTTTGGCTTACGGGTTAACTTGACCCCAAGATTAATATGTCGCAGACTTACGAGATCTCTACACATCAATTTAGAGGCAAAATTAATTCCCGTCTTAATTTGTGAGTTTATATTTAAAGATTCATTCATTTATACAACAAAAAACAAAATACAAGCTCCTCATTAGTAGCGATAATAGGAATCTGTGGGCCCTTATTTTCCGTTCATAGCTAGAAATCCGTAGATTTCAATTTTCTTTTCCGGAGCTTATGCCAGCTTGAGAGCATCTTTTAAGGAACATGACCCTTACCCGACGATAAAAAGCCCCATCCCAAACTGTGCAATAAAATATGGACACTATTCACGCCATATGGTCCGCTCGGGCGTTCAAACTACCAACGTCGAAAATGCATGAATATTCAGTATCTTATTACATCTCTTCTAGCAGAGAAGAGTTATACATATTTTCACCGTTGTCTTAGTCCATTAACATAGGTTGGGTTGTCTTATCACCTCTGATGAATATGTTTCAGTCTAGACATGTCTATTTTGATATTTCAAGTTTCAGTTCATGATAAATTACTGAATAAAAAGTATTGAAAAAGTATTTTCTAAGGGCTGTTTAATGGTTTGTATTTGTTGATTAAATTTTGTTCTTCAATTTCTTGCACAGTATAGACATGTTTTGAAGCAGGAATTCCCATTTTCGGAGTTATTTATATTGCTTTTGTGAAGAAATGCTCTGTCATTTGATGATTGTGTGCAGCCTAGATATTTGTACATTCAATTACATAGATAACACTTAACTCAAATATTAGATTTCTCTTTACTTCAAAAAGGTTTGGTAGAGTGCTTGAATGAATAAGTATAATATAAATTTTACATTCATAGTGTTTTGTTGCCCTCTTTACAGTGAATCTCCAAAATATGACTATGGAAGAATTCGTTTAAAATATCCAGGCTGGCGTTTACTTTTCACTAGTTTTATTTCATTAATTAGAATTTGTGTATAGTTAGTAGTAGATACAAATGCTAAAACTTAGTCCTTAATTCCACAAGAGGTATTTGTCCAGCTAGTTCTATCCCTTGTTCATACAAGACATACAGTTACCTCTCTGGCAGAGGGTTTGACGTAATTTGTCTAGACAAATTTTGGGTTTATTTTTATCATTCGCAAAAATAAAAGATCCCACGTATTAGAATGGGAGTGTTAGGTTTTATATAGTTTCTGCAGTCAATATCTAGTTATTTTACCATTTCATTTATGTACAAAAAGTGAATTTTTTCAGAATTATGTTCCAGGGAAAGTTTAATATTTTGATGAAAGCTATACAATGATACTGCCCATGGACATTTCCTGAAGATAAAACGATAGAATTATATCACGTATTTTAATCCTATATTCACGAATAAAGTTCTAAGTATGCGAAAATTTGAGTGCTGTATATTGGTGCCATTCAAGTTCCCAAATCTGAAATTTCAGTTCATGGCCTGTTTGCCTAGATTATGAGGCATGTTGCTGTATAGACTAGTAACAGCAAAAGTTAAGTTATTGGCGATATATACATAACGTACTTTTGTAAGGACTTAATTTTATAGAAATTCAAGTACATGATCTGTAACATTTACATATGATTAGAAGAAAAAGCATTTTGCAACAGTTCTAAATCAAAAACAAAGTTAGAAGACTCACCTTTTTATGCACTACCTCTGTCTTCTTCCGTTGCTGTTCAGTTGCTTTCTGTACTGTTTTCAAACTGAACATATTTTCCAGAAGATCATAATCTACTTTTAGGCTGTCCAACGGTGTCATTTGGATTTCTTGCCAGACATTTTTGTCTGCAATTCAGAAATGGAAAAATTCAAGTAGGATTAAGTAATTAAACAGGCACATTTCTATCGATCAATTTCGAGTTGAATTCAATAACAATTCCTGTAGTGTAATGATTATCAGTCTAGCCTAGCAAACTCAATTTCTATGGACAGTTCTATCCACAAATATGACCGTCTGCCAAACTTCGTAAATATTGAAATCAATGCCACGTTTTTCATTTTTCTGTTTTGCATGGTGGCCAAAATCATTGGAAAAAAAAACAAAAAAAACCCCAAAAAACTTAGTATATCTCTGAATTTTTGAGAGGAGGTATTATTTCTATTGATATTCGGACCATCCTGATCTTGGTTGTTTTTCATACAACGTTTCAGCCGTTGCACTCTATGGCCTTCGTCAGGTATCATCTGGTAGGTGTGGGGAAGTAACGAACACGCCCACCAGATGATACCTGACGAAGGCCGTAGAGTGCAACGACCGAAACGTTGTATGAAAAACAACCAAGATGAGGATGGTCCGAATATCAATAGAAATAAAAAAAAATAAAATCTTGTTATACGATTTCCAAAATTAGAAATGGTGAACAGTTTTTTTTTTTCAAATGAGAAAATTAGAAGGTTCTGAGTAGCATTCGTCATTGATGTAAGAACCATCTGTCTGGGTGCGTTTGTGGGGGATAGTTGGGGTGGGGTAGGGGAAACAATTATACTCACTTTTTAGCTGATTGGAAGGCACTTTGGTCCACTGAAAAGAACGAAGTTTTTGTTTGGGTTTCTGTAGGTTTTGCGTCCGTAATACAGGAACCGTTTGGGGTTTTATGACACCAAAGGGTGGAGGTGGTGGTGGAGGAGGTGGGCCTCCCATGCCAGGGGGAAGAGGCGGTGGTGGTGGCGGCGGCGGTGGCCCTCCCATGCCTGGAGGCAGTGGAGGGGGTGGAGGAGGAGGAGGTGGAGGGGGCCCACCCATGTCTGGCGGAAGAGGTGGTGGCGGGGGCGGTGGAGGTGGCCCTCGACGGATGGGAGGAAGGGGAGATGGAGTCCCATCCGTTCCAGGCGGAGGCGGTGAAGGCAGTGAAGAAGGACCACCCAAGTCGGTTGGGAATGGCTGTGGAGGCGGAGTTGGTTGTGAAGGACCATTTTTATCGGATGAGAGAGGAGGTGGAGGAGAAACATTTTTTTCTTGATTGAGTTGAGAATGAAATTCATCAGGTAATGGAGGAGGAGGAGGAGGCTGTGGTGGTTGGGTTGAGTTTGTTCCTTTACTTGACAAAGTCTGTGTCTTAGCACTCGTATCGAAATCAGTCTGTATAGGGGAAGGAGAAGAGTGTGAAGGCACAGAATTTTTTGTATGTTCGTCTCTGACGCAAGATCCTTTATGGCCTCTAGTCGTTACCGTTTCGACCTGCTGTTGCGAATTTTGTTGTTTTTTCACTGGACAATGTTCGGAAGATGAGAAGGAATTAGACTTCGACGGATCGATGTCAGAGTGAGCCAAATACCCAGAGGGTACAGTCTGCGTCAGTTTATTGCACGGTGAATCCACAAAAGGATCAGCGTCAGACCGTTCTAAGAGACATACCTTAGAAGAATTTGAATTTTCATTCTGGTTGACCGTTGCTTCCCGCAGAGGGGGTTCAGGTTTCCTGTTCATCACAGGTAGGCACCCGATTAATGTGGATTGAACTGCCAAGCCTGGAATATGAGAATTGTTCGGCGTTTTCCTTCGCGTTTGCACACATTTAAGCTTTTGCTGGTGTTCTGCAACGCTTGCTTCACTTCCGGACCCAGTAGTACTGTCCAATGTCATGGAATGGTGAAGACAGTCACCAGACTGGAATTGGTTGGCTTGCTCGTCATTATCCTGGCGAGGACTCGAACTATCAGCAGCAGACAAAGATATACTTTCGCTTTCCACTGATGACACTGACGACAGATCCCACTCTTCAGGAGAAAGTTTTAGATCACTAACCTCTTCATTCATCGGTGTCATAGCCGACGATAAAGAGTGCCTTCGCGCTTGCCTCTTGAGATTTTCTACTCGCTTGCGAGACTTCTTCATCTCTCTTGACGACAATCTGGAAAGTTTATTGCGATCAAATTCTGGATGAGAGCAATTGCTTGGTAATTTGCTCTTCAGATGTTTGTTATTTGAACCAAATTGCTGCGACGAGTACCGATGATCGATGGAGATAGTTTCATCGGGATCTGAGCCGTAGGTTGAATCAGCAGTCGTGTGAGAAGTGTTCAAAGTATCGACGGAGAGGGTCTCCGATCGATATTCGTTTTCACTTCGGTAACGTTGCAGCTCAACCTCCGTCTCGATGTCGACCAATAGTTTCTCCAGAAAAAGTGATTTGTCAAGATACAACAGGTTCTGAGCGATTGATTCCATGATTGTCCATTGGTGGTCGCTAAGAATAAGAGAAAGAGAAAATGGTATTATTTGCATATATAAAAGAGTAAATAGTTTTAACCTTAAAAAAAAAAATTATGAGATTTTGGAGATGAGATACCTTACTAATTCAGTAAGCGAGTCTTTAATCTGTATCTTATATAAGACAGGATCTTGGTCAGAACACTTCTGGTTAGTGTTTTATAGTAAAGGTATTTTTTTCCATTCAAGGTCTATTTTCCCCCCACTCAGACGCAACGTTCGAATAGGTAGAATTAGAGGGACCAGCATACGAAAGTTTTTAAAACTCATTTCTTAAGCATAGATTATCGAAAGGGTTTATTTGCACAATGCGATATATAATATAGATAAATGAATAGTACTAGAAACTGCACGAAAAAAGATTTTCATTTTAGAGATTTCATAAATTTTATATAACCTTGAATCATCTTACGATGTTATGCAAGTTATTTTCCGATCGCTGTTAATGTAGTGTTCAAGATATTATTTCTGTATATTTATGTGTTGTTTTGGGAGATGAACGTTTCAAAGAAGAACGGCGTTGGAATCTGAAGAGTAAAAAGCCAAGACTTCATTTTGAAGAATTTATTCAAAACAGAAACGGCAGGTAGATAAGATTGATTTGCATGACAAATTTTCGCCAGAAAAGTTCATGATTGGATAGATTTTATTGCCCACATTTACTTGGTACGTACTGTGTGTTTGTGATTAATACATCACAATTTTGCACGATGATGCACCACAAGGGGCAGCTCAAGTTTCCCGTCAGCCTGTAATCTAATTAATAACGGTCCCACCCTGTAGTAATCTACTCGGCCTCTGAAGGGGAGCTCACTAAATCTAAGGGCTGTTTAGATTTAGCTTGCAATCTTATATTCATTATCATTCTTTTAATATTTCAATATTTTTATTTATGTGATAAGTTTTGATATCACACAGACACACACAGAGAGGAAAATATCCAGTCATTCCCAATATCATGAGAACGAGAGAGCTTGTGTACTGTGTGAATGTTGCATTCACAATGACCGAGCTAGCCCTTCATATCTTGAGCAGTTTTTTCCTTCAAAATATTGCATCACATAGATCTGTCAGTTTTTGGGGGGCGAGTTGGGAGTTTGACTTACCAGGCCTATGAAGTTTTTTCTGCAGCAGGTAAGCTATTTTTAGCGGTACATTAGCATTTGTCATTCAAAATAATTAAATATTTTGGCGATAGGGAAGGAGATTTGATGAATGAGAGCCGAAAGGTATCAAATTTGCCTAAAATTGGTCTTTAGTCTCAGTGCGTTAAATGAGACCTTTGGACATTCTTGAAAAGATTGGAGTTGATAAACACACGTGTGATACTATGCCGAATGTTACAAGCAGATATTTTGTAAATTCCTTGGTACAAGTGAAATATACCTAAAACCGACCGGGGAAAGTGAATCTAGTTCATATATTTGGGCTCGTTCAAAACACACAAGCTGGTTTGAAGAGTACTTCTGAGAAGCCAGAATTAGGGAATGTTTTTTCCTACAAGCCCAAGGAGACAGTAATGGGTTTTGAGGATCAGATTTTCGATCGAAAACATAGCAGGCCTTCTAAAACTAATCAATTTAAAGCCTATTTCACACGCTAAGAAAGTCGAGGGTAGGCCAATAGGATAAGGAGTTCACGGTCGAATTGTGAAGACCAGTTCGAAACAGGGCAGAATATTAGTTCTGATCTCTAAAATCATGAGGAATCTCGCCTTCTGAAAAATATTAATTCAGATTTCCTAGTAAAATTTTACCCATATACGACGTCAACCCTACTCAGTCCCTTTTTATGAGTATTGACCAACCAAAGGAGCAGCCAAAACCAGTTGCCAAACGAACTCTTGTCGTTAGCCGTAGTGGCCGGACTTATAGAGATAGAAGAACGGTGTTGGAAACTGAAGAGCAAAAAGCCAAGATTTCAACTTTAAGAATTTACTTAAAGCAGAAACGGCCGGCGGCAAAAGTCAGATCCTTGTTTTTTGGAGTGCAGGCTTGAACCCCGGAATAGACCACGAACCATGGCCTTCGCGCTACAAGCTCTCCCCTTATGTCTCGTGAGGTGATCGATTACAGACTGACTAACATTAAACTTTGAAGAAAAGCATCACATTGCTTTCGATACTGGACAAGCTAACGATAAAATAGACAAACACTTGGTTTCCATTAAGACACGTGTTATGCCACCTGTATTTATTGCTTCATTTTGTGTGTCACCTCGATGCCAGTTTCTGGCGATGCTTTGACCGCAGCACCAGAACTTCGTCCTTTCATAATTGCACAACGTGGGGAAGGGGCGGTAACTTACGAACGGTATATACTATTGTCACTTGGTGATCATCAATTAGGACACTATTCACGTCATTATTATCCTATAATTGTACTTTGATATAGAGTTCTCGGGATAATCCTTGGCTGGGTAAGAATAGATTTTACTATTATTTGTATAACTACAATTGTCCCAGACACGAGGGAACGTTCTCAATAGTCACCTATGGAGCAGATAAATGGAACCTAACAACTTCCAAACTAAGAATCATACAACGTGCAAAAAGATCATGCTTGAGAGACCCAAAGTCAGCACAGTATCTTAGAGGAAAACTCAAATGGCAATGGACAGGCAATGTTGAAAATGTCAGAAAACCACTGGACATCGACTTACAACATGAACTTGAGGTAGAGGTACAGCAACCAGTCAACTACGGCCTGACCAGCGTCGGACTTCACCGACCGGCGAAGGGGTGCAGTCCGGCTTAGGGGTCTTGTCGTATTGACGCCCACGACCGAGAAGTCTAGAGGATCTTGGGAAGGTATAAGCCGAAGGACAGGCGTTAGAAGGCTGAACGGTGTAATGTTTAATATAAATATTTCCTCGCAATTTCAATTGATTCTCGGTAGACATTCGCTATTGTTTGTTTCTATCAGTGCATCAGTTAGTCAAAGGGGTAACTAAGTTTCAGTACTTACCTAACTTCATTCTCTGAATCTATCTGCTTCAAGGATTGTAAAATGCCCAGAAAAGATTCTGCGTGAGGAGTGCCAAGAACCTGAAGAGAGAAGAAACAGCAAACAATTCATCAGCTGATTCCTTAATCAAATTATATATGTGGGGAAAGGACATTATTGGTGTATTACTACCTTAAATCTGAAATAAAAACATGCAAGGTTAATAACGGTTGATTGTGGTTAGCTGTATCAAATTAGGATTTGATATAATGAAATATAAAAGTTTATTATAATGTACAATATTTCGTGTATAGTACTGAAATATTCGTAGGTCTTGAGAAATAAAATCTAATATTTTGAGCTTGAAAATGAAGACATTTCCGATGATTATTCGCGGTCTCAAGTCTCGCTAAAACTGATTCTTTGCTATCCAATCAAATTATCTAAAATGGTTTTGATTGAGAAATATTTGAGAATTTCAGACCAGCATGGCTGTTGAAATGTAAGAATTTGTCTAAACAGAACCCAAAAGGAAATATTTGACAAAAACACACTGGTTGCATGTACAACATTGTGTGGCTGTAATTCAAATAGAGTATTGGCGATTCCATAAGAAATTTTGTGATCAATTCGATTCATATCAAGAGAAAGTCTTTCCCCGATTACTTCAGAATCAGAGACCAAAAGAAACGAGGTATCACAGTCGAACATTTTATTACGAGAAAATTCTGACGAATAGTTCTCATCTTCACAGAATTTTTGCAGAAACTGATGTTGCAAAAATGAATTTGTTTCCGATTGATTAAACAATCTAAAGCTGTTGAGAAATTAAGAGAAAAAAAGGCTACAACTGGTTTTCTGGAACCTTACTACATTTCGATTGTATCCAAATCATGTATCCATTTGTGTTCAACAAGTTACGTCAAAACTACACTTACAATGAGATATTGAAACATGTTTCATAGCTTATTAAATTACGAACGCTTTTCCTTACGTCACTTTTATTTCGAGAATTTTGGGGGAAAAATCTGCTCTCTTCGCCCTCTATCTTTTTTATGAACTCAATTAACTCCTTCAAATTTGGTCAAAACGAAAAGCTTTTTGGCATTCATAGATCTGTCGACTTATGTCGAAGTTGAAAATTCAAATCATGCCAATTTTCAGTTTTTCAGGAGAGTTAATAGTAAATGCACGCAAGAATTTACATTTTAATAACTTTCAACAAACGTTTAAAAGCAGAAATCATAGCGTATTCAAGATATGGTATTAAAGTTACAGGGAAACAGTGATCTACCCAAGAAAATGTTCCATGAAATGACCAATGTTTTCAAAGTAAAATTATCGTAAAATTATTGATAAGTCATGGCGTTCATTTGGTTGATGCCAAAGTTTCTAGCGTCATCTTCTGCACAATCTCGATGAAATCTCAACTATTGTTGCAACCACTCAACTGTTGTACGTCGCTCACACGCATCAGGATAGATTCTGAAGCCAAGCAATTGGCCCCACCCCCCATGAAATTACGGAAACATCAGTCAGAATTTAGCTATGTCTTTATCCATACGCACACACTCCGATATGACTGTCACTGGCATTCCAAAAATCCAAGAAAATAATGGTTACTACTATAGGTTCCTATCAAGGATCCTGGTAACGTATGGTCTATCACAGCCTTTCGTCTGAGACCAAAGTGTTGTATCTGCACTTTGAAGCCTCCGGGCAGAGTGGATCAACAATATCCTTGATTCCTCAAGATCCCAGAATCCTTGTACAGTAGGCTAAGGACTCGTCCAGAGAGCCTGCTCAGTCCTGCTTGCTCTAATGTCCAAGTGATATCGAACTTAGGCACTCTTGCACCGTGCCTGCACGTTCGCGACCCCACTTAAAACTCGACCATGGTTTTGATCTGGTTTCACATTTGCAGTCGTGGGGATGCAAATAAATAAACTGAGCTTTATAACCAAGATCAAAGTGTAGTATCTATTATTAGCTTGATATTTGATAAGCCTCCAATGTTTAATGACTTGAACCGCAATTGCCGTGTAAAGAAAAAAAACTAAAATTACAATATTTTTCTTTATTTTCAGGCTAAAAACCTCGCAACCAAGTAACTGCACGCTATAGTGACACCAAATCGTGACTAGATCCGATACTTTCAACATTTGAAGCATATTTCCACGAGAAAAAGTCTAAAACTTTCGGTAGTGTAAAACGAGAGATAGCCAAGTTATAAATATAACCACCTTTTATACCTCATTTCCAAAGTTGATAACTTATGCTACAGAAACATAGTACAAAACCAATATGTATCATGCTAACAAAATACTTGCATGCAAGATGCATTACACTGCGCGCCCAAACGGATGGAAGGAGGAGAAAACATGCCTTCAGAGAAAGTTACCAAGTCTTCAGTTTCTAAAACAAGATTCTAAACACTTATTGTACAAGTTTACACTTTTTTTCGCTGGTCTCTAAAACTGCTAAGTAAGCAGCATCAGGATAAAGAAGTTGCTTTAGACATCTGCAACAGTAAGAGGTGGAAAGTTCACATTATGGGATCATGGAAAGTCAATAGCCACACTGAAGAGATGTAATACATCGAAACAGCTGTCTGTGGATGACACAATAATAATATACATGCACACACACACACATTTTTTGTTGCGGTTCATTCATATGAACAACTTGGAGTATAGAGCTGCATCTTCTCTGTTGCTATTTCAATAGAAAGAGGTATTACAAGATGGAGTTGCTAGCCAACATCCACCTCTATTCCTACTTGGAACCAGTTATGGCAACTGCCAACCAAGTTTTCTTTCTTTCAGTACCCTTCTTAGTTGGACTGCCTTAAGGGGCTGATGGGTTCTAACTACTCTGCTATTTACCCATAGATAGGAAATGCATGCCTTCCCCAGGGCATTATGCAGAGTGAACGTAAACAGTCATAGCCTAAACTCGAACTCAGTCAAGCCACTCTGCGCCTTTTCAACCGCAGTATCTGAATTCTTTCCACAGATTTAGCTCAGTTATTTTGAATAAAATACCCGTCTTCAATGCCAAAAGGAACACTTACAGGCTTTTCAGTAAGAATAAGAATGCTCTTACTACGTTAGCGAATAGTAAAAAAATCAAAGCTGAATTAATTCTAGTGAAATGAATTGTACAGTTTACTATCTCCGAGACTTGTTCTGAAAATAATTGCTGGAGAAAACCTAAAGCTTAATTAAACGGCAAAATCTGACCTTATGTTCAGTGGATTAGATTTCTTTTGAAAGGAAAAGAGTTTTAAACGTTGTAATCTCAGGAAACAAAAGGATAAACGATGTAGACACGCGTTATGTAATTTGTGTAGATTATTCGTATTATTCTTGAATTATCAAGCTAAATGAAGAGGATAAGTGCGGTTGTGTATTACATAGATCACAGTATGGTAGAGTAAATTCGGCGTCAAAGTTGATCACGTCTGACAGATCTGCATACAATGGTTATTTACTGCTGAATCAAAGCGTGTCCGTAGACAGAAGCTACAGATTTCGTTAAGCTTCATTCTTGGTCACGATCGTTAGCAAGCTTGTGGACAATCACTGATGCTGCGAGTTTAATCTTCACTGGATGCTCCACTACCATCGCCTTGTGCCAGACTAAGCTGAACTGTGTAAAGTATGTGGATTAATTAGCTACGCATTGTGTGAGGTGTTCGAAATTAGGTAAAAGCTAATATTTCGAATGCTGATATTCGAAGCAGACTAATAATTAGATCTTGTAATAAGCCAATCTTAGTAAAGATCAAGTCTCCAATATGCCTACTCATAAGACTCAGGGGGGATGAGAACAATCGAGAATTGTTGGAAACTGTACAAATAGAACTTGAAAAGAAAGCTATCAGTCATTTTTATGTGAGTACTTGGATAATTGGAAACAATTCGCTGTAATGGTTGTCCTAACACAGTGATGAATAACCAATGACACACTGCAGGCTTTATAATTGACATGCGATGGACTTTAAAAGGAAAAAACATTCATAATCCTAGTTTTATATGTATAACTGTGCTAAAAAGGTTCGCTATCACTGTCCTAGTGACTCTACGAAGTTAACGAGAAATCAATATAATTACCACAATCCTTATAACATCCTCACAAACTTATTTTTCGAAATCAATAACGATGCAAAATATACAGTACATATAACGAGCAACTATTTCGCCAGAAGACCATTATCAGTGGACCTATGGTGATAGAATAATGTTGATATCACAGAGTTTACAAGCATCAGAATGTATTTGGAGCCATTGACTACATCATGAGAACACAAACCTAATCAGCTACAAAAAGGATCTGGAAACTATGTTTAGTCTCAATTGAGAAAACTTTATAATACTACGAGATAGATATGGGAGTTTGGGTTCGGAAGAGCCAAGAGCCATTTCATATTTTGTCCGCTGCCTATTTGTGAGCAGTTTGAGGAAACAAAAAGCCAAGAGCACCGAATGAAGCATAAAAATGGAGTAAAATAATGATAAAGATACAATAGACTTGCATCAATACGGCACATCCAGGAAGGCAACTAAAATGGATGAACTGAAAAATACATCATGCACACGCACACACTGTGTTCGTTGTTATCAAAATGAAAGTTCAATCAAAAGAGTTATAAAGTAAACTAAGATTAGGATGTTAAGCCATTTTCATTGTAGTCTACATGTTAAAAAAAAAAAAAAAAAACAATTACGCTGACAGAAAATGATTCAGCAAGATGAACATGTCCACTACCAAGGCAGGCAATCGAAAAGTCAAACATGCAAAAAAACAACGAAACAAACATTGTCCATACTGCAGGCCAGAACTCTTACAGGAACCACCTACCCTCAGGGCCTGTGCCGGCATAAGTCGTGAGGATGCTTTTGTTTTATCTTCTATGGGATAGAGTTTACCAGGGCCATCTGACTCAGAAAGTCCTAGCCCTTGTGTTTCATAGTCTATATTACTCGCTCGACGCCGTGACAGACGCTCTACCCAACTGACACACGGCGAGATGCCTTTCTTTTTCATTACAACATGAAACTGTCAAGAAAAAAAAAGTCAATACAAAATGAATTTGGGTATTAATCTTGTTTTGGACCACTCTGTTTTCAAGGTGGTCCATTATCGGAATTTTTTTCAGATAAAAACTCCAGTCTTGCATATATAATTCTTACATTCTAATTTGAACGATTTGTCCTGAACCTTTTCTGCTGACGAATCAACGTCGCCTTGCAAAGGACAAAATTCAAGTGGAGAATGTCGAATAATGAACGAACAAATTAAAGATCTAACAAAATCGATAAATGTGTGGCCGGTTAAATGTCTACTTTGTTCTAGTTCAACACCCCTGGATTACCCGTCGTCTCAGGTTTGTGTCTTAGAACTGGAGTCTAAAAATGTTGAGCGCGCTAGAATTACAGGTTTTCTTACACACCTTATCCAGAATAATCAAATCTACACGAGTGACTTTGGCATGCTACAGTTGTACAACTGATGTCTAACTTTCACATTTTCATCACCAACATCACTGGGCAATTGTTCTACAAAGTGTGCGGAAAAACATACCTTTCAAGGATTGGACTTAGATGCCACCAAAAATCAAATTCTGAACCTCTTGATAACGAATCACCGATAATTAGTTTTTTTCTAGTGGTGTCCAATGAATGAAGCCATTAACAAATGTCTAGGGATCAGAACCCACTATTCATCACTTTAAATGGATTTTAATAAGTGTTCCTTAGTTGCTCCTATGTCCGGAAATATGATGAGCATTCTAGCCTTTCAACACAGAACATTTAGAAAGAGAAAACCATGTAGCAGGTGACATACAAACGAATGCCTAACAAATTTGCATCAAACTTTTATAGCATCAAGTGATTTACTTATTCACGTCCTTGTGGTTGTAATAGTCATTAAACCCCGTTAAACGTAGTTATATAGAAACAGTTGTTTTCCATTTGCTTTAAGCCCATGATATTTGTTAAGAATTATCCATTGATTGTTTGACACTAATTGCAAGTGAGACAGACGGAAGGATTTCTAAACAAGAAACCCATTTTTGAAATCATAACTTTGAATATCATTGAAGGGTTTTATAAACAACAGAAATCTACCAGAATCTTAAAAGCAAATAGATATTTGAAATGAATAGTACTTAATCATTCGTGTCTCAAAAATCAAGCGTAGGCTTATCAAAAGAAAATAGCCAGAGATTGGAATGGAAAAGATATAGAAAAAAGAGAAATCATCGCAAAAAAGATTTAAATGGAACCCTCAAAAAGAAAGAGAAAGTAAAAGTCCTAACAATGGAAAAGGTTCAATTGATAAGAGCGGTGATGTCCATTAGTTAAGTGACTGTAATTTGTTACTATGTAAATTCAAAAAAAGAAAAAAAAAGGCGCTAACAATCTAGGTCTAGGAATAATTGCATTTTGTAATCTAATTTATACCCACAATTAAATAGATTTATACACGACAGCAAATATCAAGTTTCTAGCATTAAACTGTTTCTAATTATCAGACAAAAGAATCACGTTCAGAAACAGATTAAGTTGAAACTGTGTTGAAGTCATTGTTTGGAATGGGAGGCAGTATCAGATTGACACACGCGCTTAAGGGGCTGCAGCTCAAAGGCTTCCAATCAGCTATAGAAACTACAGAGATTAAGTAGAGTTATTTAATTTCGGAAACTCTCAGACTATAACAAACTTGATATCCTAGCAATTGAATATCATGTTCAAGATTTTACTGAGGTTTTAGAGATGTGTCCCCTTAAAATGCACGGAGAAAGTTTTAACTAAGATTTGTTAGCCTAATGATATTAACTTTTTTCCTTCGGTCTGTAACAACTTTATCGAATAGGTTTCAACTCAAACGTAATATCACTGGTAGAATGAATTAAACAAACGTCAAAAGCTTTCACTTTAAATCATTACCCATGGTGAGTGACTCAGCAAATTCTGGTGGTATGGAGAAAAATATACAATAGCCATTGTTTCGTAATTTAGCTCCCCCCTAAATAAAGACAAAAAAACAGCAAACCCCCCCCCCAAAAAAAAACAAGCACAAAACAAACAAACTTGAATTTGTTTGAGCAAGTTCCGGCACCCAGTGAAAATAGGGAAGAATAGACAATAGTCAGGAATTAAAAGGCATTGACAGAAGTATATTGTATAGTAATGTGTTTGTTTATTCAAATTTATCAAAAATGATTTCTGTACATGAACTACGATGACAAATATAAGCACTGAAACAGATGTTTACTTCTAAATGTTTTTATTTGAAAAATAAAAATCGATGTTAGTTTTTGAGAACCCCAGGGATGTATTCTCACTCGAATCCCTAGAGACAAGTTTGAAGTCATCGTATATAATGGTCACGTAGTGTCAACATTTTAAAAAAGTTTCATGTTATGATTTAAGTTTACGAAACCGGTCGATCTCAGTACGAATTATAATGAGATCGGTACGGTAGCACTAAATGTAGTAATAATATGAATCCCCATAGGTCTGATCTTGTTCTAGATGTAGGACCGTCGAAATATATTTGACTTCAGTCGCTTTGGTTGTAGAGTCAGTTTTATTGGAAATATTGGTTGAAAGAGAATGAGGTTAAACTAGGTATGAAGTTTCTTCAGCCAAGCAAAGAGCCTCTTTCGTCTGACCACACTGAGGGTAGATATGTCGGAAACACCTCTGCTGAAGCTGTGGCGAGTTGGTAGCTTTTTATAAGTTTTTATTGTTTAAGCCATGTTGATCATACATATACATATCGTGACTATTAAGGAGACCTTCACTCATTCGACCAAATCTACAATTCTGACCTGAGGTTAAATGTATCACAATCAAGTATCCTCACCTCAGTAGAGGAAAGTTATTTACACAATCTATGTTTCAGTTTCAATCTCTAAAAATCGTCAAAGGGGGAATGATTGAACTAAGGAGCTGAAAATATCAGAACCACAACAACAACAACACCACCACCGACAACACACACACACACACAAACAACAAAGAAAAACAAAAAACAAAACAGAACTTTTTGCATGGGATACAACGGATACAAAATATTTGTGACATACTCACATTCTGACAGATTGCTATGAACATATCTTGGTGACGGTTCAGCTCTCCTCGGTTACAGTTATGGGCCAGTGTCAAAATAGCCTCGTCGTGTCTCTTGTCTTGTTCGAATGTGTCACACTGGATTGTCAGTTTGTCGTCGTTCAATTTCCGCAATTCCTTGAGCACTGCCTCGATGTTCAGGTCTACATTGGAAAAAGGAATAATTCATACAAGTATATAATCAACACAAAATACCCCCACCACCAATCGAAATCGAATCTGCTGGAGTATCTTAGTTCATATGAGCTGATACCTTCGTTTGTTACTTTTTACCGATCTAAGTCTGACAGTAAAACTCAGTTATCTTTATAGATTTATGCAGGACCTCACATGGAGAGACTACAAGACAGCACAGTATAGCTGGGAAAAAGACAAGAGTCAGGGACCTCATAGAATCCATTAAAAATCTCAAATGGCAGTGGGCTGGTCATGTTGCAAGAATGGCAGACAACCGATGGACACCGCGACTCACGACATGGATCCCCCGAGATCACATGCGCAACCGAGGCTGGCAGAATATCAGATGGAGAGACGAGCTAGACAAGTTAAGGAAGTACTGGCTCCGCAACGCCCATGATGGAGAAGTGTGGTGAATCCTGGGGAAGGTCTATGTCCAACGACAGACGTTAAAAGACTGATGATGATTAAGCTGCCCAGATTAACCTGTAGACTTAAGACGCACGTTTTATATTTTTTGAAATTCGAGAAAATCGCGAGCTCTACATCTTCAGTCTTACCGAATCACATATATATACTATATCACCTACATGTACTATTGTGTTGGATACAATATGATATTTGGATTCCTTTTTCGGAAGAAATTGCATCTTATAGGCCGGTAGATACGGTAGTAGAGTCTTGACATTCATCTGCCATCCTGGCGAAGACAAAGTTGACACAATGTCATTATGAAGTAAGTACCGGCATAAAATTCAAAGTTGCATGATGGATGATCAAGAACTTTCCCGATTCCCTCGGCTTGCGACTCAGAGCGTACTCTGTACCCTAATTCAGTGCAATGGGGAGAAGCTACTGGGGATTGAATCCATAATATTAGGACAGCCTGCAGATTTTCACGATGGAACAGTAACTACTGGATTAGAAAAGTTATAGGCTGCATAAAAATTTCCAGACTTACGGTTTTTGATATTTTGGTAATGAGAATGGATTAGTCCAACTTAGGCTATCGACACGACTGATACTTTTTAATTATGGCAAAGGAAAAGTATACAGTTTCACGATACCATATATTCGCTAACTTAGGCTCATTACGGTTAGTGATAACTACCAAAATGTTCTTTTGGGGAAAACTCGCTGGTCCGAAGCCAGAGTCAAAGGAGGGTTAGGCTGGCAACTTCAACCCGTAAAACCAACTTGCTACTATCCGGGGTAATTCCTCTTCAGAAATGCCCGTGACGCATATTAATGAAAGCCAACGGATAGTCAGTTCACCGAACAACCTCAGCTCTGAATAGAAAAGCTAGGATTGGGACCTAAAACATCAACCCTGTTCAAGAGCTGGATTTAAGACCAAAGCGGAGCTGGAGAAGATCAGTCGAGAATAAGGCAAAGATCGTACTGACATAGGCTTAACCGAGGGGAGAACCACGCCCTCTAGTATGGTGTAGTAGTATCCGTACGCCTCATAAGGGTTATCATCTTGGCTATTGCATAGAGTGTATATACACTGAATATACAGCCAATAGAGATGAAAGCTCATTCACCGGATTTCATGAAGTCTTTGTCATTCCATCAGACAGCTTCCTTCGTGTTTATTAACACATAACTCAAGAGTGAGACGAGAAAACTAAATCTTTTGTATACATTTTAGTATTCTGTACACTTTGGTTATTTCTTTTCAGTACTGTAATGCTCTCCTGAAACTATCGGCTTCAATAGTTTTTTTTTCGTTGGAAGTATTTACAAGTCAAGAGAAAGTTTTTCCACATCTCAGCGAATAGACAATAATGGCATGCTGCTTACCTGTGAATTCTTCTCTGATCTTGCTGCGTTCGTAAAGTTCGTCAGTTGCAAACAAGATGCAGTTTATGAAGGCCATGAGATTCCTCTTGTAAGCGATTACCTCCGTCGTCTTCAGTTCATTAACGATGAAACTGAAGCGGTAACGTTCGTGCTTGCCAACCTAAAGGGGAAAAAAACGAGAACCCAATTAGAGCAAACAAATGTTATGCGTAGATCGAACCAAAAGAAGTGTACCCTTTACAGAACCCAAGGGGTTATAATCGATGTGCTTTCCAAATGTTGAATAATGGGCTGTGAATGATGATTCTGCTGTTCGAATAGGAGTTCTTGGTTCTGTAAAACTCAACATTGGAAACACGATGGACTAATAGTTACAAGTTAGTGACTTTAAGTAGTCCGCTCGAGTCTTACTTGTAAGGTGAAACAAAACAAAAAACCTCATAACGCATACGGAGATCGATAAATAATCGTTCTTTGAGATTGTATCGAACAGAACTATTCTCGGTTCCAATTAAAAGTAATTTTTTTCCTGCGGTATCATCGACCCGATAGTAGAGTTTAAACATATCTAGCTTGAAAAAATGTTGCATTTACAGACACGTGTTAAAGCACAACGAAATATTCGACTATTAAGAGTCGAATTACAATGACCGATCAGAAGAAAAATTCGAACGTTCAAAATTTCAATTTGGGAGCTAACAAAAGGAAAAGAAAAAAAAAGGTTGCTAAAAAGTCATCCAGGTGTAATATTGTCAGGCGAGACTCAGGACTATGAGAATGGACCCTCAACTTCATGCGTGCGAAGAAGGGATTGTTTTAAGCTGTCGTAATGTCGTGAACTGCATGCGGTGGTCATCACAAATGAGCTCAAATCAGGTAAGAGACTTATTTGAAATAAGATATTTGAACAGATGTGATTGTGTGTAATTTCAATTACGTTTCCTTGAATCAGCAAAAATAGAAACTTACATTTTCCTTAGAAGAAGGAAAAGGATAGAAATTTGATTGGCTGCATGTGGAATAATTCCTCAAAGATTTATGAAGTAGGTCATTGGATCTTCTGAATCTTATCCAATTATTATAGGCAATAATATATCGTAAGACTTTACTCATGTACACACGGACAACCCCATCGTTCAGTCAGAGAGATCAACTCCATTCACGGTCGCCTCGATTCCCAATTAAAAGAGGTTCAATATAGTAGATGCCATCCTAGTATGATTCTTCGCTTGATTTCTTCTTTTGAGGGTCTCATGGAGATTCGTTAACCTAACCAAGAGACAGATCCGCAAATTGAGAACCATGCAACGTGCACATGAAAGAATTATGCTGGGCCTCACGTGGAGAGACCACAAGACAGCACAGTACACCTGAGAAAAGACAAGAGTCAGGGACATCATAGAATCCATTAGAAATCTCAAATGGCAGTGGGCTGGCCATGTTGCAAGAATGGCGGACAATCGATGGACATTGTGACTCACGACATGGATCCCCCCCCGAGGTCACATGGGCAACCAAGGCAGACAGAATATTAGATGGAAAGACGAGCTAGACAAGTTAAGGAAGTACTGGCAAATCCTAGGGAAGGTCTATGTCCAACGATGGGCATTAAAAGACTGATGATTATGAATATAGTAAATAATATTTTATGTGAATGACAAAAGTAATGTGAATAACAAAAGAAAGTTAGAAAAGTGTTACAGACCCGAGTAAGAGACAGCATACAGACAGGTATTCTAATAGCTTTTGACTAAATGTAAAAAGTATACAAGTTTCGGTTGTATATTACTAATTTGAATTCAGAATAATATTCGGACAGCAATTGTGTGACGTAATATTGTTAATACCATGAATAATAAAAACACCATACTCTAAATGTTAGCCTGTTATTGTCGTAAGTGCACTAATAGGGTGCCGGAAATGATCAAATTGAACGCTTCAAACGGAAGAACAATTATGTAAGAGGACATCAAGATTCGAGATGAAAGTAGTTGAAATGAAGAGCACGGAGAAAGACGCAGGAAGGCGAATGACGACAGCAATATTGTAGCGAATGGCTGAGAGATTCCAGACTCTTAACAGCTGAGGCCCTCGTTAATTGCAATGGGATCGAAAAACCAAAACACCCACCTATTTGATGGGAAAGATCGGAGATTCCCGAAGAATCCACACAGAATACTGGAAATTTTAGCGACAGCAACAAGTCAATACCGGCCACGCACGCATGTCTACATGAAAGTAACTTTCGCCAGATTTATCTACATTATGGATGGTGAGAAATTTAATGTATAGAGACTAACAACTCCCTTGAAGATCTTAACTTTAGAAGATATCAAATCCGTTGTTATAGATTAGGATAAAAACTAATTTCAATCCATCTTTGGTTTTGGTACATGCTCGTAACATCCATGGGATTCTAGTGCATTTGACATTTACGAATAAAAAGTTTCT
Organism: Thysanoteuthis rhombus; assembly: GCA_963457665.1. Lineage (NCBI taxonomy): Eukaryota > Metazoa > Mollusca > Cephalopoda > Oegopsida > Thysanoteuthidae > Thysanoteuthis > Thysanoteuthis major. The sequence goes on along the minus strand of OY735200.1, from coordinate 52,810,916 downwards.
ACAAGTTTAGAATTTCAAAACAGTACATCCATTTACAAAGATTGAACAGGATTTGTTTTAACTTTACATAATATAGCAAGCAAACAAGATTGCTCATCGTTTCCAGGCATACAAGAAACACATCAAGTTGAACATGAATTATGTTGGAAAACAATACATATTCATTCGAAAGTTGCCTCGATGGTTAAAGTAAGATGGCGGTATTCAAACTGTTTCGCGGAACCCTAGGGTTCTACGCAACTTTTTTTTACTGGTTCAGCGAAACTAACATTTTCGCCGTATACTTCACAATTCTTCTTCGCATAAGCGATTCTTTCACAGATTTTACTTCGATACGAACAGTAAAGAAAGAAAAAAAACAAACAAACAAAATTTTGTTTTGATTTAAAACATCTTGGTTATTTTCATGATGCGGACACTATTCAGTCAATTGTTCATACGCCTTTTTCCTCCATGTGAATATTTTCTTTTTGCGTTTATACATATTCGGATAATTCCGTTAACAAAGCCCGAATCCAATAATTATATATATATACATATATATATATGTGTGTGTGTGTGCATAGAAGGGAAAAATTGTATTCTAAAGGGTCTCCTCCCCCCACTTGAAAATTTTATTAAAGTTTGCAGATCATTGGACTATAGTGATTTATAGATCCCAAGCCCGACGTTCGCCCAGTGTGATTTTGGAAAAAAAAAAAAAAAAAAAAAAAAAAAAAAAAAGAACCGAACCTTATATCTAAAAACATGGAAAATTCTACATCTTAACCTTGCTTTGGTTGAGTTGAGTAATCTGAGAAGTTTCGTACTTGACAAATCAATTTTGTGGTCCAGATTTTACATCGGATTAAAACAAAAACAAACCGTAATCATCCATGACTGATAAACTTATCTCTGAATTGAGTCATAGAGAATAGATACTGACCATTTTCTGTAACGAGTGTTTACTGTGACTCAAACGTTTACGAAATAATGTGTTGACCAACTCTCAGACATTAATGCAGTCAATCTACCCCCCTACCCCAAACAAACAACATCGCTTCTCGACCTAATGTTCAATTCCAAGGGACCCCCACATGCACTAAAGGGATAAGATCCGGGCCAATCCCTGATGCATCCCTGAGTGGAAAGGGTGAAGGAACTCAGCGATTTCATTTTTTTCCTAATAAAAACCCGATTTTGAGGTAAGATTCTTTCAATTGGAGATAAAAACTTATCAAAGTTTGCAATAATCTTTTCGCCAAAAGAATGTACAACTAAATCCTTATAATAATGATTGTTTTTCTGCATGTACCTAATCCATCAAAACGGCACATTGTGAATAGTTACAAATACTCCGGGTACTAATTCAGAATAAAATAAATCCGGGTTTCCACCCGTTCCATTATATTTTCAGTAGGGATGGGGGATCGAATTACAATTGAAATTGAATGTCGAACTGGACCTTTTTTTCTGGTCGTCGTGATAAAGAATTTATGAATTCTGTATAAGGTGGGCAATGGGATAGAAAAATGTAAAAAAATTAGTGGCTGATCCAGGATAGCCCAAGTTGTATGTACACAACAGCACAAAAACAAAATCTAAATGAATTTCAGTGAAATGTGGACAATTAGCAAAGGAAGAAGGTTTAAATTTTGGGACGGATCAAAATATTTCGTACTCAACTCACCTCACATTGTTGTTATATGTATACAACACAATCTCCAAAAGCTCTCAATGCATTTCAGTGGAATTGGCGGTGGGCTAAGGAATAGGTTAAATTCTGAGGCGGACCCCAGGAATTTTCCGGGATTATCTCCACTGCATCGTAGCTATATTTACACTGCACAATATTTCCAATAGTTCACAATTAAATTCTGTTGAGTAATCAATACATTTTGGGAATGGGGATCTAGTCACATCGCCCGTAGCTATACGTACACAACATCTAAATGTTCAATGGATTTAAGGGCAATTTTTTTGAGGGGTTGGCAATCAGCTAGGGAATAAGTCTTTAATGCGGCCTTTAAGCGAGTAAAATGTACCCTTCAAGGAAAGTTCTAAATAACTAAATCTTGAAGCAATGCTCTGCGAACATAACTGATATTACACAGCCTCATAATTTTCGCAGATCAATGGGCAAAGTTATTAAATTACTTTCGCTAAGTTCAGTAGTCAAGTTGAAGAAAAATTGTTGAAGACTAAAGTTCGACTCTCAGCTTTTCATTATCTTATTTGAACACGCGAGGTTAAACTAAAACAAACGAACAGCGCTTTGGCTAAATATTTATATTCCGTATTGATTACATTTAGCACACTGGAATTACCACTTACTACCGCAGCGCACGTCCCAAAGGCGCCTGTTTGGAAGGGACTAGACAGTGAAAACAAAACAAACAAACAAAAAAACGTTGGAATGGAAATAATTTTTAGAGGCTTTTCTTGCAATAACGCATCACGTACGACACAATTTCGAAATGGCTAAAAGTGGCTGGATTAAAAAAAAATGGCTATTCGGTAGATTTAATTTCCTGGTAACGGAGATGATTTTAATTCAACTGTATTAACGTTATTTTTTTTTTTATTTGATAAGTGACCTCTTATATAGGTCACTCTTATAATGCACATGTGAATTTTGTGAACTTATCTAAATAGAACGTTTTAATACAAATAAAATTAGAAACCGTACTAAACATAACTCTAACTACATGACGTATTGACTATGGCACAGATGGTAGAAAAGTTGGATTGTTTGAAAATTTCAAAACGATGAACAAAACAAATGGCTTTTATTTTTCATTGTAGTAATATCCAATCAATATATAGTATTTTACTTATGCTGAAAACGGTGTGGTTCCGTTAATCGAAATACTGTCGAAAAACGGTATTTTTAGATTGAGATTATTTGAACAACGGTAAAATTCTAGCCACTTTCAGCCATTCCAAATGGCCGATTAAAAATTGGCTGGAAACTTTTTGGGGTGGGTGAGGTGCATTTACAATTTAACGCAAATACTTATTTGTATACCACCCCCGAACCTATGCATCCACACGATTATATGCTATAGTTTCATTTTCGTAAGAAAAAAAAAGGATTGTATAATTTTAAATCGAAATGAAAACCCTTTTCCTACGCAGAAAAAAGAACTGCTCCAAGTAAGTCCAACCTTGATTTTTCGGGGACTTCTCATTTGTGAAGTGATTTTGCAAGGAAAGCGACTACATTAGCCCTATAAAGATTGATCGATTCCCAAGATGTGAGGTGTAAATCTGGCCCAGACTGTCTGCGACAACCGATGTGCAATTTTCACTGTAAGTATCTCACTGATAGCATATACTTTAAATCTCACGTGACTAAACTAAACGCCAGATTCTGTAATGGGAGTTTAAAAAGAAAACAAATAAAAATTTCACGCAGGATCGATCAGTAAACACTGAATTTATTGACAGTCATAAGATAGCAAATTTCAGAGAATTGAAATTCCAAACAATCTCAAGCATGTTATCACCTTATCACCGATGCCAAATATTGGTATTGGAATCCAGGTAAAAAAAGTCTCAAAAATCATGATTTTCTAGGCATGCCCTCCTACTCAGAGCCTAATAGTGTAAAGTTTCGGTTTTTGTTGCGACAGTCCTCGTAGATTCAATTCTAAGTGCTTTTAATCTATTGAAACTTCAAACCAGCCTAGAAATTTGCTTTGAGAAGAATTGATTCAAGGTTTTACGACAGGGTGGAGGTTATATTTACAATACAACTAATCCTAAACTGGGCACTCATTTTCCGTCATCGTTACGGAAGTGCAGCTTACTATAGTTATTTCCTTCATTCAAATTTTATTATTTATTGTATGAATCCAATTTTTTCAATTTTTACAAACCCACACAGACCACATGTTATAATGGCACAAACCCCTAGAATATTCATACAAAATTAAATCGGACCAAACATGTAAACCGTACTTCTCTTAAAAAAAAAAAAAAATGGCTACCTTTTTCAGCCAGTCTAGCGTTAGTCATATTAAACGACCCCCCTTCCCTCAGGAAACAATTTTTCTTCAAATTTTTATATGGTCCGAAAGCACCTAAAGTTGAAAACAATCAAGAATTGCCTTGCAGTAAACATTGAATTTTCTCCTCATGTCTTCCATCATCTAGCCTTGTGCCATGCTAAGCATGGTGAATATTGAGAAAAAGTGGCCAAGTCGGTGTTGTAAACATTTGTTAGTCAGCTACTGTTTTTATAGCAAATTGAACTGAAAATATATAGAATCCGTCTAGATAAGCGACCAAAATATAAAAGGTCAGATTACGGAACATTAGTGGTCTATTGAAAAAGACTTGCCATTATAGTGACTAGTCCATAACAGATTGCTTCGCTGACGATTTTCATGAGTGTACAACAGACTCGGCTCCTATGTGATCTTGAAGATTCACACAAAAGGTGCATGGATGATTAAAAAAAAAAAATCACCGTTGAAGAAGCATCGTTAAGTAAGCTTTGATATCTAACTGATATCAGTTTTCTGTGCCAGTTGAAAGACTACTCGCATAAATATCCAAATCAAATTATTTGCATGACAGAATGGTTGGGACAGTTGAACAAAATAAAACTCAGCTTTCATAGATATTACGTAACAATTGTGAAAAGTCACTAGAAGCAATTATTATAGAAGTGATAGTTTGGAAGAAAAAAAAAAGCAGAATTTATTACTTTGCTGTTATTCTAATCCTATTGTCGTCCCAGATAAGAGTAAAGATTTATGTATTAAGAGTAGCAAATTCTCCAAGATGAAAATGTTTATTATTATAGGTGCTTACAGTCCGTTAAACCGTACAACTGTCCGGGATTTTGTTGGTTTGGAAAGAAAAACACACCCGCAAAACAAACACAAAAACTATTTAAGTTTTACGAAGGGGGGGGAGGCTATTACAAATAAGATGAAATACCGATAAATAATCAGGAAATTAGAAACACCGACCCGACCAACACTAACTACATGCCGTACTGGCTCCAAAGTAAGAGGAAATGTTAGCAATTTGTTTGAGAGAGAGAGAGAGAGAGAGAAAACAAAAAAAAACAAAACGAGACAGAACAGAAAAACATAAAAGCTTGTAGGCCTTTTTGGTGGAAAAGTTGGACAACGGACGATAAACTGTAGAAGCAATTGGAATAGGCAAATCGTCACTACCTGCGGTAAGATGGCGGAAAGTAAGTGTCGACTATAGCTTTATGGTTATATTGTAAACAGAAAACGTTTTTCTAGAAACTAAAAATTTCCAGATGGTCATAGGGTCTAATTGATTAAAAGCACCTAGTATTGAAAAAGGGAAAAAAAAAAAAAAAAAAAAAAAAAAGAAAAGAAAAAGAAAATTTCTTCGGAGAATTCAGAACTCCTGACACGCAAATCTTAACTAAGAAAATAAGTATTCTTAGCTGATTTCCTGTGCAAGGACATGCCGTAGATTAGAGGGGCTAAAAAAGTGATTCATGGTGACCTTTTCGATAACAACGTACACGGACAATTTAGATCATTTGAATTTTAAATTCATACCTCATTTTCCGATGTTTCTGGCGGTGAGAGAAGAAGTTCCTGGTTATCTTGCGAAGTATTAGAGTCTTGCAAAGGACTAGGGCCCTGCAAAGTTTCAGACGAACGTACATTATCTCCATTTGTCAATTCTGTTCTTTGAACTGTAGAAAACGCTCCCGAATTTTTGCGCTGACGTGGGAGCCGTGTAATAATTCTTTGAGCTTTATTTAAGTCTTGCGATTTTTTAAAAATCGAGTATAAATTCCCCATGATTAAAGCAAGTGAAATGGTGTTGTCACTTATCGACGCTGAAATATCGACACAAATGGCATGGATTGTCAGTTAGTTCAAATACCAGGTCGGTGTTTATAACAAAATATCCGCGAGCAGTATTAGTCCACTTCAAAATATTAAAAATAAATAAATAAAAAAAAATGTATGAGCGATTGAAATCTCAGTAAGGATAAATCACTTATTTTTAGGGTGGGTAGTAGGATTCTTCTGTCAGTAAGTTATGTTTAACAAACCACGTTTGTAAAATGAGAGACTTTGGTTCGAGTTTAAGCGCCACCATCTGGATTTTGGATGCGACAGATTTTGGGTTTTATGCTTTATATCCTGGTTAAGAAGTTACTTTAGATATTAGATTTTTTTAGTCAGTTTTATATCTCCACTGTTCATAAGATCACTCTTGCGAATGAGAATTCTGTGATAGTATAAGATTAGAAAACAAAGCCACACTTCTGCATCCTTGATCCAGCAATTCCATATTTGTATCGATTAGAGAACCTTCAAGGTAAGTTCGCGGTTAATTTCAGTAAGATTAGTGTTGTTTTCCGCAATAAAGTTTGCAATCAGATTTTGTACGAAACAGAATCCAGTTATAGAGACGATATCTCGGAAACATGCAATTTCTGATGGATAATGGTTTACTTCTTATTTGATCAAAAAACTTTCATCAAATTCTTTCACGGGGCAATCTATCGGTTGATCATTCAAGGAAGAGAAAACTAGTTTTTAATGTTGTTGGTAATTGGAAACAAAGCTTCATCAGTGAAATTGAAAAAACTGAGAAATCCTTCACCCCCTCATGCCGTCTGCAGTCAGTCCGTTCTTGTTCTGATAAAATTTAAAACTAAGAAATAGGCATTATTATTGGTTGCTATTTATATCAATTATCGTCTTATAACATACCTAATTGTCCGTGTCTACGTCAGCTTTTCAACTGATGGTACAAAAACCATGCCAGCAACTTGATTTGATTTCAGATCATATAAACAACGACCAGTATTCAATCATCAATATTATGGGATCTGTTGACACTGATACCAATTGCACTTAGTAAATACAATCAGCAATTATCTTCATTATTTGTTTGTTTATCCCCGCCCCCCGAGAGAATAGTTAGAATAGCTATACAAGAGGTACTATATTCACCGTAGCCCTTCCTCTTAAACAGTATACACCAACTTCGTTGGTTTATTTTGGAGAATCACAGGGCTGTATAATTAAGTTTATTGCAAAGTATCTTGAATTGTCTGATTGTAGAACTTACAAAATTAACAATTCCTATCTCCCTCCTCATCTATATCAATCAGCGTGGGATCTGAAGTACCGATGAAATATTGTGGCGTAATGATATTCAGCTTTCAAAATACCTTTAAAAGATTTAAGGAGAGTTCGTAAAGGAGAAGTCTCTTATCCATAAGATTTTGTCAACCAAAAGATTGATGTCTCCCCACACTTTATTACCTGTATTAATAATTTCATTAAAGGACTTAAATCAAGCAACAATTAAAGCAGAAAGAAGAAATGTTATTGCAGATATCCGATTTTGGTAAACTGAGTTTACAGTAACTGGTAAGAGACAGACGGCAGAAGACGGAGGTTTATCGTCCAAAGAAGCAGACAATCATTTCTTCCAACTAAAAGGCATTTTAAGAGATGGAAGTTACTTTTGTTCGGCAAATCTTAATCTCTCTTTGGTGGTGAGTTTATTCGGTACTCCCTTGTTGATCATCGTTAAAACAAAGCTGAGTGATGAGTAAGTAATGCTATTATCCAAAATTTCATTGAACAATATACCCTGGCTCCCCCTAACTCAAACCTTTGATAAGATAATAGCAGAATTGCTGGAATGTCCTTAACTTTTTCATTTACTTTCATTTAGCAAACAAAAATCGGTACAGTGTGATAGAAAGTAGTGCCCATTTTTTTGTTTTCTTTACTCTTCAAATATACAAACTGGCCTTGACTAGTTCATCACCTAGTTAGTATCATATAACAATGAAATGGTATCAAGTGCTTCGTGACTGTTTTCGGTAAACAATGTAATGTTTACGATTCATAACTTCTTGATTTAAAAATCTACGACACGCACTCTTAATTTCCATTCTAATTATACAAAATAGAAAGATTTCTCAGAACATTATACCCTGGCTACCCCTTACTCTAACCCTTGATCAGATAATATCAGAGTTTTTCTATTTAATCACTGTCCTACCATTGCAATATATGACACAAGGTCGAGTTTAATGTGGCGAAGATTAGAAAAACTCTTTTAAAAATTGGCACCAGCCGACGCAGCTACGGTTGAAAAGCGCATCGTAATGGCTAGACAACCTCCGCCACGAAAGCGTCCACCATTTTTCCTTTACACTTATTAAGCGAACAAAAATCGGTACAGTGTGATAGGAATCAGTGCCCGTTTTTCGTTTTCTTTACTCTTTAAATATACAACCTAGCGTTGACGAGTTCATCACCTAGTTAGTATCATATAACAATGAAATGGTATTAAGTGCTTCAGGACTATTTTCGGTAAACAATGTAATGTTTACGATTCATAACTTTATAATTTAAGAATCCACGACACGCACTCTTGAATTCCATTCTAATTTTTTGAAGATCTTAAAACTTTTTGCAAGTAAGGTTCAAAAGTTAGACATAAGTTTTGTTTTAGAGGAGGGCAAGAGGAGACTTAATAAAAACTCACAATTCAATAAATTGCTTTCCAAATTATGGAATTCTAATGTTTGATAGGGAAGGATATTTACTAATAGGTGTATTGCAAAAACAGAACCATAAAAACAAACTGATTCTTTCTCCCAAAGAATTTTGAAATACTAGAATAGTTTACCATCTTCTGTAATAAATAGTTCAAGTATGGATGATTTTAATAGATGAATTTAAGGATAGAAAATGAATACATTTTGGGAGTTATCAACTGAAATATATAGAAGAATTTAGGAAAAATAAACCTAGTAAAATTATCCAGGTAAATGTATCTCTATAGTGGTAAGCTTGTATTTTTTATTAAGTTTCTTATATCTGTAAGAATCGAATTGATGTATTTTAATGATGAATATGTATTTTAATGTAAATTGGACACGGAAACGCTCATAGAGCAGGGCTGGATTAAGACCACAATGGGCCCCAAGCCACCTTTAGGGTTCACCAATATATATATATATATATATATATATATATATATATATATATATATATATATATACATATCATAGATTTTTAAGACTCACTATCTAATGCATTTGATTTTCTAATTTTGGATAAATAGAAAATTGAAGTAACGCAGAATTTTTTTTTTTAGTGTAAGAGGAAAAAAACAAAAAATATTTTCAAAATTTCAAAGTTCATAATTAGACAATGAAAAAAGAAATGCGATAAATTTTAAAGATAGTATTAATAGTTAATTATAAATAAAGCGACTAAAAGTATAACCTAAAAAGAAATTTTTATCCATAAAATATTTTTTATTCACGTTCTAAATGTTTTAAGCAATTATTCTATTTATGATTGATCTTCCCTTCAAGTAAATAGTGATAAAGTTTCATATTGCTATTCATTTGTGGGCACCTTTAATGCTTGAGGCATTTTCATATGATAAATAAATGAATTATCTGCACCCATAAACAATACTAAACCATAATTAAAGTTAGATAAAATGCCTTGTTAAGTTAATCTAAATGACAAAACATAGATAAAAAATAAAAGATTAATTTTCTACATTATGAAAATATCTCTATAATCGCTTAAGTAGTAAATTACACATTATCCAGAGTTTACAAATTTACATTGTTAGAAATAAATCCACTTGGAAAAAAAAAAAAATCTCTACAAAATACACTGGTTACATGTCTTCGTTCGTGTCGTTAAAAGTAGTATTACGAATTGAGGCAGAAGAAATATTTCTCCATTTCAGCCCGTCATGAATTAACTGTATACTTAGTCCATGACATATTTAGCGAAAGCTTATAGACCCAATTATTGTTTATAGAGTTTGAATTACATTATCAATAAAAATAGAAATATCTACTCTATTTGTAGAAACCAGGACACCGAAGTCAAAATACCACTTCGACCGCATATTTAAGGTGACCGATCAAAAGGCAACAGTCAAAATGTAAGCAGCGTAGAACGGATCACTGCAAGTTACAATGTTGATCGGTCAAAGGCATCAGCCGAGAACGTCAACACTATAGTACGAATATTTCAACAGGATTTGCACTAATTAATTCAATTAGTTTTTTTTTGTTGTTGAAAATTTGAATGAATAAAAATCATCGTGATTTCAAAAAATATTCGTACCATATGTCAAGGACAGACACACAAGGTGTCAAAACCAAATAAGTAATAATTTGATTCTCATCTATCTATAGAAATTTGAATGAATAATGGTTTTATTGTGATTTAAAAAATATATATCATGTCAAAGAAATTAACGCAATAATGAAATTAAGAACTTGTCTTTATATCGAAAACAAACAAATGAAACGAATCCCGCATAAAGAAAAGATTACCTAATATCTTAATAAATGAGTAATATTCTTAATCAGATGAGTAATATTTTAATGATTTATTTAGTTCATACTAATGAAATGATTTTAAAATTGAATAAATAACATTTTGATAAAGTAAATGAGTAGAGCAAAAAAAAAAGTAGTATCTGACCTTCAACCTTAATTCTCACAACAAAAGTTTCAGTTAAAATTCGATTTATCGATCTTTCAATCGAATCAAATCGGATGGTCACTCCAAAAAATATACATACAATTTTTTTCTTAAAAAGTATTAGAGTTAGATCCATAGCACGACATATACTTTGAATCAGCAAAATTCTCGAAAGGTTTTTCTACCATTCATTTGTCTACCGGAGAGTATATGCTGACCCAACCGGTGAAAGGGTGCAAACGTTCCACCCTTTATTCAATTTCATGAAATCTCAATGAATATTATTTGCTTTCAATTTTTGCTAGATTAAGATTTCCTCAGCTAGTTTATATTAAAAAGTACTAAATGTATGCATGTATATACACTAGGATGTTGAGAACTAAGCATCATAGAGGAAAAACAAAGGTTTATCCGTAATCAGCAGATCTAAAATTACCTACAGCATACATCTTCAAGTCGAATTTTGCAGAAAGAAATCCGTCGGTTTCTAACGGGTGTGGACTCGTGCTCGCAGAAAATCGGTCAAAAATATTTTTTCTTTGTGTTTTTTCGTGAAGGATTTTCTCAATAAATGTAAGACTTTGATCCATTATATAACACTACATATTTTGAATCAGCATTATCGGGGAAGATTTTTTCACCGTTTATTTGAACAAACACACGATTTAGGGTTCGATGCTTTTTTAAAAATTTCTTTCTCGCCACTAATTCATGTCATGGCTGTTCAATACCCCAGCAGTTAGAACTATGGGAAATGTAATTTACTGACCACGTTCAAACTCTGCCAGAAAAAGTTTTTTTTTCTCTTCAAACTTATGATTTCAAATTACTGGACCCTCAAATCTCCTGGAAATTCATCACTTTGTGACAAAGATCTTCTTTCAGTTATTTTTGGATGTTTCCATTAACAATGTAATTATAATGCTAAATTGGACCCTCACTTTCCATTCGTTATAGATTAATATGATTGAAGACTTCTCTTTCAGTTCCAAGGTAATTTTGCCGGATTCTATATCATATCAAGTACCAAGGTATGTGTGAACGTATTTGTGCTCTAAAAAGTCGAGAACTTCGCACCACAGAAGAAAAAACAAGGGCATACCGAAAATCAGCAGATCAAAATTCACCTACAGCACATATTTCAAGTTTTTCGTATTATGATACATATGATATATATTATACTCATTGTATAGCGCCAAAATGACAATGTCTTTAAAATCAATTACCCCATTAAAAAAACAATAAACATACCAACATCCCCCCATTAAAAAAAACAAACAAACCCAAAAATGAGACATAAAGACAGCAAAACACCTATAAAAATTACTGATTAGTGAATGGGATTTATTTCTGGACGTCTGAAAGTCCAACCAATAAACCACTGAATAGGTTTCCAATGCTCTTCCTCTCTCTCCCATCGGCAGATATTTTGACAAAAAAATCTCGTTGCTAATATACCACAGTGGTTGACAGAGAAGAGAGTAGCAAGTGGACACGTGGACATACCACTCTCCCATAACTACCGTACACCCCTGCACTGAAAACAACAAAAAGCTCTTAAAGCCATTATCGACCTCAGCAGGTGAGCCAGTCATATTCAAATGAATTTTGCCTGCCTTTAGTCCACTACGTTAAGAGTGGACCAGAATAACAAACATTAGCTTTCAAATCTTGAGCGTTATCTGCTTATTTTTGTAGCATGTATAGTACTGGATAACCCATTTTTTGGATGCAGATGTAGCACGCACACGCATATATATCTCTTCCATAGGAATAGAGCACTCTGGTGGATGAGGGATTTCTGTGTAAACAAATATATCGCTTAAATCCAGCCTTACTGACTGTCCAGTTTCGTAGTCCAGAGGTAGGAAGTGAAGGTCTGAAGTGAAGGTTTCAATTCTGCCAGTACTGAATGGGATAATGGAAAGTCTATAGCTGCACTGAAGTGATGTAAAACATCGAAACAGCTGTCTGTGGATGACACAATAATATATATATATATATATATATATATATATATATATATATATATATATATATATATATAGTGTTTATTGAGTGGATGTGAGGTGATCTGACAGAATGTTGGAAAAATGACAATTGGAGGGTGAATATATATATATATATATATATATATATTGATCCCATCGCAAAGACCAGGCAGGGTTTTGCATTGCAGATTTATTGCTTTCTATAAGTTTTCCCACATCAATGAGTAAAATTGAATCCACAAAATCATTCTGGAAACCATTTGCAGCAATTGTGCAACCTGATTGCTTTAACTGGCTCGCTGCCACAGACGACATAACTCGACTAAGAAAGTCAGTCCTGTTCCCCGGATGAGATGACTAGTTTCTCGATAGAGTTTTGAAACCGTCAACCAAAACTGTCACCATAACTGCCAACATTGATTTCTTCAGTTTTCAAATGAGTCTGGCTGGCTATCTATGTAAGTGTAGCCAAGGCCGCTCCAATGGAACCAGAAGCCTGAGATTTTAAACACATACCCCACATTATGACTGTTTTTTTTTTCAAAAATCGCCTTGAAAATAGTTTTTTTTTCACAATGCTAAAACTATCTCAAGACATGCATAATCAACTAATTGCCCTGGTTTCGCAAATGATATGTCGGGATACACGATTTGAGTCGTGATATCCAGCGGCTGTCTGTCATCCTCGCAACATGACCAGCCCATTGCCATCTGAGTTTTCCACTGGATTCTATGATATCTCTGACTCCTGTTCTTCCTCGAATATATCGTGCTGTCGTGATTTCTTCATGTTATGTTGAGCATAATACTCTGGCGTGCGATGCACGGTTCTCAGTTCAAGGGGCAGTCTTTTGTTTAGGTTCTATGGTTTAGCTCCGTTGGTTACTCTCAGGATGATGCATTGGTTGTATATTCTTTTTAGCACTGGCAGGATTTTCTTAATCTTGAAGGTTGAGCTTGCTCTGCCAAAAGCATGCCAGCTAAAGTTATTCTTCGCTAGGTTCCTTCTCTTGAAGATTTCGAGGAGATCCTTTTTCCTAGGTAGATGTGGTTTACTTTGTCCAGTTCTGCGAGTTTGATCTTGATTGTTGTGTCTTTGTCCCCTACATATTCGATGTACATGATATTTGTTTTACTGAATTTCATTTACAATTTTCTTGCTTTCTTCATTCAGACTGTCCACCATCATCTGGAGGTCATGAAGATTCTCAGCAAAAAGTACGATATCGTCTGCAAAGCTCAGTTTGCATAAGTATTCGTCGTCTTCTCTGATTCCTTTATTTTTCCAGTCTAGGTTCCGGAAGTTCATCTCGAGGCAGGCTGTGAAGGGTTTTTGTGAGCAAGTATCTCCTTATTTTACCCCTTTTTTGAGCTGGAAGGGGTCTGAGTCTTTCTGTAGCCTGATGAAGGAACTGCAGTGTCGGTAGCTATGTTACAATACTCTGACGTATACTGGGTCTACGCCCTGTTGGATGATAGCATTAATAACCTTAGGGATTTCCACTGAGTCGAAGGCCTTAAGTCAACAAATGCTATAGCGAGTGTTATTTTACATTCTGCTGCTCTCTCTCTCATTCGATTGACCGAATGCAGGTGGTCAATGGTTGAGTAGCTGCTTCTGAAGCCAGTTTGTTCCCATAGTTGGTTTTCATCTAGTGCTCTGATTTGTTTGGTGATCACTTTGGTGAAAACTCTGTGGATGCAGTTGAGTAGGCTTATTGGTCTGTAGTTGTTGAGATCTTTGGGGTTCCCTTTTTTGTATAAAAACTTTAGGATTGCGGTGTATCGATCTTCTGAAAAGTTTCGGTTAATCGATCTTTTGAAATAAAACTTAATCAGCTGCTTATTCAAAGAAAATTATTCAATTTGATTTTATTTTAAAATATCGATAAACCGAATTAAGGAGTTATTATCAACTCAGTTTTAACTTGAGTATGGAAATCTGTAAGGTTTTAGCATAAAATAAAATCGATGAAATCAAGATAATATTGTTTTGTTAAGTGTTTAGAAAAATCCACTTAAGGTTAAAATCTCTTTTTTCAATTTTAAAAAAAAAACATTAGAAATCTTTGTAACCGGCAAAAATGAAGCGAAAGAAACCCGCGGTATCTTCTCAGCTTGCAATTTATAACACAAAAACTGAATCAAATAACTATCAGTACAAATCCAGAACAAAATATTTGCACTACGGAGTTGACATTTTCGACGGATTCCTTTTGACCGATTAACATAGTAACTTGCAGTAGCCTGAACTACACAACTTGCATTTTGATCTTTGATTTTTGTCCTGATGCCTTTAGACCGGTCTTCGTTTTGTTACGAGAAAGACCTGGCACAGGAGTTATAACCTTGAAAAAATATATCTAGCAGTTAACGTTTCGAGGCAGGCTGGATAATTTGGGCGGTGCATTCATTGATGTATTTTATTACTTTGATATCATTTCTTACTTGGTAAAATGTCTAACTTATGTATTTGAACTTTAACTTGAGGCGATAACAATGGGCTGTAAATAAAATCGAAAGCCTTTGACTCCATTACTCATGATGGAGCATAAATTGTAATGATATCATTTAAACAGCCGAATCCGATATTTTTAATCCGGTGTCATATCTATTTAGAAAATGGGTCACGATTGAACAAACTCTCCTCCTCATTATCTATGGTAGGGGAACATCTACTACACAGTGCGTTTAAAAAATATACATATGAAATATACATATTCCAAAGTCTGTATTAGCAATATTAGGAGCTTTCGGCCAAAGATCAACGCAGTACTCTTGCAGGTTTATAAATGTGGCTTTATACTAAAATTACTTCAGAGCTGCTAAAGGAAAATAAATAAATAAGAGCTGTAATTATAAATACACGTCCATGTCCCGCCACTGCCGGTTTTCATAAGTATACAACAGGGTTGACATGGCTGCTACTGATACTATAAATATGACAGATTAAGAAGAGGGGATATGAAAAAAGTCAAGTAATTTGATGAGAGGATAGGAGGCAAGAGGGGCTGATGGCTACAACTGATAACAGAGACAGCTTTTATTATATACTAGTTTTAGCTAGTCGTAAAAAATAACGCCATATATGAAATATATGGATCCACACATTGCATTTTATAAACATAGATAATAGAGATTTGCATTGCAGTAAGCTTGAAGGATAGCATTGTATTGACCACGAACAGATTTGTTATCTTTCGTTTTTGTTTGTTTTTACTTTTTATATTCATATATTATTCTTCAAAATGAGCATTTTTATTACGTCATTGGAAAAAGAATGAAATTCTTTTTGTCACTACATCAGTTACACGAATGAAAATTTATTTTACTACATCAATCAAGACAGAAGGCATATGCACATTGTTAATTATTTGTGGATTTGATTTTATTGTAACTTTGTACACACGATTGTATTATCATTATTATCATCTGGATATATGGTCTGAAGAAAAAAAAACATTCATGTGAAAATAATCAAATATAGAAGAATTTCAAAACTGGATGTGTAAATAAAGTGCATTTGCGAGATAAGTGGGCTCAGCTTAGTAATACTCTTACGGGTTGTATCAATGGTTGCTGGTCAAAAGGCATCAGACAAAATGACAACTGCGTAGCTGGGATTACTGCAAGTTACAATCGTATTCGGATGAACAGTTACGAATATTTCAACTGGCTTTGTACTATTTGCATAATCTGATTTAGTATTTTTTTTTTGTGGTAAATTTGAATGAATAAACTTTCTATTGTTTATTCTGCACGTTGGATTCGTGTGAAATTTCAAATTAAAAAGTATAATTATGTCTTTAATAGTAGAATTTATTTTGGAAATTTGAAGGAATAGAAAGTTTTAATTCCATTTTCGCATTAAGATCTTAGGAACATATTGTTTGGTGTTATAATTTAAAAATGTACCTTTACTTATGTATGACTTAATAAAATAAACCTTTTAGTAAATCAAATGAGTAAATTTTTTATAGTGATTTTATTTCTTTATTTTGCACCTTATGTTGCTTGATTATACCTTCTAAATTGAAAAAGATATACTTGACTTGATATTTCCAATAGTGAAACCTCCAGTGAGGGCCATACTCGTTAGATTTGCAGTGGTCTATGAGATGATCACGTTAGTCAAGGGTCCACAGGAGACCACTTGTCAACAGAGCATGTCAACAGATATTCCTTTTGATTTGCAAGTACAACGTATAGTAACAATAGAACGCTCGTAGGTACGACAGGTATTTACTGAGCCATGAGTCAGAGACATCAGAGAATCTATTGGAAAACTTAGATGGCAATGGGTAGGTCATATTGCAAGAATGACATACAGCCGATGGACATCACAACTCACAACATGGATCCCTAGAGATCACATGCGAAACCGAAGCCGACAAAATACAAGATGGTGAGATGAACTGGACAAATATAGAAGATACTGGCTCCGCGACGCCCATGATAGAGATTTGTGGCGTATCCTTTGGAAGGTCTATGTCCAACGACGGACGTTAAAAGACAGATGATGAGGATGATGATGATGAAATATGCAGCACCAAGTCAGGATCGAATGGTCTGCGAGACTTGTTTGTATTACTCTAAGGACGGGTACCCTACAACATGATACGCATAATTCACCATATAAAGACTAAATTTACTGTAAGAGTACATGACGTCATCAGATACGGTTCATATTCATATTGCAAGTTTCCTCATTTCAAGATTATTAATCATAATGAAGTATAATTGTTTTACATTAATTTTTTGATTCAGTTAAAAGAAAAATGCATACTGGTAGATTGTGGTCATCAGTTTTTACTAAAACGACGAGGAAGTTATCGTTTAAGTATTTGTTCTTGAAAGAATGTTTTTTTTTATTGAAAAATGGAATCTTTCGTAACGATTTTCTGAGTTAACACAGTAAGTCAAACTATCTGATAGACAAAAGCTGAAAATCAAGTATAGGCGTCAAAACGTGCAAATTTTAGAGGTTTGTTGAAAAAGTGATGGATGAAGCTGTGGCTTTATAAATAGAGAAATTTCACATTTGATAGCGTAGTTTTATGAAGCGATGTAATCATGTATTATCTAATTTGAGCCAAAAAAAAACAACAAACAACAAAAAACAAAAAACAAAAAACACTTAAATCATTTTCGCTGTTGAATTATTACCTGCCTCAACCCAAACCGAAAGATTACAAAGATAAAATGTCAAATTTATTTTCAGGTTTGCATCAAAGATAAGTCAGCTGGAAATGAAAGTATTTAGCCCTTTTCACCATCTAAACAGTTTTAGCTATAAATGACAAATACTTGGCAATATTGAAAGCGTGTTTGTTAACACTGTGTTGTATAAGTTTATTATTATTTGTTATAAATGCTTTCATTGTGGATTTACCACCTCCTCCTACAATGTTGTTTCTGTCGGCTAATTTTTCCTCTTCTGAAATGGATTAGATTGTTTTATACATTCGTATGTCCAATTTCTTCACCTTTTCTTGACACCCTCATTTGTTGGCCTGATTCCCCCACCCCAATAAAAATCATCAGTTACGCCCATTCTTTCTACTTTTTTCCTGCCTTCTTTCCTTTCTCTTCTCCCCTCCCCCCCGCGCACTGATCCTATTTTCTTCCGAGCTTTTTACATCCTTTTCGGTTATTTTCCATACCTTTCTTTTTTGTTGTCTTTTCTTTCTTCCCTTTCTCTTCTTTTTCTTCTCTCCCCTTCCTTTACTCTCCTTTCCGGCTACCCCTCTTCTGTCTGACCCATGGCGTAGTTATATTTTGGTTTCCTATTAATGCATAAGAAAATATTAAACAAAAAACAAACTTACCTTTATCAGATCTATGGCATTGAGCGTACTTTGGTATCCGTCATTGGAGTAGATACAAAGGACCGACAGAAGCTCAAACACTTCGCTTTTGACCATTACATTTGGGGAATCCAAAGCTGCGAAACAGAACAACCAATGGAAACATTGAGACTCTTTTTGATTTGAAAAAGAACACAAGACAATATAAACGAATCTATAAGCATATTAATACGTAGATTGTAATGATCAGGTTTACAATTAGTTGGATAACGTAACGGTGACAAGATAGAGAGAGGAGAGAAAGCCACCAAGGCTGGCTCTCATACATTCGCCTTTTGTCTAATAAAAAGACCTCACCAGAGTAATACATGTTTTACGAATAAATACAATCATTAATTAGAATATCAGTATCAAAGTTCCTGCTTATAATAAGTCGGCTAGTCCCATAATTCATGTCCTTCGTGGCATCACTAGGGCAAGTAATGTTACTTGGCAGAACCCATCACCAGGTAATACAAGACAGGTAGTATTATGTTGGGTCGTACTACAAACATGGATGAACCCCTGGCCGCACTGATCTATCAACTAAGCCTGATTAATCAACCATTGTAGTAACGATGTGACAAAAAGAACTCTCCCAATATATCAGGACCGAGCATAAGGAGATGTGGATTCATACCTTACCTAAGAGCTTTAGTGTAAAGTAGACATCGGAATTCATACCTTTCTCCGTAAATATCAATATATTCCCATGATAACGTCCATCTCTTTTTCAATGAATTGTAGGAAATTATTCGTACCTTGTAAGTCGTAAAAAGTTATCCTTATCTTAATGTAAATAGGTATTGAATCTACATAATATTTGCTATTTTTCGCTCCACTAGTGTTAATGATTATTCCATAACCCATCGGGCCGTTCAGGCACCTCAAGTTGGATATCCTATTCGCTGTTTATTTATGAATGTTGTCAATAGTACTTCATGAATAGTTATTCTCTATATCATTACCGTTTTTAACAGTGACGTAAGTTGACAGTTCTAAGAATGAGGGAAGATTTAATGCTAAGACCACATTCAAATAGGTTATATATATATATATATATATATATATATATATATATATATATATATATATATATATATATATATATTATAATGAATAATGTTGCATTTCGGGCGATATTTTCCATTCTATTTTTGATGTAATGATTATTCATCTTAAACTGGAAAACTAAATTTGAATGAAATAGTATTATTATGACAGAAAGAAATGTTGATAAGTGTTACCAAATATTGTCAAAAATTATGTATACAACCTCGCAGTGTTCAAACAGTCTGTTCTTTTCTTTCTTATCATTCGAAATTTTCTTTGGTATTTTATAGTATAAGGGCAGGGTTAATTCGTATCTATTACTTCTGAAAATCTATTGTAGAATTTTTGTCTGAATTTCTACCTTGAAGTGTTGTTACTAATATACACAGATTCTTTCAAATCAATCTCATAGTATTGTTGTCTTATATCACATATTTTCGTCCGATGCATTATCCGACCCTCCATTTCTTTCATTCCACACTGAAACATAGAATTGAAATTGGAGAGAAAGATAAATCGATAGATGAATAGATTAAGAGAATTAGAGACATAAGGAGGAATACAGCGGTCGAAAAATAACAGAAACAAGGACGAAAGAATTGATTCTAAAGAGTCATTCTAATATGCAACTTTTCAACCCGTTCTCATGTTATGGAGGCTTAATTAATATTGTTTAGAAAACAATGGCTAATTTTTCATTGATGCATCCTTAGTTTTCAATTAGCATTTTATTATGATTTTTCCTTCGTGCATGTACACATAGTCTTTGGGAGTTCAAACAATTATACATTGGATTTCATTTATTCTAATTATTTGATAGCGAGTCTATCAGAAGGGTCATACTTCAAAATGAATTCTTTTGGTAAGTGGAATTTTTATCGCATGACAAAGTCAGCAAACACATTTTTAAAATGTTTATGAGTATCTTTTATATTCCTTTACTGAATAAAAAATTCATCAAGGATTTAAATAAAATGAATTCGATTCAAGAAATATCGTCTTCATTGTCTAAAGAGGCAATCAATCAAGTGTCAGTTTCGGATCTGCCTCATGGCTGAAGTAGTTACCGATTACTTGCTGATGTCAGTAGTCAGCATCAGGAATTAGAATGCTGGTTTTCAAGACTGGCACAACACCATCTTTCTCCTCCTACTCTCTCTTGTGCTGTGCTAAACTTAGCTGAGTAAACATAAATCAAGTTTCAAAGTTGTCCGGTAATCTCAAGCTTGCCCCAAGAAATTTATGATTTCAAGCTCTCACTTCAGCTGTATAGATAGCTCCACATGTTCGTGACTTGATTGGGTCGAGTTCGAATCTAGGAGCGATCATTCATAAAAAAATATTCAGTTTTCTAATTTTTTTTACTTATCCCACCTATAGTGAGTTTCTGAGTGTATCATATATTTTTTGCAGTGATAGGTCACTTTATTACCTGTGAAACAAAACTTCGGTGCTAAAAAGTGCCGCCAATGTTTTTTGACAGGAGTTCATACAAGTTTTCCTTCTTGCTGAGTAGATTTCATAAGGGAATCGTCAGAAGAGTAAAAGCAGACACATACATATTATCTCATTACTATTGTATTAAGCCATATTGGGATTTTGTTTTATTCCTCAACGTTCTTGAAACAGACCTGAACACGCAAATTCGGCTGTTTATTTTTTTACGCCAAAGAGGACTTATTTGAAGTTAATTGAATGGGTTCATGAGTAATTCGTCCAAACCCAGATTGTCTCAATCCATATTGTCTAAATTTTTGATAAATCTAATTTTGTCAACGATTTCGTGTGAAAAATATTGGAAATTGCAGAATTATTATTAAAAAGATACTCAGGATATCATTTTTTTGTTCTCATATTTTAAGTGACTGGGCATCGTAGAATCAATAAAATGATTTGAAAATTTGATTTTTGGAAGATTGTTATTATGCAAGAATAATAAGATTACTCCTTCGTCAAAATCGTTGTCGTATTATTAAAAGTAAAGATTTACTAACGAGTGTTTGGTGTAAAACACTGTAAAACTATTTACTCCGAATTTTCGAATCCGAATTTGTGAACTTGAATGACATTTAATTAAATGGTTGAAGTTCAACTCATCAAACTAATGTATTCAAAATAAATTATCTCATGCTCATCTATACAAGACGAGAGAAGATCTGAATACTAACTATCAACAAAAAGACGTAATTACGAAATGGACCGCAGCTGAAAATTCTCAACATACCGATTTCAGTGTCAAATTTCAGTTTTAAGTAACAATCAATTTAAACAGGAGTGGGCGTACTTTTATCATACTTTTTCAATAGTATACTGAGTTTAAAAACAACAACAACCAAGAAACAAGTTTTGTTTACAGCTTGATTCGCAACTTTTCACTTGATTCATACATCAAATACTTATTAACCTAAATCGACACCCGAGAAAAAGAAGGAATGGATAAAATTTTATTTCATCGTCAAAAGCTTTTTGTGATTATTAAGAAGAAACATTTGAAAAACCCTGATGTAATCTTTTTCTGAGGACAATCTAGAGAATCAGAGATTGACTGAAAAATTGGTAAACATTAAAATGACGTATTCAAAGATTTTCGAATATTCTCTTATGAAAAAACATTTTTAAATAGCACTTGAGAAATAAAAAAAAACATGAGATTTTAAAAAAATGATTCGACTTGGTATTAAAAAACGATTGATTTAATTGATTCTGCAATTTACAATGTCTTAATGAAATACTGTATAAGATTGAAAAAATACATCATTTCTGCAATTTCAAATATTTTTACACGAAGCCATTGATAAAATTAGATTTAGTTCTTATTCTAAACGATCTGCGTTGAGACAAAGTGAATGGTCATTGTTGAAAGCATCGTACAGGATATTTTTGATCCTTATCAGAAATGATTTTGTATTGGGTTTTAGGGATATAACTTCCGGTGTTTTATGAAAAGTAAGTGGCTTTTTAGGTAGAAAAAGGTTGAAAGCTCTAACATACATTTTGGATACTTTTAATCAGGAGAGGTGAGGAATAAAAGATAAATAGAAAGCTGCAAGTCTTTGACCAATTGAGGGCTGTTGATGGATTACTGAAAACGATTTGGCTATCATGACGCCATTTCCTTCAATCCTTTTCTCTTTTTTTGTTCACATCAACTCATTTGACTGGACGAAGAAAATAATTAAGTGAGAGGTGTTAAATCTTGTCTTTGTCCGTTTGTCTATCGCGCAATAGGAACCTTCTAAACATGGGCACAGTCCAACCAACTTTGACGTGCATACTAAATGGACATAGGGACAGTTTTAAAGTTAAAAAAAGTGTTCATGTACAGCACAGTAATCTTAAGTTTGAGATATTTTATTCACGTTAACCGTAAAATAACTTACGTATCACATTCAATACGAGCTATTACAGTAATAGACGCTCAGTTTTAGCGACGAGTCAAGAATTATTCTCTAAATTGTAATTTTGCGTGGGGTCTGTGCCTGAGACCCGAGTGAAATTAGAGGGCCGACGGTATTTTTTCTTTTTTGATGAATTATTGTAAACCATTATTGTTAACCTTTTACATCTGTTTACACCCGGCTAATTTCATTAAATCGTTTTTCTCAGCTAAAATTGGTTTTAGGAGTGAAAGCCAAAAACATACTAATAATTTTTCCCGGATAATTTTTTTTCTCCTTAATCAGTTTTGATACAGAGTTTTTTTTCGGCGTAGGGTTGGGGGTTTCTATTAAGGATGTTGCTATAATTCTGAACTGGATTCTTTCCCTCAATAGTACGACCATTCAAAATCATTTTTCAAAAACCCTAAGCAATCAGACAAGAATTACAAATGAACCTCCCCCCTCAAATGAAAGGGCTACTCAACAGAAGTGAATGAGGTAATTCAAAGCAGTTCATTCGTGGGACAGACAGAAAGTAAGAGTCCAGCTCAACTACATTGTTACATTATAAATAGAACCCCTTTTCCAAAACTGACACTTTCACATCGGCAGCAAAGGTCTTATTGAATGGAAGTACAAACAATTATACTTGTCAAGCACCATCCCCTTTTTTGAAATCCCCATAGAATAGTATATATATATCTGAAAAAATAATGATGTGTAGTTTGAAATAACATCCATATACAATACATAATGATAATACACTTTGTAAAATAACAAGCTACACGTAGCATGAGACTAAAAATGATAAGACAAAGCTATATATCAAAATCATAGTTTAAGGGAGGTGATGTTCGAACACTGCTGGGAAGCTATGCTAATATAACTGCTCTAATTTTAAATCCCCGAAACGGTTACATGGTAAACAACTGTTGACCCCGACAAGAATAATTCACACATAGTACCATAATGTCAGATTCTGTTTAAACAAAAATATCACTGACAAAATTACACTAATTACCTTAACAGATAATGAGAAATAATTGACTGAAAGGACATACATTTTTAGAAAAAGTTCTCTCTCCTTAGCACACACACAAACACACACACACATACACACACACACACACATATATATATATATATATATATATATATACATATATATACACACATATATATATATATATATATATATATATATATATATATATATATATATATATGTATATATTAGTCACACGTCTATGTAACTATCTTTTTTCATAGGGGGCTATCTTTGACAGAACACCGACTAGTATTTATATACTTATAGACACTTTAAAACCTTTGGGACAGTCTCTCTGGTTCGGTGACAAATCGTATCCCATCAGGTTCTTGCGAAGCACTGGGGCTGTCCAAAGCGAAGCTTACCTGGAGTGGAAAGTAACTACACAGGGTAAAAGGTCCGTACTCAGGATTTGTCTGCACGACCTGGTCTCCACTGAAATGTACTTAGGCAGTCTTTTATTGAAAGTGAAAATGAAATCAGTAGTTATATTCCATCGGTTTCTCTTAAAAGGTGTCTACCTCCCACAGGGCATTAACTTGACTGGCTATCTGTTTGTTTCTAATACAACCATAGTTGACACATCATCGTCCGAAAGTGCCGATCAATCTTCAAATATGACCCCGCTGAGTACGTTAAATGATATAAATTTTGACTAGAGCCTCAGAGAAGCTTCTGATTCTGAGTTGTGCCAGCCGAACGACTAGAGTCGGTAGTGTAAATATGGGAAAAATGTCGCTATGCTTACGATAGCACTGAACTATACACCCCAGCCAGACATCCGAATATACAAAAGAGAACTCAATGGTAAGAGCAACGCTACGTTAAAGCGGCTACCGCAGGTTCGATTCCTGCAGCAGCCTCGTTTTCTCCAATTGTTCATCATATTTACGTTGTCACAGCCAAATGATACATTCACAGTATAATAACGAGAAATCATTTCAAATAGGAGTTTCAATATAATATAACGCCATTCATAATCATACACACACACACACACACACATATATATATATATATATATATATATATATATATATATATATATATATATATATATATATATATATATGTTAGATTTTAACCTTGTTTATGGAATTATTCGAATGTGTATGAACCCGAATGCAAAAGCTGTGAAGAAATCGTTTTTATAATGAAGAAAGTTCATTGCGAAAGTATCACTTTGCTTCGAGGAACCCCTGAGAAAGTCTGCAAGACCCTGGAGTCTCCCGGAACACAGCTTGAATACCGCTGACAAAGACAATACCGTTGACGTCCATCACTCATTCACCTCATATCGCGAACCGTGCTATAGTGAGGGACTTCTGTATAGACCTGCGAAGATCAACAAAGTGATTTAATGACAGTGAACAAAATAGAAAAAAAGATTTGCTTACTTTTAATCAATTTGGTAGTGTAATGAGTATTAATTATGTATTCTAATCCCTGGCGAGAGTTCATCACAACCCTGATGCAGGAGATACATTCCAATAACAATAGGGCATCTGATAGTTGATGAAGATGGCGCTCGCCGCTGCTATAGTCAAGCAGATTGCCAAGTCCACCTTTGGTGACGAACGCCTGCAGCCATTCTGTGCTGCAGCTCTTTAATTTCCTCTTCAGGGCACCGACATTTTGGATCGAAGGTCGATGCATCAGGGTAACGCAAATTTCGGGGCTGCATTTGTCGAAGTCCAAGTTCGACAGCGTCCTTGACAGACTCTTCTTCAGTTTTTTCGATTTTAATATCGGCGCTGACACAGACCCGTTTATTGGCGGCTTTCTGTTCAACAACGGTGTTGTGGCAGCCGAAGACGACTCCCCACTGTCTGAAGTGGAGGTGTTTACTTGAACGGATTCGCCAGGGTCGGCGACTTCGCTCACCCCATCGTTACTTTCGGAATTTGAAGAGGTGCCGATCGCCACTGTTTCTTGTGACTGTGAGGAGGAGCAAATATGTAACGGCTGGGAGGATAATACAGAGGCTTCGCTAGTTGATAATGATAGGGAGGGTGATAGAGAGGCTTCATCTGAAATTGTGTCTGTGGCATTTGCATCAGTGGGCGCGACCGATTCAGCTGCCACAGTATCAGCCTCACTCACCCCAGCAGGAGGGTTTTGGATTTTCGCAAGCCTCTTGGCCGTTTCCTTCTTTTTCTTTTTATTCTTGGCGCTCGCCATATGTTGATGTGCGGTAGCCACACCCGCACCTTCCGAATCAGGAACCTCTGCTCCGACCCCATTCTGTGGACGGACGTGTGAATAGTCTCCCTGGCAAGGTGAAGTGATGACATTGGCCCCATCATCGGTATTCTGACCACTACAATCAGGCACTGTAGTGGAGATGGTCGTAGGGGGGTTGGTTTCTTCACAAAGCTTGTGGATTTCGTCACAGGAAGAGGGAGAGGAGGTCAGAGTTTGTACAGAATCGTGAATTGTTTTAGAGGGTCCAGATTTGCCGAAATGGACGTACATTCTGCGTACAGCTGTCGCTATGTAGCCAAGAAACTGAAAAGAAAGAAAAAAAGAGCAAAAATTAGTTAAATTGTTGAAGTTTTACATTTTGCACCTTTCAAAACTGATTCAAATATTTTTTATCGCATTGACGAGGACAAGAAAACTAGAAAAATTCAATTGAAATGGATACTTTTCTGACTTCTTAAAACCGTTGGGTACTGTCTAGTGCCAATCATTTCCGTTTATGTTAACTCGAAAACACCGAGAGCGTATACTTCCAGCCACGTCATTCATAAACCCAATAGAAAAAAAAATCCTGGAATTGCCCCAAAATTCAATCAAATCATCCATAGGCCATAACTCACCTTTTCACAAAATTTTATTGAAATTCTTTCAGAAATTTTGGAGGGTGTTAATAGTAGATGTATGAAAAAATATACTTGAAAAAAAAAACTACAAAAAAGCAAACAAACAAATAAAAAATTCCTGGATCCGCCCCAAATCTAATTACTCCTTCCACTAAATTACATTATAATCTATTGGATTTTTGAGAATAGTGTGTGGACTTGATGACAGGCAGATACCAGGCAATACTTTGTTGGCAGAGGTAATAACAAAATTATGTTTTTTAGACCACTTGATTATACATGACCCCTCTTCAGTTCATAGGAGAATGGATAAGTTCGATATCTGTAATTGATATTCACCATCGAATCAAGTGTATTGACAAGGCAGGAACTTATGTTAAAATGTTTGTTCGTAGAAGACAACCTGATCCCTCTTTGGTTCATGGGGCTACAGATTTATCAATCTATCTGCGTATCAGTACAAGCTTGAATTGTGGTAAGTGAGACTACATTTACCAGCTATTTCAGCTGAGGCAAAACTGTGTACACAAAATATTTTGCAAATATTTTTTACATGATCCTGCAGCTACTGGCACATTGAAAGTGGGTTGACAAGGTAATCAATCATTCCTTTATGTCACATGAGCTACACTCGTCTTTTCTATTCATTTAACTCTAGATTGTTCAGGATTAAACAAGTCGGATTCTGGTGTAAATTTGAGGTCAAATTCGGTACCAGACAAATTGGTTCCAGGAAATTTATATAGTTTGCAGAATAGCTTGTAGAAGCAATCTCCCCACCAAGACTGGGATTTCGACGGAGTCCACATCATATACATTGAGGTCAATCTTTCCGATTTCACAGCACTTGAGACCTTTCCTAGTCACCTACTTTCTTATTTCTCCAGTAATGACAGCCTGACATGCTAATGATCAATTAAGAGCATCCAGAGTCTATTAAAGGTGTTTTCCGTTGACCCGTGCCTTTTTTTACAGGTAGTGCCTTATGCGTATCTTGCCCAAGGGGGAAATCAGCACTGATATCTTTTCCTTACGTTTCGTTCCCCGGACAATGTGAAAAAATGTACCTCAGTTCATTACATTGAAAGCGTCGCATGTTCCTCGTCTACGACCACTGTTCATTCCACATTGTATTCTTGAGACTTCACAAATTTTACGTCAACAAAGAGATTGTACTCCTGTACAAGAGCGCTGAGTGTATCGTTGTCTTATAAGTATTTCATTGGCAGCCTTGCTATTCAGCCTTGCCACACCAGTCTGGGCATCAAATATCCAGTAATACGTACATAGGGAATCGGTAATCTAATGTTGTACTCCCCATTTAAAAGCTAGATTGTCCTCTTTCAATGTGGCACCAATTTCTGCTACATTAACGTGTTGCGGATATTTCACTGAAGCAACCAGTATGCATCTCCAATTACGGATCCACTAACTTCTTGCGATACTTTAAAACCCTTGAAACTTGCGCTAGTCCATACACCCAGTTATTTTCTGTTCACATACCGATCTCCTCGAACAAGGGCATTTTGTCACATTTTAGTGATGGTTTCCAATATCATGATTTTTAGGGGACCATCATCTGCTTCGTCATCCCAATGTGATTACAGTTGTCCTTCGTTTGGTGAATCCTGTTGCCACACGAATCCACCCACACACTGGAATATGCACTACAAGTTTCTTAAACACTGAAAAACGCTTTTCGTGATGACCTGAGGAATATCCACTTCCTTGCTTCCACCGTTTTGTGTCCATCTTGATGATTTCTTTTCTTCTTTCTTTTCAAGTAGCGGACATTTTCTTTCGGGATAATCGATGAAGCTATTGCTTTGAAAAGCGTTTACTTTTTTGAGTCATCGTACCGGGCAGTGAAAAACGAACTAATCCAGACGACGATTAAATAGAGAAAAAAGAAAGAAAAAACAAACTTTGACGACACGAAGGTCAAAGAATTTTCTGCTTCGACAAAACAACGGATTCTCTTTTTTTTTTTTTTAAATGTTTACAGAAAGATTTCCTTCGTGATCACAATAGCAGAGAAGGGTTTTGTTGGAAAGAATAAGTATCATACATGAAGTTTTCAACAAATTTACTGGAACCTGACTAATCGAGTGACCCAAAAGAGCGCGATTGTATTTTCTGAAAGAACAGCAAGTTTGATTGTGCAGCTGATTCGAAGAATATATCTTTTTTAATGTAATGAGTGACACTTGCAGATAATAGTGTGCTGTTACTTTAATGTCGACTGGGAATTCTCTTCATTCCATACACACATTTATTGCAGTTGTCCTGATAACATTTGTCCAACCCCAGGCCTTTTCGTTGTTTCGCTGCTACGCCCCACGTGTGTGCAGTTTTATATTCGACCCCAGACTGTTGGCGGAGCGTCTTCAAATCTCCTCCTTCTTCTGCACACCTCACAGTAAGAGCGCTGGTTGGACTCATCGATGTTATTTCGTCAAGAATTTGGTGATACAACAAAGTATTGCGCCACAGGGGTTTAACCACACAGGCGTAGTCTGTCGTTTTCATGTTCAAATCCTATCCTTTGAAAATTTGGTTTAACATTGGAATTTGCATATCTGGCGCAGCGTCTAGTGTGTTGCAATATTTAATTTTTGTGCTAACATATTTAGAAAATCCGATTCACACTTAATATCTCCTAACATATTTTGAAAATGGCGAATACCGTCCTTTATAAAATCATTTTTTTTTCAAAATAGATATCCTAGATTAAAGTTTTTTTTAGAATTTTTCTTATTAAAAACATCTTATTTAGTGGAATCCATATTGAGAAACACTGGCCTAAGTACGCTTATTCATTGCTTACTATGTAATCCTTAACAATATTCTTCCATGCTTCGGAGAAACATTTACAGAAGGATCAAGAATTTTTGTTGGAATATTCATTAAAAAGAAAAAAAATACCATTTGTTGTATTTTTTTTTGTGTGTATGCAAACTTTATATCTTTTAGAACGCCCGGACAATGTTACTTATCAACACTAAAATGTGAGGCAGCTCCAACGTCAGAGTATATTATGTGAAAGATTTCTAAATCGTTAGAAACTCATTGACAAATTGCTATGATTATTGTGAGGTAGAGATATTATCGACAAATGTTACATGTTAATGAAAGGAATAAGGAACATTATCATGCGATTGACTCTGTGAACGAGACCAGCAAAATTAGTCATGCTCACCAATTTTGGGGTCTGGGAAAAAATTTCCAATATAAATTCATTGTAATGGCTCTTTCTCTTTACACTATCTCGGATTACAGCAACTTTTTTTATAGGACGCTCTAATTTTGGATTGCAGGGAAACCTGTATCTGGTTTCAGTAATAGCTTTTATGACTGATTTTTAGGTCAGAGTTCCCGTTTCAAATGCCAAGTCGACAACAACTTTTACCATAAAACTTCCCCGAAATACAGAATTTTAAAACAAAACAACTACGCTTTTCTAAGCGGTCAGTATAACAGTATATATTTGCAAAGGTTTAAATGTCTTTAAGCTGATTAACTAGCGATTAAAAAGTCTGATATACTGAGTTGATACTGTTTGTAAATATAATCACAACTCCGGAAAGTTGACTGATTAACATCTTCAGCGCCAACCTTATTTGCTTGCCGTCGTGCGTAGGAAAATAATAGAATAATTGGGATTCTCCAGAGATTAGATAGCATCACCGGAAAGCAGGTATTAATCATAGCAATAAGCGGAGGACAAAACGAAGACATGGTGCGAATTTAAAAAAAAAAAAAAGAACGTTACGCATTAAACGTCGTTTTTGCGCTTAACATGTTGAGTAGTGAAAACAATAATTAACGTCCTTTGGCACAAGACGTGTTAAAAACCAAGGCAAAAGATTACTGGTACTTACAAAATACTTGATACTCACTGCTAACAGGACTAAAATCAACTTGTTAGCCCATTAGCCTCCGTCTGTCCAGGCTAATAATGGATACAGCGAGTGGACATTGCCTGGGCAAATGAGGTAACTATGGGAGCATTACACACGGGTATTCACTCTTTTGTGTCTACCATTGTGATTAGCCCATAGTGAAAATAATCATCAATAAAACAGAACTGGATTAATGCTTTTTGTAAAGGTATTAATGTTAAAAGGCGCTGACAGAATTCCACCAGAACTCGAACTCAGGTAATTCTGTTGTCTCGCCAGGTAACCATTATGTTATCTCATTCTTTCGAGTTGTACACGTAATATACATAAAGCATTTGTCAATGTTGAACTATTTGTCTATCACACTTACAGCATGAGTAGCAACCATAAATCCCTCTCCCTCCCCATCTCCTTAAACTACCTAACTTTATTCCCACTCCCTTTCTACCAATGATTAAACTACCTAACTTGATTTCTTTCTCCTCTCACTTCCTTTCATTAAGCTATCTAAATCTCCACTTTTCCTTCCGACCGTGTCTGTCACAGTTATAGTATCAGCAGCAAGTATCAGTTGAGCATGTTGCACATGATAAACGTCAGCAAAGCGACGGATAGTGGACTTGGGATTATAATGAGGCTCTTGAAGAAATAATACAATGCACTTTGTATTGAAGCGTTGTCATATCTTTGATATATCCAGGAAGAATGTCCACGATTGTCAATAAAAACTGAACAACGAATCCTCGGCGTCAGTTTCTCTGTCAACCCATGATTTTCAATACGAAGCCATTCAATTGTCACGAGTCGGCGATAGCGCGGATTTGCTAGACGCAATTAGAATGAATATTTCTCGCCTACTCAGCGCAAAGAAGCTAGTATCATATGATAGAAAGACGCGAATGACCAGTGTAGAAATTCTAACAGCACAGGCGCGTATTGCAAATAAAAATGTGATTTTATCTCGTTTGCATCAAATTGTCCAGAAGAATTATGACCAGGGGAAAATACCCAAATGAGAAGGAAATAAGAATTCCATTTACGAATACTTCGGCAACTGCAAAGATTGGCTGTAGTAGTTGTATTGGTAGTTATAATAGATAAGTAGTTGAACCTGTGGAAAAATTACATCATCATTTGTCCTGCACATACATTTCTGCAATTGAAGTATATAACTAGTAATTTATCACCCATGGAATATATTAATATCAACTATGATAACATGCAGTGGTGTACCGACTGGTGAGGACAGTCTGCCCTGGGTGATCCGATCAGAAGGATGACAGTAGATTAATTTCATATCATTTAATTAATATATTTGTTAATTTGATAAATCAAAACTGACTTGGACTTTTAAACTTTGAAGTGATGTGCAATAATTTGCATTGTTCTTAAAGGACTTGAGGGTTTTGTGGATTCTTCGAAACTTTTACACGGGACTTTATTGGCACTTTGCCCTTCTAACTAATTATTTCATTAATGAAATCATCAAAATTTTGTTCACCCAGTGAATAAGAAGTAATTCCGGTAATTTGCCGCATCTAACGAACATCGTTTAGTAAATCCAACAGCCGTTCAGTTGCACCTCGTTCTTAAACAAACAATGATTTATTCTAATACAATATTTAATGAGTCAAAAATAAATCAACAAAGGGTAATGAAGAATAATGAAGAGTCATGATAAGTAGAAATGATTTGGTGAAATCAAGTCACTCGACTCTTTTTCATGAGTGAGGTAAACTTTAAAATTCAAAACCGGAATGCCATGTTTCATGATTTTCAGTGATTGCAATAAATATGATTCATAACAAATTTTATTTTTGTCGATTAAAAAGTATTCAAATTAGATTAAACTCACGAAGAAAGCACACGAGAAACACCATAATAACGTTTAAAATTGTGAACGGGAAGTTAATGGTATGTTTTGTTGGCGTGAGTCGAACGTTTACTACACTTTCCTATTCATTTGCTTCCCCACAAGAGCAAGATGTGACAGAAGGACGTTTTTGATATGGAGAAAGCTAAAGAAATGGCAAGCCCGACACATCCCTTGTAATATGATGGGAAGGTGCTGCTCCCGAAACTGGGCTGAGTTATTTTTTGAGGCCACGGGGTGAATCCTCGACCTCTTCTGCTTCGCACTACCAAGTCTCAGTAAGTCATAAACGGCCTCGTCATAGCACCGGCGCAAAACAACCAAAGCATGTACGGCGAACAGATATTACACTTAGATCTTGATCTAAAGGCTGCAAAAGGCTGGACCACAAAACTAGCATAACGCTGAGTTCGTTAAGTTCCGCGTGTTCACCGCATCTATCGTTTGACAAATAAGTATAAAGTCTCTTATTGTCCATGTGTTCGTTAAAGCCAAATTCCTAACATAGATGTTTGATATATGATAACATGCAAAGGTAAATGAAATTTCTTTGAAAAAAAGGAAAAAAAAGTTGGCCGACACATGAACTTCAATAAGACGAAAGTCATATGCAACAATCACGTCGAAAATGAGAACATAACTGTCAAAATCGAAGATGCAAAACTGGGGAAAGTAGACCACTACATCTACCTAGGACAACGAATCTCTACAAAACCCACAAAAGAAGAAGAAATCAAGCAAAGAATCACCCTAAAATAGCAAGCTTTTGGCAGAGCAAGCTTTGCCTTCAAAAACAAGACGATCCCAATAATCCTAAAAAGAAGATTATACAACCAATGCATCCTCCCGATAATCACTGGAACATGGAAGCTAACCAAGAGACAAACCCCCAAACTGAGAAGCATGCAACGCGTACATGCTCATCCTCATGTGGAGAGATCACAAGACAGCACGGTATATCAGGAAGAAAACGTGAGTCAGAGACATCATAGAATCTACTAGAAAACTTGAATAGCAATGGGCAGGTCATGTTGCAAGAATGGCAGACAACCGATGGACATCACGACTCACAATATGGATCCCCAGAAATCACATGCGAAACCGAGGCCGACAGAATACAAGATGGAGAGATGAACTGGACTAATTTGCAAAAACTGACTCACTAGCTATTGCTCAACGGCGAGACATCCAGATTGACCATTATAAACAACAAAACTTGTGCTAATGAAGCCTTCCTAGCCAGTGCATCTATCTTCATTAAATCTACGAAATTTACAAAAATCTATGTATTAAGTTAATGATTGGATTGATAGAAAACAACCCAAAATTCGATTGTATCCTACATTATATATATTCCCTTTTCATCTATTTTCTGATTTTTTAAAAACTTGACTCAAACTTATTCGTGTTGTATGCAGTGACAAGCCACGAAGGCCTATCACCACGTAAATCTTACAGTAATTCACCGAATAACTATAATGATAATATATATATATATATATATATATGATATGTATATTATATATATTATATATATGATATATATATATAGTATATATAATTATAGTTATATATTATATATATATATATATATATATATATATATATATATATATATATATATATATATATATATATAGTTATATATATAGTTATATATACATGTAAAGTGCTTGTGGAATTGGGGGGGAGAACGAAAAGAGAGTAAAAGAGCAGGGTCAGGCGAAAGGCAAAGAAAGTATATTCATACAGAATCAATGGACATGCCGATGTCGTCAATCCTGTATTTTGACGCAGAGGAAATTGAAGGAGAGTTACCATCGCGACGTCCACGTACAAACATAAAGAACAGAAACCCAAGAAGAGATGACGAGAAGGAGAAGAGAAATTGAAAAAGTGATTGAGGCCAGGAACAATAATTACAGGCGTCTGCTGATATATGTACGACGGGACAGATGTGATTTTAACGCATCAGAAAGAAACCATTGAAGGAGAACGCTTGTTTTCAAATCCATATTTCCCTCACCCTTTTCTCTTTGACTGTAATAACAAGTTTAGCTACTTCTCCACGTGACAACTCTTTCAATTATTATGCAATAACCTTTTTAGATGCCTCGTCGTAGGATAATTGTTAGCAAGTTAATCTGGCAAATCATTACTACCTTGATTCTCGTCGAGTGTCCTACAAATGTGACACGCTAAGCTAAGCTTAGTAAATACCTTTATATAATAATAAGGGGTGTTCTGACTAATAGTCTTGATTTCCTTTTACTTATTTGTACTACTTTTCGACCAATCCATTCTTCGCTCAAAAAAAGGAGAGAACAAGACCAATAGCATAGACAACAAAATTATTGAATATCATCATCATCATTAGCCTTTTAGCGCCCGTCTTTGGACATAGACCTTCCCCAGGGTTCACAAAATCTCTCTAACATGGGCATCACGGAGCCAGTACTTTCTGAATTTATCTAGCTCGTCACGTAATTTTACTTTCTATGAGCCATCATTTCGCTTACTGATCTCTAGCGATCCATGTTGTGAGTCGTGATGTCCAGTGGTTATCTGTCATTCTTGCAACATGTCCAGCCCAATGCCATTTGAGTTTTCTGACTGTTTCTATGATATCCCAGACTTTAATATAATGAGCTGTCTTATGATCACGTGAGATTGAGCATGATTCTCTCATTTGCACGTTGCAAGGTTCTCACTTAGAGCGTAAATCTTTCGGTCAAGTTTTAGTTCCATAGGTGACTATCGGTATGATGCATTAGTTGTATACCCTTCTTTACTCTTTATTATTAAGAATGTACAAGTGAGAATTATGTTATATATATATATATATATATATATATATATATATATATATATATATAACACATCAATAATTCCGTAGCCTCATGATGAATAAGCATGTATATTTATACAATAAATATTTCTATTTTTCAGCCTAATCTTCCTTTTCAATGTGCTTAATCCAGTATTAAATTGGAATCACATAGATCTAACTTATACAAGAATAATTTCCGATTCTAGTTAATAACTACGTATTAGGTAACAGGCTAATTAAATCGCTTCATATTTTTAATTTTAGGTGAATTCGTGTAGATAAAGCGGCTTATTTTTTTTAATACATTCATGAGACTAAAACATTAATAAAATGTAACTTAGAATTTAAAAACATAATTATGGAACTAGTATAATAAAATGAATCAAAAAGAGAAGTCTTTTATCAAAGTTCGTTGCCTGTCACCTGAAAACCTCGGGCATTACTGACATGCGTATAATAGATCCGCTTTCACTGGTAGAGTGTATAATAAAAATTGAATTTTCTGACTTGATATTCATTTTCTTCGAGTGTATTCAGCCTTCATAATTTGATGTGAATTTCTCTACCGCTTTTAGAAGAAATAAACAAAAAAGTGAGAAAAAGAATCGTCCCGTACGCAATAAAATGAGATAAGATTCAGCCCAATTTGCGCTCATCGAACTGGGAAATCCGGTTTGCGTTGAGCAACGCCTCATTTTTGATTGTCAACTATTTTCAAGCATCTTCTATGACAAAGAAACAATCAGTCTAATGTGGTGCGTATAAATATACGAAGAAGAACAACAACGACAATAATAATAATAATAATAATAATAATAATAATAATAATAATAATAATAATAATAATAATAATAAATTGTCACTTCAAATGCAGACAGACCACACACCTAAACCTGTTCACTGATGGGTTGGCGTCTATTATTGACCGCATTTTCCTGTTTGCAATCTTTAAATCTGATTAGATTGGTAAAACTACTTTGTATTGAGGCTTGTCAGTTTATTCACTGAATACATAGACACATCTATGTGTGCACGTATATATATATATATATATATATATATATATATATATATATATATATATATATATATATATATATATACTGAAAATTTTATTAATAATGAGGAAAACACAGATTGGGTGAATAGGTATTTATTCATGGACGTTTCACATCATCTGCGAGGTGGAGGCAATAAAGAGAACTATGCTTTCTGTGATTTGAATGGCTGGGACGTTTGAGTGTTTGGGGGTTGTCCGTGGTTGGATGCCCGTGTGTTTGGCTGAGAGGCTATGGAGCTGAAACATGGAACCTAAGCAAGAGACTGACCCTCAAACTGAAAACCATGCAACGTGCACATGAAAGAATTATGTTCAACCTTACACAGAGAGATCACAGGACGGTACAACATATCAGAGGAAAAACGGACATAATAGAATTCATTAGAATACTCAAATGGCAATGGGCTGGTCATGTGGTTAGAATGGCAGACAACCGATGGACATCATGACACGACGTGGATCTGTAGAGATCACATGTGTAATCGAGCCTGAATTAGACGAATTCAGAAATCACAGGCTCTGCGAAGCCAATGAGAGAGAGGGGTGTGGCGAATCCCGGGGAAGGTCTTTGTCCAATGAATTACGATAAAAGACTGATGATGGTGATCAATGTTGGTTGGGGGATAGGCACTCGTGTAACGGTGTGGTTAAGACTGGCTCTTTTTAGTTTTTTGGTGTGAATGGAAATTAGTGGCCTGAGAGCGTGTTTGTGTATTCGGGAGGTAGGCACTAAATATTAAAAAACTCTTCCAAAATTCTTTCGTGTCACTTCAGTCACTTATATTGGATAGGGAGGAGCGGATATCATGCCTAATCTAAAAAAAAAGTCGCACCGGAAATCGAAGATTACTTTGATTAGCAAATTATGGATGGATTGAAGAAGCATACAATGAGCAAACATAACGAAATTTTTATAAATTCAATATTTGATTCGATTTATCAAAATCGAGGACACAGAACTGGAGGAAGTAGACCACTACATCTACCTAGGACAACGAATCTCCATGCGACCCCCCAAAGAAGAAGAAATCAAGCGAAGAATCACACTAGGATGGCAAGCCTTCGGCAGAGCTAGCTCGACCTTCAAAAATAAGAATATCCCATTAATTCTAAAGAGAAGGGTGTATAACCAATGCATCCTCCCAATAGTCACTTATGGAGCCGAAACATGGGACCTAACCAAGAGACAGACGCGCAAATTGAGAACCATGCAACGTGCACATGGAAGAATAATGCTGGGCCTCACATAGAGAGACCACAAGACAGCACAGTACATCTGGGAAAAGACAAGAGTCAAGGACATCATAGAATCCATTAAAAATCTCAAATGGCGGTGGGCTGGCAATGTTGCAAGAATGGTAGACAACCGATGGACATCACGACTCATGACATGGATCCCCCGAGATCACATGTGCAACCGAGGCCGGCTGAATATTAGATGGAGAGACGAGCTAGACAAGTTCAGGAAGTACTGGCTCCGCGATGCCCATGATAGAGAAGTGTGGAAAATCCTGGGGAAGGTCTATGTCCAACGACGGACGATGATGATTTATATTTGTTACTGTACTCACACAAGTAAAGTGTAACTTCGAATATAAGCTGACATCCCCTTTTTGTAGTTCAAAATCAGTAATATTTCATTCTCTTATCACTCTAAACGAAAACTATCATGGTTTTTGCTTTTTCACGGTAATATATGGTTTGTTACTATGATACGGCAAAAATATTTCCATTTTTGACGGGGTCTATCCAACTCTTATAATTCACCTAATGTCCGTCTGTCCGTCTGAATACGAAAGCGTAACACAAAAACCACTCAAAACAATCCAAATTATCTGTGTACCAATTTGACCCAGGATAAGGTTATTAGCGAATTAGCTTTTAAAAATCCCGTTAAAAAAATTCCTTTTCTGTTTGTTTAAAATTGCCCCTTTCTGAAAGTTTGCAGATGATTTTTTAAATTCGTAATTACTAATA
Source organism: Thysanoteuthis rhombus (assembly GCA_963457665.1). Taxonomy (NCBI): domain Eukaryota; kingdom Metazoa; phylum Mollusca; class Cephalopoda; order Oegopsida; family Thysanoteuthidae; genus Thysanoteuthis; species Thysanoteuthis major. The sequence goes on along the minus strand of OY735200.1, from coordinate 52,772,650 downwards.
AGAAGCTTGGCTTCACTAAGGTCAAACTCCCTTGCTTCATTGAAATTAAAAAGTAAACAAAAGAGAATACATTTCTCCACTCAGTATTATTCCAAAACTACGTGTCTTATCTCAACGTCTTTATTAATAGTTCCTATAAATGGGATTTGCTAACTTTAACAGAACAAGTCAACCTGAATTGGGCTTTAGAAGTGGGAGTGAATTCGTGAAGAGTTTTCGTGTACGTCACTTTGTCGCTCTTATTTATACATGACGCCACTCCTTGTCATCTGATATTGTAATTTCTTCTATAAACAGCTGGAACAGGGTGAAGTTTGGATATATATATATATATATATATATATATATATATATATATATATATATATATGGTGAAGGTACGAACCACAGCACCACTGTGATAGGTAAGGGAGAGATAAGAGGAGAGCTGAAGACTTGAGGAGACTTACTCTCACTCAGCCTTAGGCGATAACCACTGGCGTGGTACTGTAAACCACAGCACTGCTGTGGACTGTGAGAGTGTAGAGAGGCGGGCTGGAGTCTCGAGGAGCATGGCTGTCACTCAGCCTCCAGCTGTGACTACAGGCAACTGGTGTGAATAATAATAATAATAATAATAATAATAATAATAATAATAATAATAATAATAATAATAATAATGATGATGATGATGATGATGATAATAATAATAATAATAATAATAATAATTATAATAATAATAATAATAATAATAATAATGCTAGAGATATAAGTACTGCAACGATTTTTAGCCCTGACATGATAGGTGAAAGAGAGAGGAGACGTTAGCTGAAGACCTGTGGAGACTTATTGTCACTCAGCCTTCAGCGATAACCACTGGGCAACCGGTGTGAAACTGTAAATCGCAGAATTACTGCGACCTATGAGTACTAGGAGAGGAAGGTTGGAGACTTGAGGAGACTTGCTGTCACTCAAAGTCCAGCGGTTACCATCAGGCAACTGGTGTGAGATTCCTAATAATAATAGTTTTTTCTGTAAGTATGTACATGGCTTTGTTATTTTAACCCAGCAGAAACGGAACGTGGTTGGTAAAAATTTGGTAGCCCTCAAAATAAGGTGTTACAAAACGTCGTAGGAGGGGTGTCAATTCACGATATAACCATAATGCTAAACTACACCAATATCTTATGCAAACCGACTGTGATGTCTAAATAGAATGAATGGTACGACTTCACGAGAGAGCGCTGTGACTTCATTAAAGAACGTTTATTCTGATAAAAATTTTAGAGAGCGTTGTTGTTTTTTCATTCTTGACCTCATATACTGATAACACTACTAAGGCCTCAAGTCGTGTGAGTTTTGTGTAGTTCGTTCCGGTTATATGATCACCTGAACTTCGGGCGTTCAGTCGGGCGCAAGACTTTTACATCTAGCAAAATTCACGACATCTACATTTATCCACCCCTAATACACCTACTTCTAATTACCTCGGTAAACATTGTTTCATAGTCTTGTCATCGCTTTTCAAGGTTAAAATCACGATGGAACGACCTAATTTTTACCTGACGATGCAGAGACTTCATTTCTCATTTATGAGTGAGAGTAGCAAAGGAATATGGCTGCCTCGTGACTGAAATAGTCTGGGATTTCACATAGGCGTTCGAATTCAGACAAAAAGCCAGAATTTTAAACGCTGATTTTTTAGGCGAGCAGATATACAGGCGTACACAATATTTCTACAATATTTGGCCTGGCACCTCGTGGATTCACCCAGGTACAAGCGATTCATCCCCCTTCTCTGAATAGTACCAGTCTATTGATCTTAAAGAGGAGGTGTGAGATATTCCCTAATGTTTCTAATTAATACAAAGCTTTTCTTTTTTTTAGAAGTACTCGTGGTGAATCACATTACTTGTTCCGTGAGTATAGGGATACATACTTGCACGACTTGTCCGGTTATTCATTTGTATTGCTTTAAATAATTTGGCTACGTAAATATGAGTATAAATACTGGACCAACAAGTGAGTGTCGCCTTAGTTCGCATTCGCTTCAGAAATATCAGCGGTAGGTAAGAGATTATGGCTACAGGTTGGTACGAAATAGTTTTTGCTGTGCAAACCAAAACATGTCCAGCCATTGCTGACAGAATTTCAAGACAAATACTTCGTGAATGTTTAATGAAGACTCCAAACCTGTTTGGTGGCATATCAGTAATTGGGTCACCTATGGCACATAACAGGTTTGATTGGCTGCCTTTAAAAAATCACAGAACTTATCCAAATTTGTTTTCACAGAAAATGGCGGAATGTGTTTAAAAGAGGAGATTTCAAAATGGAAACCCATTCTGCATACATTGGAATGGGCTTCCAGATGTTGCCGGTTCACACATCTGTTGAAGCAGCCCCTACACACATATGCATATGTTGTTATTACATGTGATGACTATCTTTGCAAAAATATTGTGTATGATGGTTACATATATGATTATTTACAAGGTCAAACAGTGCTTGCTATGTATCAAACATCATGGGTATGAATGTTATATATGCATGAGTGTGTATATGTATGTTCGTGCATGCAGGTATATGGACGAAACCATCTCCGTTACAAGGTCTCCTGAATATGGCATCACATAAAGATGAAACCCACTTGAAGCTGTGAGCAATATTAACTCTTTGATCACTATTCTGCGAGGCCTGTTACTGTATGTAGGTATAAGCACATACATATATATATATGTAAGCACACATATACATACAAGCACACGACTCTTCCTTCCACCCATACAAACAGATAAACGCACACACACACACACACACATATATATATTAACGACTCCCGTTGTTAGTGTGATGCTACCTCCTGCAACTTCTAATCCAGTGATGATCAAGTTGTATAAATAGTCGGCAGTTGAGCGATGTCGTTTGGGTTCCATTTTGAGAGTCAAGTCGAAGTCGTTGCATATTGGATGATCAGGAGTTACGGTTCAAGTAATTTGAAGTTTCTTGTATCAGCCAGACACAAATACGTTCAGGAGAAACAAAGTGTATCAAGTCCACACAGATCGCAGTTAATTACAACCTTCTTCACGTATATTAAACACAGTTCACTTTATCAGTTTGTTCTCAATCGCTTATTCAATGCGTACTGGCACGAGAAAATGTTTAAATTTGATGAGCTAACGCAACTGGTGTTTAAACGAACTTAATAATACGTAAACGTCATAAAAATGATAAAACATATACACGCAAAAACAAATCCATCCTTGATTTATTACCCGTATTTTTCTTTTACTGTCAAATTATCCTTTTGTTTTAAAATCGATTCTCGAAATGAAAAAAATATAGAAAGTATAAGGAAGTAAGTTAGAAAGAAAAAAAGAAAGAAAGCAGACTATACATTGCTTATAACTAATGTATATGCTTCACACACACACACACACACACACGCACATACACCTTATATATACATCTATAACTTTTTGATTCTCCAATGAATTATATAGCATTTCGGACGACATTTTTCGTTTTATTTTTTTTATGCAATGATTTTCCATTTTTGTTTCAGATGTTTCACCACAGATGAAATTATCAATAGGGAAGGAAAAAAAAACAACTTTTTTTAATAACATATACAAATGTTGCCAAATGTTGCCAAATGTTGCCAAATTATGTCAAAATTGCCACGTCGTATGTTTTTAACAGAGTTTGTTCTTTTCTTTGCTTTATGAAGACAGCCAGTTGAAAAATAACACATTTCATGGGCTGCATTACAAATCGCTTCTGGTCAAAGGGGATTCCGTCTCAGGTTGTACTTCCCCATTTCACTTACGGGGGTTGGCACTACCCACGCATAAACGTGAGGGTCCTCACATTAAATTCGACCATGACTCACATTCCAACCTCGTGGGAAGGCGATATAATACCACTTTGCATTGTCATTCCATTGAGCAAGATTATGCACTTCATAATAAAGGACAGTGTCCAATTTTTAAAACGGCACCTAAAACTATTTGCATTCGTTTGATTTATCATTTGAGCCTTTTATGCCAACTTAAGTCTCGACGATAGAAAAATCAATTACACTCAATGTTAAATAGACTTTACTTGAACCTTGGTCTTCAAAGTTTACTCCTTATATCTGAAACAATGACTGTCATGTTGGAGCGATAGGAATCAAACTGCAGTCTTTTATTTTCCTGTTGTCCTGATCGAAAAACCAACCCAAAACCATATTTCAATATATTGAAATAAGCAAAAAAAAAAAAAAAAGAAAAGAGAAAAAAAGAGAAAAAAAGAGAAAAAGAGATTTCTTTTTGTAACAAGAGATTCCTTTCCAGAATTATGGTATTGTATAATTCCTCTGGTCTACAGGTAAAAAAGATTTTCTTAATCGTTTCTTTCTTATAAAATATATTTCATATTTTAGCATTTGGTTGCTTCAATATAAAGGACGAAACAGTGTAATCTGGTTTGACAGTAATTAATTAGAAGTGGTTACACCTTAAGACATGCAGTTTTATCGTACAGATTAGTCATCCATGGCAACAATCGAGTTGTTAGTTTTGTAATCGATAATTAGAAAAGGAATCAGAAAAACAAACAATTCCATTTGGACAGGCTCAATTTTCCAACAAGTATTTACCAAGTTTTCTCCATAATGCTAAATAACTTATGAAATCCAATTTTTTTTTAGAAGTTTGCTATTCCTATCTTCTCAGTGAATAGGGATGTTTGACTGCAGATATGGGTCAAGGGTTAAACAAGAAGGAAGTGAAGCCCCGATGGAGTTTGCTGATATTTTCCTCTCTTTTCGTTGAGTTTAGAGATGGTCCAGCTAGGGAAATGGTCGTTGGTGAAATGATGGAGGCAAAACGATTTTGTCTGGATGAATTTGGATTCCACAGTACGGGTAATGATTCAGTAATGATTCAGTAATGATTCAATAATGAGTATGGAAGCATGTGAGTGTTAATATGTTTGAGAGGAAGAAAACGGGCGATAGCAAGAGAAACAAATGCATAAGAGAGAGAGAGAGAGAGAGAGAGAGAGAGAGAGAGAGAGAGAGAGAGAGAGAGAGATAGAAAGAGGATAGAGAGATGTAAATAGAGAGATTAGCAGAGAGAGAGAGAAAGAGAGGGGAGTGAGAGAAAGAAGGAGTGAGAGAGCGAGGGAATAAGGAAGACAGAGATAGAGAAGAAGAAGATAGAAAAGAGTGAGAAAGCGAAAGAGAGAGAGAGTGTGAGAGAAAGAGAGAGAGAGAGAGAGAGAGAGAGAGAGCAAGAGAGTGTGCGCATATGAACTTGAATAGAGCTCTCAAAAATCATATGCTATCTCTGCTGCTTCTATTATTAGTAAATGTGAAAATAAAAGTTGAAAAAAATCTTTGCATATTTTCATTTAATTTCATTCGCTATTTTCTCGGTTTTACTTCTGTTGCTATTTTTCCCGACCGTTATTGGGATGTAATTCAGCCATCATTATGACTAATATTTGAGTTGTTATAGATATAGTGCTAGGCGTTGCGCAAGAAGGAGGCTGACAGCAGCTGGGTGTTGGCAATTGTTTCAAAGAGCCGAATCTATTTGGCGCGCATTTTTCAAAACCGGCAGAAACTCGAGAAACCTCAACTGACAAAAATCGGTAGGAACTCTGTAATACAGTCTGAGGGTGTAGCTAAGATAGTGGTAGGCAGCAAAGTTACTGGCATTTGCTTTCACATCCCTTGGCCCTCTTGTTAATTTTACAGTTTACAAAGAACTACGACGAAAAGCAGATTAAGGAACACTGGAAATGTTTATGCCACGTAAGTGTATGTGGTGGATGCGTTTAAAGGAAAAGCTAATAAAAAAGATCAACTGTGTAAATTGATATTCACATAAGTATACGTATTTCTGCTTTATATCTATAGTAGTTAACACCCGTGAAAACTATCACAGATATATTTGAATTTCTACAAAACAGTTATTTTAAGAAAAAAAAGTGACTTTCTTCCAGTTAAAGACTCTGTGGATTCAAATGTTGGGTAGAGGGTATTGTTAGCAGCAGAATATTAAGGAAAGAAAAAGAGGTCACACTGTTAATTGATTATAGTTGGTAACTGATCATTTATACGGGGAGATGTAAGAAGGGTCGAACCCACTAACAAGCAGTAAGATGAATTTTTAATCATTGCTGTGTGACATAAGTTCTGATCTGTTTTTTCCTCATATAAACTTACGTTGTAATTTTGTATCATACAATCAATAGTAGAAAATCCGAAAAGGATCGATCCACTAACAACAGTCAATAGGATCAGTTAGAAATTGATATACGATGGGCGTCCTTATCTGTTTTTTTTTTCTTCATATGATTTGTTTACTTAGCATAGTTTGGTTTTGGTGTCAAATCTTCAATAATTGACCGAAAAACACCAAGAAATAAAAGAATCAAGTTTATTGTAAGAAAAACGTGTTTCATTCGTGATAGGAAAGAATGACAAAATGCTGTCATAAAATCTTTTTTCTGATGTTTAGAACTAAAGATTGGTTAGAAAATGACATCTGGTGTCTTCGAATGATCTAATGTGGGAAGGCAATCTTTATTGAGTCTCCTTAATAGTTGGAGCAATCCTGACTCTGCCGAAAACACTAGAATTGTGATTGGATATATTATACATTTAGATTTCAGATTATCCACACCACAGCGTTGCCAGGGTCTGTGAGGCTACTGAAAAAGCTGCTGATGATATGAGGGTACTTGCTGGCACTCAATTTCTATGGATAACCACCAGGCATCTGGTATGGGCATGCAAATTCAAGGCATAAGACCATCAATCATATAATATGGATATGCAGATATTTGATTCAAAGGAAATACAAAATAGGCACGACTTGGTAGAACAGTTATCCATAGAGAAATTTGCAAGAGATTTGGACTGACCATGCAAACCAACGGTATATTCACAAACCAGAATCGGTCTTGGATAAGTAAAAAAAAAAAAATCATATTCTCTGGGATTTCGAAATTCATATAAATCATCTGATCCAAGCCAGAAGACTTGATCTACTTATTGTAAACAAGTATTTCAGATGAATGAAGCTAATGATGATACAGAACTAAACTCGAAAAGTTGAATACAGAATATTAATTGCTTAGCTTTTCCAGCAGTCCAATATAGATAGTTTCAATATTATCAACTGGAACTTACTGGACTTTAAACGAATGGACTCTAAAATCAGAAAATTGCTGAGAGCAAATAAAATGCACCACTCGAAGGCAGATGTACCTAGACTTTACTTGCCAAGAAAGAAGGGTGGTAGGGGTGTCATTCAACTGGAACTCTCATATATAACAACCATCATCGGACTTCAAACCTACATCCAAACTCCAAACGAGTGGATGATAGAATTAATGAGAAAAAACGAAAAAAAAAACAACAAAAAAAACGAAGTTGGAAAAAAATTGCTCTCAATTGCAAAGAGAGCAAATAAATACAAAGAAAAAAAAACTTAACCTTGGGGATGAAAACGAACTAAACGCTGACTCACCAGCTAAAACAGCCGAGAGAGTAAAGAACAAAGACAAACAGGAAGGAATAAAAACTATATGTAATCACTGGCGAGAGAAACCACTCCTTAGCTGATACCCCTTCACACCAAAGGAGCCGATGTAGATTAGTATAAAACCCACCAGCGATTGCGAAGCTCAGGATTGATGGCCGAAACGGAAGGTTTAATTCTGGCAACACAGGATCAAAGCCTGAAAACAAAGAGACTATCCTGACAAATGGTGATGAAGCTAAATGCTGATCATATGATGATAAGAATGAAACAATTCAACACTTAGTGGTAGGATGTTCAGTTGTTGCAGCAGATGAGACACGGTAGAATTGGGCAGTACCCACACTGGATCATCTACAAACACTATAACACCATACATGCTAAGAACTGGTACGAACACCCGCCTGAACCAGTCAAAGAAGCAAAATATGTAACTATATCATGGAACTTTAATACTGATATGACAATCAGTGCCAACAGGCGAGGCATTGTAGTGAAAGATTTTAAAGAAAAAAAATCTAATAAATATGGTCATCCTAATTCGTAAGAACATTGCTCTCTAAGAACTCGGAAAACTTGTGAAATATAAAGATCTTGAAATGGAAACTTTTGAAATAGAGAAAATAGCTCTTACTTCCACTGCACACATCATTAGACGTTTTTTGTCGGTGTAGACGAACATACTACACCTAGAATACATCGTTTCATGTATATATAAATGTATTTTAATGAAAGTGTTGTATCTTCTGTATATGTAAAAACCTGTCGATGTTGTCATAATTTGCCTAACAAGATTGCCAGCTTCAGGTCACAAGTTGAAATCTGGCTGTTGACTTTCATAAACCAAAATCAAAGCAATAGTAGTTAGTATTGTGATGATATAACAAAAACAACGACAAAAACAATAGCAAAAACCAAATACAACAACGATATCAACAACAGCTACATCATCATAAATAATAATAATAATAATAATAATAATAATAATAATAATAATAATAATGATAATAATAATAATAATAATAATAATAATAATGATGATGATGATGATGATGATGGTGCCACTGCTATCCCTTAGTGGCAAGGATTGGAAAGAAGTAAAAGAATCAACTGCCTATTGAAACTAACAACATAACAGATCACAAGAAGCTGATCTACGCTGGTGCAAGAATGGTGATTGATATCTACGCGACACGGAGCCTGGAACAACAGAAACAAAAATGTGTACCAGAAATGAGAACAGAAAAACAGATCTCCCAACTACAAAGAGACGAAAGATTACCATAAAAAAACAACCCATCACACATGAATAGACCATGTCTTAGACTATGGGACAAATACAAGATGAGACAAAATGGGGTACCCTCTGCAATGGAAGGAATACGCCAAAGAAGAATAGCCATGGAAGTAAGACTGGAAAGATATAGACAAAGGATTGCCTAAAACACTCAAGACTGCACTTTTCAAAATAGCAAAAGAAAATTTTACCAGGACTTGATTCAAGAAAGGAGACAGAATATAAAACCAGATGCCATGGAGGTAAACAATTTCTGGAATGACGTATATGGATGCCCCCCCCCAAAAAAAAGAAAAAAAAAGCCACAGTGAATCGCCAGAACAGAATAAGATTGAAGAGAACTCTGACATATATGAAAGAGTAGATGTTGAATAAATTTGCACTGAGAAACATCTTAAAAAATCACCAACTAGGAAGCACTATGGTCTGATGGAATCCACAGATAGTGGTTCAAGAAATTAAACGACACCATATGAAAGACTGATCATCCAACTCCAAAGCAGAAGATGAGGTCTTAGACGACCGGGGAGATAGCAGAGAAGTAATATAGTTTCATTGAAAAAAGATAACTCATACAAGAAGAATAAAAAGAATGCAAGAAAGGAATGAAAGGAGCCATCGACCAGATGATTCTAAAAGAAGTAAGGAAAAGAAGAAAACATGTTGCAATAGAGCGAATTGACTATAAAAGACACACACAGTATGATTTCACATAGATGGATACTCGATATAGATGGATAGAAGGATATTCAAAATTAGAGAACCAATGGTTAGATTCATAGCCATCCCTATGAAAAACTGGAAAGTAGACTTAGCAGGTTCGTGAGAAGAGTTAGCAGTATTAAGTATAGAAGGGGGAATTTCTCAAGGGGACTCACTGTATCCCCTTCTATCTGTACTAATCATGGAACCATTGCACAGGATATCGAAAAATAGCAAAGGACACCTATTCTCTAAAACAAAGGGAAAAGTCAATCACCTTATGTACATCGACTACATCAAGCTATTTGTAAAGAACAGGGAAGGGTTCAAAATGTTGTTCAGCAAGGTTGAAGAATACAGCGATCGACAGAAGGAATCGACTTACTGGACATAGAAAATAGAGCATTAACTACATAGGACTAATAATAGTACCGCGGTGATCTTGAAAGTGACTCGATAAAAGAGGAATGAACGAAAAGAAACTAAAAAAAGGAATACCAGAGGAGGATAAGGAATTATAAGAGACTAAGTTGAATAGCAGAAATTTGATAAAAGGGATTAACACATGCGCAGTATCAGTAGTAAGATACACAGGTTCATTTCTGGGATGGACAAAGGCTGAAAACTTACGATGACGCACAAGGCTGTACACCCCAGAGATATCACAGTTGAACTGTATTGAAAGAGAAAAGAAGGCCAAAACGGATTTAAGAAAGTATACGCTAGCAAGTATTGGAAATATTATATTAAAGAGTTCGAAGCAGCATTAAAAAAACAACAAAAAGAAAACAAAGCGAGGGAGTAGCAAAAAAGACAACAAGGAAGAGAAAAATGGGAACAGAGGAATCTACGGGTGAAAATATCACAGATGAGCGATCAAAGACATGGCTATGCAAAGAAAACTTGAAGAGAGAAAACATAACCCCTCATCATGGCATCTTCCAAAAAATGCATCGGGGTAAACTATGCCGAACGAGGATCGACAAAACCTACACAAACAGAAAATGTCGCCTACGTGGAGAAACGGGGAGACTGTAATAACCAGTGAAAAGTAGCTCTGAAGGAGTACAAGAACAAGCACGACTGGGTAGCAAGTGTTATACACTGGGAACTAAGCAAACGATCATGCAGACATGTAATATCAGCACAAATCGGAGACAGTCCTGCAAAATAGAAGCCACCAGTTATTCTGGAACTTTGACGTCCAAACCGACAACTCCATCCCAAAGCGAGATCAGATCTGGTAGTTGTGGACAAAGGAAAGAGAATATTTCAAATGATGGACGTGACAATGCTTGCAGATCACAGAATAAAGATGAATGAGGGCGAAAATAAGGGTAAATATCAGGATTTGGCAAAGGAGCTGAAAAAAGTGTGGACCATGAAGGTCAGAGTAGTACCAATAATAGTAGGCGCACTCAAGACCGTGTCAAAGATATCGAAAACAAGATAGGAGGAGCTGGAGATGAGAGGGATTGAGACTTTACTGGCCACAGCACTACTTGGGTCTATATAATTACTGATGAGAGTACTGGAAATATGAGACACGACCCCCTGTTGGAAGCAATGGTCGAAAAGCTAGAATGAAAAATATATAAATAAAGTGAGGGGAGGTTGATCCAGCGCAGCTGTGATATGTGAGGGCGATGAAAGGATGGCTGGAGGCCTGAGGTGACTTACTGTCACTCAGCCTTCAGTGATGATCATAGAGCAACTGGTGTGAAAGTGTGAATCACAGCAATGTGAGAATATTGAGAGGAGGACTGAAAGCTAAAGGCAACTTGCTGTCACTCGGACTCCAGCAATGACCACCAGGCAACTGGTATAAAAATGCAAATATTAATAATAATGATGATAATAATAACTTGGAACTGCACGGATACTGAGGAAGGTGCTAGAGATATAAGTACTGCAACGAATTTTAGCCCTGACATAATAGGTGGAAGAGAGAGGAGACGTTAGCTGAAGACCTGAGGAGACTTATTGTCACTCAGCCTTCAGCGATAACCACTGGGCAACCGGTGTGAAACTGTAAATCGCAGAATTACTGCGACCTATGAGTACTAGGAGAGGAGGGCTAGAGACTTGAGGAGACTTGCTGTCACTCAAACTCCAGCGGTTACCACCAGGCAACTGGTGTGAGATTCCTAATAATAAACAAAAATAATGATGTTGTAGACGAGTGATCATGGACAAGGCTACGCAAAGGAAACTTACAGAGAGAAGCAGAATTGCTCATCATGGTAGCCCGAAACAAATGCATCAGGACAAACTATATCAGAGCGAAAATCGTCAGAACCCAAACGCCTATGCGGAGAAAACCACGTAACTATTAAATGCAGTTAGCTAGCCCAGGATTATGAACACTGGCACGATTGGGTAGCATCAGTGATACACTGGGAACTGATCAAACGTATGGGATTCAAGCATGCGTTAAAGTGGTACCTACGCAAACCGGAGGCAGCCCTGAAAAATGAAAGCCACAAATTACTCCGTGACTTTGACTTTCTAACTGACCATCACATCCAAGCGAAGAGACTGGACCTGGTAATTGTGAACAAGAAAAGGAGAGCCTGCCAAATGATACATGTTGCTATGTTTGAGAGTAAAAAGTTGGCAAAATACCAGGACCTGGCAAGGGAGCTGAAGAAAGTGTGGAACAAGAGAGTCAGGGTAGTACCAGTAACGGTTGGTGCACTCGGAACCGTATCAAAGGCACTGAAAGTGAGATTGGAAGAACTGGGGATAAGAAGAAGAATTGAGACTATATAGACCACAGCACCACAGGGAACTGCACAAATAATGAGAAAAGTGCTAGAAATACGAGATACACGATTCCAGCTGTTTGCAAAATCCTAATGGGAAGAAATAAAGAAAAAAATATGTCGGAGGCGGTACAAATCACAGCGGACTGTGAGAGAGTGAAGAGGTGGGCTGGTGACTCGAGGAGACTTACTGCCACCCAGTCTCCAGCAACGACCACCTGGCTGCTGGTGTGAAATGGATAATAATAATAATAATAAAAATAATTAAAATAATAATAGAAATGACAGCACTGTTGGAGTCATCACTGAGGATTTGTGGTCCACAATTTTCTGCCCTTATTTCACCCTATTATTGATATGGTTGTTGTTGTTGTTGTTGTCTGGTAAGTGCTGTTATAGAATTGCAACGCCTAATTCTAAACACCCACAGGTCTTCACTTAAATATCACATTCCGCCCACTAAAGAGTACTTGCCGCTTTCAAAACGAAAGGATTAACGGTTTTCCCTATTAGACACCGTTTATGACCAAACAAGATCGCTTATCGATACTTCAAAAAATATCATTTAATTTTTTAAAAATGAAACCGATTTTCTAAGAGAAAGGACTATTTATCAATATTTAGAAAAAAATATTTTAATTATATCCATTCTTGACAAATTATTTCCACGACCCAAAACAAATTTAGATTTATTTAATAGTTACTTGCAAGCTAAAACCTTCAAAGTGCATCAATGTAAAAAGTGTTAAATAACACATACAATATATATATATATATATATATATATATATATATATATATATATATATATATATATATATATATATATATACACATACTCGCTCATATATATATATATATATATATATATATATATATACATATATATGTATATATATATGTGTGTGTGTGTGTGTGTGTGTGTGTGTGTTTGCATAAGAGACAGAAACATTGGGACAGAAATAGGTAGATATGTGTAAATATTGAACACGTGTCAATATCAGCAATACACACACAGACATATATATATATCAGTACATATTTGAAAAAGTATTTACAAAGGTTAACTTATTCTGGCTAAAGGCAACAAGAATGGTGCGCTCAGTGAGGGTCGAACTCACTTCTCTCCAGTAATATTCTATAAGACTAACTCATCGACTATCACTTCATTGTCAGTTGCCCATGTATACCTGTATATGCACTTTTATATGTAATAATTTCATCACAAATATACACCTTGTTTACATAAAAGTAAATGGCTACGTATGCTCACATGATTAATTAAGACCTCTTCCAATTAAATGAGCAAACAACTGCAATCCAAAGTACATAAAGGAGCACCAGAGTGGACATTTGATAGGTTTACACAAGTATATAGTAAAACGGAAAAAAATAAACAAACTAGCCAAAATTATCAAAGAAATGGAACGAAAAGCTTCAACTTGACACGTAATAGAAAATGCATTCCTTCAATTTAACTGTAACGAACAACACTCACTTACCTTGACCGTTTTATACCGTAGGAATAAAGCAAGTATCGTTGCCATGGTGACAAGAGCAACAATGCATCCAAAGATAACAAAGTCAATCCTTGGTAAAATCAACATCATCAAATTGATATCATTGTCTTAATTTTTGTTTGTTTACTTTCTTTCTTTCCCTCCTTTCATTTGTTTCACTTTCCACCTTCGGTCTTTTTTTTTTACCGTCTTTTGACTGACCACAATTGATCAGGGATAGTCTAGCTACCTGCTAGAAATGAAATACCAGGTAATCGTTCGAAAAGAGGGAGAGAAGGATTTTCTTTCCAAACAGTTAATAATGATATAATCAATGAATGTCCAAAACCTAAATAGTCGGCAACAAAAAATTGAACTTGATTAAGTCAGTGCACAATATGTAACTTATGCAGAGAACACTATGACCATCACTTGCTACATGGAGTGACTCATGCATTGACTGACTGACTGAAGGATGAATTAGTAGGCGCCAACCGCCAGAATCAGGAATAAACGGACAAACACTGGTACTTGCGCAACATCTGCCGCTGCATTTTTAGCGCGTGTATTACAATTTAAAAATATTATTGTCACAGAAATTTTAAGCTGTGTATTGAAGTCACTTCACTCTAGTAATGTTCGATAGTAAATTGTGGATTATTTTGTTGTTTTTTGAAGGTTAGAAGCCGGTCGTTATACAAACGACAGAGAGAAGAGAATGAATAAAAACGGATTAACTTTGAAAAAAAGTGTAAGAAAATAGACAAAATATAGGAGAGAAAGACATAGACAAGGAAGAGTAAAAGAAATCGACGTGTTTGTCAGCTGAACAAACAATAAGTTATTTGAAAAGAGAAAGGGAAAGAGTGAAAGTTGAAAGAGAGAGAGAGAGGGAGAGAGAGAAGGGAAAGGGAAGGGAAGGGGAGGGAAGGGAAAGGATGAGGTAGGCGAGTAAACCGAATAAAGAAAGAGGGCGTGCCCGTTAAAAAGGAAAATAACAAACTGAAAGTGCTATAGAAGATTTAAGTTGGGATAGGTGGAGGCGTTGGTAAAATGTAAGAGGGTCACAGAGAATGATGGAAGGAGGAAGTTTTCCGACGATACGCGCTCTGTCACTAAAGATTCTTAGAAAACCTCACGTAATAGAATGGGTGCGGATTTCTGGTGAGAATGAATCTGCTTTTGTGGGGTCTGCACGTGTGAAGCTGTTCAGCTACCCTCTCTCCATCTCTTGTTTCTTTCTCTCTTTCTTTCTTTGTAGACGTATAGATATATACATAGCTTAGCTTAGTCGGGCACGAAGTCAAAAAAGAGTACTCAGTGAACATCGAAATCACTATATAGAAATGATGGTCAATGAGACCACTATTTCACGGTAAAACGCCCTAGTATATGATTCATTCTGGGTGTAAGTTTAATTTTGTTTGATTCATAAGTTGAATAGATGGGTTAGTTTCCTACTAATGAATTACCAGCTTCTGGGGATTGGTCGATGGTGATGTTATCTGGTGTAGGTGCCTTCTCCTTTTGAATTGTTTGATGGCTTGCACCACCTCCCATGGAGTAACTTCTGGGAACTCACAATAAACAAAAATCATTCACGAAACGTCATGCATTTATGTCGATCGACTATTTGATTACAACATGCAAAAAATAAAAGAAGGTTATCGAACAACAAAAAGCCTCTTTCCAATATTTTTTTTTACTTATGTTTTTTTTTCATTTGATAAAGATAGGCATTATGTAAAATAAATAACTGTTATTATTGATTTGATTATTATGGAAGTAATTATTTTTTTTACAAAGATATAAGATATCGACTTTGGCCCTTAACTAATTTGAATTCTATTTTGTCTCCACAAACTCATCTCAAACCTATTGAATTTACTTCTTACTCTTCACAGAGAAAAGAGCAAAGGGTTGGAAAATTGCGTTAGAAGTAAGGAAATTTAGAGTGCTAGTTACTATAAGTTACCAAGTCCTGGTAGCTAGAACTGATGAAGGCTGGAAATCATCCCTGTAGTCAAAACAATGAATCAAACACAACAAAGATAAGAATAATAATATAAATATGTCACAAAGTTATCATGATTTACCTCAGAAGTAACGACGGCCAGGTAGCAGAACGGTCACACAATATTATGTTCTGAGCATCAGGCTCGAATAGCACATTCTGAAGGAAGCCTGTTCCCGTGGTTTGTTTTCTAGTTATAATAATTTATCAAGTCCAGATAGCTAAAACCTGTTCGAACAAATTACCAAGTAATGATTGATGAAATTTCATATAAGGATTTCACGAAGAAATACTAATTCCTTTTTACACGAATACATCTCCATTCATATTTTATTCTATACATGTGTATTTACTGGAATTATGTGAAAGTAAGTTATGGGAACTCAAATATGTATTTTAACATATTGTGTACCCATGCATGGATACGTATCTGTGAGAGTGTGTACACTTATTTGTGGGTATATATATTGTCATCTGTATATAGATATGCACGCACGAAATCTTTACATATCATTGTTTATATTCAAAAAGGTTCTGCAAAGTCTGTCGCAAAGCCCTAACAATGGGATACTCACTTTCAACGACTAATGGGACAATCTTAGAAAGCATCACCATGGCAGGTACTCTTTTCTGTATTACTGGATACGCACCAGTATGTATATAAACATAAAAAAATATGTGAACATTCGTATATGTACAGGACTATGTACGAATTTTCGCCTGTATTTTTTGAGCCTTTTTTAGCTTTTTGCTTGTTTGTTTGTTGATTTGCGCCTAGTACACTGGGAAGAGGTCAGCTTCGCACATAGGCTCAGTCAGATGTCATTTGAGGCCACCAGAGGTAATTTCTTGCTCATTTATAGCTAACCTCCAGAGTGGTGGGCCATAATTTTACACCAAGGATGCAATAATTTAACACATGGGTACATCTTAGAGCGGCAAAGATCTCAATATACGTTGCGTTGACTTCTTGGATCATTCAAGGTCACTAGATTTTTTTAAGACGATTTTTCTAGTTTTGGGACATAATTTATTACTTATGAAAAGGAAATTTGGCATAGAGGTGAATCTTCCAATAGCAGAGGTCATTGGCTATGTGAAATTGATCTCTCGTATGACCAGAGGTCATTTCTGGTCATTTGAAGCCAATTTCCAGTGTTGAGCCTTATAGGTATTTTCTAAGCTTAGCTTTGTCTGGAGCAGTTCCACAATACTGAGGTATGTAGATAGAATTAAAATAGCCAGCAAAAACCTGCGATACTAGCCTGTTAATCATTGCTAAGAGGCAGGCATTGAAGGTAGGTGGCACTTGATAGTTTGCTGCATGTAATTTAGTAAACTCCGCTTATCCTTCTAAGAAGTGATTGGACAATTCAATATTCTTTTTTTTTAAATCTATTATATCATTTATATATTTTATCTTTCGTTACCAAAATATTCAATCCATGCAACCTTCTCCAGATGTATGTAAGGAAAAAGATGGACCTCATTTTTTTGAAATGACAGGAAACAGAAATGGTGGAAAATACACTGATCAGATCAGCCCATTTTTAGCTACTCACGCAATACAAACGATTCCATTTTCAGCGACCTGATTAACAATTGAATTATTTCCTTTTTAAGCAAAAACGAAAGGGAGAAAATCAGCACCACGTCATCATAACACCATAATATCAGGCGTAAAATTTGGATCGAATTCACCAGAAATGGTGAGATTATTTTGTTAATTACTGCAATTTATTTAGTGATATCGCCCAGCTGTACGTTTAAGACTATGTAAACGTATGTAACATTAGTTATTTATTTAGGATTGCTTGTCTGTATGTGTGCATGCCCACAATTCCATTTCAGTGTGTGTGTGTGTGCTGTAGACCACAGGACCCTACTACCATCGTCCCATCTCGGTGGGTCATGGCATGATAACTCTTGGTTCAAAGGGAGGGTGGTACGCCACATTTCACCTAAAATTTATTCCAAGCCCCTGCTCTGGAAGCCACATGAGAGCCTGCAACGGACGTGGAATTTTTCCCATCATTTTTATTTGCGAAGCAAAGGCATGATGATGAAGTGACTCGCTAGTGCAATTGCGTATACATGTATTTTATGGGCAAATGTACACATCTTTCATGCGACTAGATCTCTTGATAACTAGATCTTTTTTTAATGTAGTCATTGGTAAATCACTGGCAAATATCATCATATCAAATTGATTTCATATTTCTATGGGTGACAACGGCGAGACGTAACAGTTATAACAAAACCTATGATAGTTGATGCTGATTAATAAAAAAAAAACATACATTGGGAGTGCCAGTGGTGTCGGTAGCATTGTCTACAATCCCAGAAAACCAGTTGAAATTTAACTTACATAACCTGCTTTTCTTTTGAACGTCCTTGACACTTTATCAGTTTTCGGAGGGAGGGCGAAAACTGCAGAATAACCTATTTTTGTCCCGAATTTTAAAACAATGTACTTACGTTATATTGGGTTGAGAAAACGTCGGTTCTTCAACGAAACAACTCACGCATTTTGATAATAACATAAAATAAGGGAAATTTTAGCATATTTAGATTGTGCTGGCATGTAGTTTTTCATTCCTGTGCCAAGTGAAGTGAGTACATTTACGTAGATGAAAATGTATCAATAAATCACCATCATAATTATGAATATGAAATATAAACAGGCGCCAATGAAGAGTATCAGATCCTCTGGAAACGTGATCGAAGAATAAAAGTGAGTTTGGAATGCTAGAGCATTGAGGTGGTCATCGTACGCTGAGCAGACAACTGATCATTCTTTGCTCAAGTACTTTTGTTCAGTCAATATATCGAATGGGCCACGACAGCTTATTCACTGATGTAAGAAAGAAAGAGATAGAACGAGAAAGATATATTGACACGTCAACAATAACTATTCGTATATAAGGGTAACAGCTGATTCATAAAAAAAGATAGCAAATACTGAGAAGAAATTCGCTCCCTTTCCAAGCGAGGCACAAGGAATAACTTCACGGCACATTACAAGGCAAGAAAAATAGGCTATGTATAGATTATTATCAACATCCAATCAATTTTGCTGCGGCCTCTGTAAATCTTCCTGATATCCTTTCTCTGTCTGAATTTGGCACTTGTATAACGTAACAAACGTAAATATAACTAAAACTGCATCACATGGAAGGTACATGTCTACATTCGCTACTATTCCGTTGCAGTGGTGGTCACGATGTATGAAGTATCATCTGATCAAGTGACTGTTCAGTAACACTCGGTAACAAAACTCGAACTTTAAGAAGGACTTTAGTTGTATTCAGGTCAAGCTACTCATCCTTGAAAAAATACTTTTAAAATTCTACGTATCTATCCAATATTACTATATACTTTAGATAGAACAGTTATACCTTTGGTCAAATGATACGGACAGAACTTTAGTCACCTTGGAATTCTATGTAGGATATTTCCTAGTGAATATTAAATGGATTTCTAATTTTGATTGATGTTTAGTCTCATCATGAATCGATATTTGTTGAAAATTTGTTGCAAATTCCACTCTGAACTCATCATTGTTATGAAATCAGCGATACTAGATGTGATTGACGCAGTAGGCAACAGTGCAGACAATGGTAATTGGAGACCTGAGTCAGGGACCTTTCCTTAGGAAAAGCATTAGTTCATCTCTTCTATAGTCATGGTTTAAAAAGAAGCGCAGATTGAGCTCTTTCAGATTGGATAAGGGCCCCCTTAAGGCAGTTTGATGTCCAATTTGACGTCCTGCTGCCAAGCTGATGTCGTGCTCCTCTAATCAATACAAGCAACAACTGGACATCCCAAAATCCCCATACGCTTCGTCAGGGGGCGGGCGGCGTTCCATTGTTTTTAGAGACAGAGCAGAGGCCATCCGTACACATTTTTATGTGGGCTGAGGTTGATTTTATTTTTAATCAATTGTGGGTTGAGGTAGATTCTATTTTCAATCAATTTCTTAAATAACAAATGCTCCCATATTTTGAAGATTAAATGCGACCAAAAAACATAGGAGTGTTAAGAGACCTCGCTTGAGTGCCTTGTTCAAAACGTAGTTTCAAATTAGAGGAAATCGGTCAGATGAGAAATATTTAACTACACAGGCAAAGTAATTGCTTTCTTTTTATATATATATATATATATATATATATATATATATATATATATATATATATATATATATAGCATTCTATCGCAAGTAAACTCAGGCTGATTTCCATTCGGCAATGAGTGAATAAATCATCGGCATAGAAGACACTGAGTTCTGTTCTTAACGGGTACTAATTCTTCATTCCGATCCGTGCTAACACATTTACTCTCTGTCGAAAATAAAAACAGGCTGAGATTAGTTTCGATAAAAAAGCAATAAAACTTGAGGTGAAAGTATACAGTAGCAAAAAATGAAAAATGATAATTACTCTCTTATTTCTATCTTTATCAGATTTTACTGTGCGTCTATTATTTATTTATCCGTCTCAACTCATTGGAGCAAATACGTCTGTATGAGAAACAAAACGGACTTTTCATGTTTTCCTTCAAAATCAATGAACAAGAACCGAAAGTTCAATGAGGTGTCCATCAGAAAGTTAAAGCCATTATTGCCAGATCATATGATTCTGAGCAGAAGATGATTTCAGGTACGAAGTATCTCATCAATGAACGTATTTCAAATGAATTTCAAGAAAATCTGACACAAAAAAGTTGAGAAAGTCGATTTTAAACCTTAACATTTAAACGCCATTATTGTCGGATCACGTGCGCGCAGAAATGAATCTATCTTTCAAGTCAATCAATTTCAAGAAAAATTCCATTCAAATTCATTGGATACTATTATAGATATTGTGTAGACTTATAGTTAAGATACAGGAGAGGTAACGGTGAACAATTCACGAAAATTCAATCACATCTTTCATAGCTCTTTACCCACCCTCCCACGAAATATTGAAATTCATTTAGAACTTTTAGGAACATATTGTTGTATGGATAGCTACGGTTCAGGGTGATGAAAAATTCATAAATCCACCCCCAAATTTGATCGTATCTTCCATAGTCTATGGGCCAACCTTCCACAAATTTACATTGAAATTCATTGAAGACCTTTGGTGATAATGTGTTGACAAACAGACAGACGTTGGTAGAGGTAAACAATTGATATTCAAATTACATTTTCTTAGAATTCTTGATTTGAGAAAAATGAAGCGTAAAATCCAGTTTACTATCGTATCAATTTAAGAAGAAATATCCTTTGTCTTTAAAAATATACAAACAGTAGGCGTCTCATAGGTTGCTTACAGTGAGATACTTGACATCGTAGACAGTTCAGAACTTTCCCAGAATAAAACAAGTAAGAAAAGCAGTCCGAGGCAACGTCATCTTTTCGTTTTGCATCACATGTGGGTGAGAAACCGTCACCCAAACTGTCATCAAAACTGTTAACATAGGTTTTTTCAGTTTCCAAGTTGGTCTGTCTGGCTGACTGGCTATGTATCGTGCGCACATGCCTCACCAATGGAGCTAGAGGGCTGAAAATTCAAACATTTGCTCGCCATTATGTCCAAAGAAATTTTTTTTAAATATGCCCTAAATAGATTTCAGCGGGGTCAATTTAAGTTTATGCAAAATCGGTCCCTTAATTTGTATTCAGCAGCATTTACACTTATTTTTTTTTTGCAAATTAAGACTTCTTTTAGTGATCACTGCTTGACAAAAAGCGAGAAAAGTAACTAATTCGTTGATCACCCCTCTTCCCAATTTTTGAGTTAATCCCAAGGCATGCAGCAAAAAGCAAAAAAAAAACAAAAAAAAAACAAAAAAAACGTAGGTCATGTGACGGTTTCTACCGAGTGGCTAACCAGACCTGTCTATATAAAATTCTGTTGTGAACATTATAACTCTATCTTGTTCGATCTCATCTTACAAGAATTTGAATATTGACGCACACGAGGCGTTCTTCTCTGGGCAACGCATGTCAGTTAGTTGTTCAAGATCTCAGTGCTTGATTGAGGGAGATTTTATTCAGCCTGAGTTTTTTTCTGTTTTAATAATAAGGGCTTCTAGAATCTGGAGCTTTTTTTGTCAGTTGGCATGGTAGAGAATAGGCATTTTGAGGGGACTAATGACGACATTATAACAAACGAATGGCATAATGCAGACATTTAAAATTAGAAAAACAAAACAAAAACAAAACAAAAAACAAACATACACAACAGAGTCTTGAATAGCAGTTTCTGTCCTAAATCACAATTACTTGGTTCTAATAATGGGTAAATTGATCGCCGAAAGCACTTGATGAAAAATGTTTGGACATGAACCACATACATTAACTTTAGACCCACGTTCACTCTTTCTAAAATAGGAAAGGTCTAGTATTTGGTAGAATTGAAAAATAAAAATCCTTATCTGAAACGTCAATCAAACGTATAAATGATGAACACACACACACACACACACACACACACACACACACACAAACACATGCTTTGATGTTATTTGTTGTCACTTAATGGCAGGTTTTCATTTCAACTAAATCATCAATAGACTCATGGGTAATGCTGACACGTGTATCAGTTAAGCTAATATGTTTTACAGGAGACTAAGAAGTGTTAGAACACAGCATATATGGACGTCGATGGAATTCACGAACAAGCATATTAGTACATAGATTAATATGAGTTTAAGTGTGCTAAGTGAAGTCGTAACCAGTTAGCCATATGATTCTATTATCGATTGAATTGTTAACGGACTGGAGCTCTTCTATTGAGTGCCAGCTGTCCTTGGAGGTTCGGAATTTATCGACTTCTCACTCGGGTATATTGCTTGCAATTACTTTGTCATAATTTCTCGGCTCACCAAACTCGGTCAATTATCCTGAATGTTAATTGGCATTTAGCGTGGATCCAGCCATAAAGGTTTTCATCATGTATTCTGTTATTTTAGTTCTCATTTTTTATATTCGAATTTTCTGAGGAATCGACGCATACAACACATTTTTTAATACATACGTACAAAAGCAAGCAGTTATATATCTGTACTTCATGGTTCTCATTTTTACTTATTTCTCTATTTTACCAATCCCAATACATACAAAATGAAGATAATTAATTCTATGTTTAATCTAAATACGTATAGGATGTGTGTGACATGATAAATGAATATATGGACACAAGACAACACAAATACACACACACATTATTAGCTGATATCCGATCTGGAATTTTTACCACATGATATACGATCTTTGGGATTCATCATCATCATCATCATCATCATCATCATCATCATCAGTCTGTTAGCGTCCGTCGTAGGATATAGACCTTCCTAAAGATTCGCCAGACCTCTCTATCATGGGAATTGCAGAGCCAATACTTTCTGAATTTATCTAGCTGGTTACGCCATCTTACTTTCTGTCGGCCAGACTTGGAAGAGCATTGCTATGTAGCTTATAATGAACGAGTTGCCCCACTTAAAGAGTACTCAACCCTGAGGAAGGAGGCGTTAATTATGATAATAATTGAGTCATCCACAGGCAGCTATATCATTATATATATATATATATATATATATATATATATATATATATATATATATATATATATATCAGACTACTTTTCCCAAAAGGATTATAAGGTACGGTCGATGACATATTCTGATGTCTGAGCCAGTTATTTAGACGAGGGGACTACATTGTCATTTGCTACTTGGCCTTCATCAAGTCACAAACATTGGAAAACTTGCCTCTTATATGAATGCAAAAGAATCCAAATATGCGTTTGATCAATCATGCAAATTATGTTGTGCAGACATGGGTTTTTGTAGGCGCCTATTTCTCGCCTCTTTATTCTTTTGATAGCAATGACTCCCCTCCTCCGCTCGCTCTTCATTTTTTTATACAGAAGAAAAACTGGTTTTTTATAGTAAGATGCGTAGTTATTTTGAATGCATCTCCGGGAGAAAAACAAAATAAAACAATAAAAACAAAAACAAAACAAAACAATAAAAACAAAAACAAAACATCACCAACTTTCTTTTTGGCTTCTGAATAGGAGCGCTCCGCTGAGTCAGCGTAGTTTTTAAATTGTTATAGTTTTCAGATACCACCAGGCAACGCGATTTCTGTTCCTAGGAAGTGAGTGTTATTTTCTAAATGACTAGCTTGGAGACAAAAGTGCAGGAGAAAGCATAACAAGATTTACAACAAAAAATAAAACTTATTGAGTGGTGGAAGCATTTAAAATCCAATTCTTTATTTAATTTATGAAATCTTAGTAGAATATCATTTACAACGCTGGGTATATCTGCTAATGTGTTCATATATATATATATATATATATATATATATATATATATGGATTCGTTGCGACTAATTTGCGAACTCTATCAAATAACATTGCGTGATCTTATACCCCTTTTTTGTACGCTATTTTTTTCTTCGTGGCTTGGATGTGAAATTTTTTTATTCTTATTTGGCTTCTTAATATATGCGTCTTTCTCTTTATACACACACACATATATATATGTATATATACATATGTAGAAACACACACACATACACACACACACACACACAAACATATATATATACCGGTGGCATTCATTTTCCCGAATCTGATTTGACCACCGACTGATTCGCCGCACATACATTGGCTGACCGTTCATTTCCCTCAATCATGACGATACCGCCAAGCGAATTACACGATAACAAAGGGGATTGTATTCCCCAAAACAATGGGTAACTTTTTATCTTTTTTTAAATTTCAATTTTCTTTCTGTAAAAAGTGAAAAAAACTTTTTTCTATGTCATGAATTTTAGATTAACCATCTTTTTTTAACATTCTCTCTCTGTTTTTAAAGATTATTACTGAAATACCTGGTGCAAATTAAAATCCAATTGAACATTCAAAATTGAAATTAAAAACCCAAATTAACCCTAAACACTAACTCTTTTTTCATTTCAATTTCAAAATGTGTGAAAAATAAATACGGCAATGCAGCGAAATCTAAGGTAACAATCATCTAAAATCATTTGTTTAGTTTAATCTGTATTCATGTTCTTCGTAATTTTAAATTTCCACTCCACCGAATCTCGTGAAATTAAATGAAAACATTTAAATTCAGAAATGACCTCAACCAAGGTTAGAAAACATAGTATAAATAAATCTTTGTCGTATTATCTGTATTCGTGTTTTGATATGAATTGTAATTCTTCTTTGTTCATTATTGTCCATGCCTAGTATTTAATGTGTCCGATATATATTTCAAGTACTAAATCTCATAGTACATGAATAGAACTCATAATTCAAATTTCGCAACAGATGCTTTTTTTCTTTTCCATTGTGTGTTCGAATAAGGTCGAATAAGAATAACGCCATTGCACTAATGATAGAAATAAAAGAAATCCTCCGATGTTTTGGAAATACAATGGAATATCAAAGAAAGTCCACGAATTGACTCCCTTTGTTTTCGGGTAATTCGTTAGCCGGTGACGCGATGACTGAGGGAAGTGATCAGTCAGCCAATGGAATCCGGTGTCGGTCAAAAGAGATTCAGGAAAACCATAGATCTCATGAAATGTTCTTATGGGAAATCAATAAAAAATGATAGTAGGTTTTTTGCGAAAAAGGTTGGTTTCATCATGGGACCCCTTTACATCACAGGTGGAGCCAGGACAGGACAAGCCTGTGCATTGCTGGAACTCCCACCGGTTTTGTCTAATCCTTGCTCTAGCTTGCAACTTATTCATCTTAATGTGACCACGTCCATATGCATGTTCACGACTTTACTTTCGCGGAAGTCACGCGATTTATATTCAATGTATTTTAAAGGAGAAATCTAGGACGTATTATCAAGTTTCTATCAGTAGAATTTACACTTTACACATCCTCATAGTTTTGTGACCGCACCTTGCCCGGGCTGCAACAAATCACTTGCGCTGCCAGTACTTGGAACGATTCTACTCACAAGAAAGGTCAAGTCGTTTCCGAATCGCCCAGCATGAATGATGTATCGCTGGTAAGGGAGGATTTATATGTAGCTGTTAAGTTGTTGGATCGCATTTAGCGATAAGGAAGCTTATTCAAACGCATTAACTTTGCTGTATACGCGAATGGTACTGTACTTACGATACTCACGTTGCTCAAGTAACAACATATTTTAAAAAATCATTCTTTTACTCCTTTTCCGCCCTAATCTCCCAGGATTCGAAAACGTTTCGACCGTTTTGAATCTGAATGTATCCGAATAAATGTATTCACGCTTATATTTATATTTGCGCAATGCGTGTGTTTGAAATGATGTATCACTCTCTTTGTATGCTTAAATCTTATACGTGCATGGGTATTTTTACAAAGATGTAGTGTATGTGTGTGTGTGTGAGAGAGAGAGAGAATGTGCGCTCATGCATGCGTGAATTTCTAATACATTTGCCAGTACCTTTAATATCTATAATTATTTTTTCTTTGTGTATGGAACATGAAATAATTATACAATATTGATTGTTTTTTGCCCTGGTTTCCTGCCAACATTTACTTGCATAATCGGAACAGGGTCTCTCTCTCTCTCTCATCCCCCTCTCTCTCAACACCCTGTCTCTCTCTCTCTCAACACCCTGTCTCTTTCTCTCACCCCATCTCTCTCTCAGGTCCCTCTCTCTCACACAAACTCATATGTATATGTTTTATTGACATCCGCGAATTACTTCAAAAACTTTCCAGAGTTGGTAGTTGTAGATCTTTCGGCCACCGTTGGTCATTATCAAGACAACATAATAATGTTATTTTAAAGAGTAATTAGTATCGTTATTTTTTATTTCAATTTCATGTTGATATCTTAAGTGTTGTACGCAAACTAGCAAAAATAGGCTGTCTGTCTGTTATTTTTAACAATGCATGTTTGAATGATCGCGACTTCATTATACTCTTTGTATGCATACATCCCCCCCACATATCATATATATATATATATAAATATATATATGTATGTGTGTGTGTGTGTGTGTATAGTTAATAAGGCATTTGGGGAGGAGGGTACTAATCAGACTTGATGCCTCATAAGAAATAGCAACCTATGTATTATATATGCAGTATAATTCAATTAGTTATTAAATTTTAGAAATGTTTTATTAGTAAAAAGAAAAACTTAAAAATATATAAATGAATAAATAAAAATAGAAAAAAAAGTAATATTGATAATCCACTATTTTTTAATTTTTGTATTCACAATTAAATTACAATATATTTCTAAGAACAGTCATTAACTCACGAGATTGTTGTTCTTACAATTCAATGATGAACTTATTACAATACGTCTTTATAAAATATTATTTGTGGATTCTTGTGAAGCGATTTCTACTTAGATTTAATAATTCTATTTTTGAATAAATTTTACGAAACTATTCCAAGATGGTATAAGATTTAAAATACATCATAAAAGTTTGTAGAAGTTGGAAAAAACAAAACAAAACAAAAATAAACGTAAGAAGAGATAGTTAAAATGAAGGAAAGGATTGCGTTTTTTTTTTCAGAGAAAAGGGAGATAATTCTAAATGATCGCCGCCGAGCATAGTAATAATGGCCAGAATCGTTAGCTTTCAAAAACAATTAAATCAGGTTAGATACAAAAAATACGCTATTCCGATGAAAATGAGCTTTTTGCTTTCATAATTACAGAAACAAAACATATCCTTGTAGCTTTTAGGGAGACTATGAAACAAAAATTGAACGTCGGTGAATCAATCGGACCGAATGAACAATGAATGACTGATTTTGATATTTATTACAGAGAGCGTAAAATAATACAGCACCAATTGTGACCCCAACATACTGATATTATTCTTTTTACCTGGAACATTCATACTTCCACTGCTACATTAGCAGCCGACAAACTTTTTTCTTCTTTCTGTAAATATTAGTATATTTGAGAAGGAAGATAAGAAAAGAATTTGGAAAAGTATGTAAAAATGACTGGTTAGAGTTATGATTTAAATAGCAAAGTTCCTCAGGCTGTCCACACTATGGGATTTGGCTCAAAGAGAGTGTAAAACATAAATTCTTACCCAGTCCATTGTAAAACATATACATAGATATGGCCATAACTTTGTAGCCTAATGGCGAAAGAAAAACTGTTCTATACAACGTTTTTCCTTATTGCACAAACAATACAAAATAACATGCTATCAAATACGGTAATTGTATTTCCACATATATTTCTCTGTTTTTTTTTTCTGCAGTTATTATTGCTACTGCATTCTATCTTATTCTTGGAGAGAAGTCAAACATCAGAAAAACCTTGATATACATCAATGTTTTCCTTATTGTATAAACAATAGAAATTATTTTGTCAACATAATCTCCTTCCTTTCAAAAAACACCTGACACTTCTTCATGAATCATAAGAATTCAAATCAAAATTCAGCATATCAGGCTACTGACATTGAACCACCCTTGTAAGAGCAAACATACATACAGACGCAAGGCCCCCATCCTCACGCCACACACACACACACACACACACACACATACACACACACATATATATATATATATATATATATATATATATATATATATATATATATAATAGCTTATTGAAAGATAACTGCCAATCGAAAGCAATTGCCACAAATCTTTTATTCATATTGATATCAAATATCACACAAATGGATTGATGAGATACTGAGCGGAAAAAAAGAAGGTTTTAAAACTCAGTTCTCTAATATCTTATCAACTTCTATGTTTTTTAAGCTTGCGATATTTTCCTTTTTGATGTGTATGGGAAGGGAAGCGCATGCATACTTAGATTCACGCAATTTATTTACTTCAGTGGAATGACGGTCTAAGAGGTTGTGATAAAAAGAAACAATTGAAACCAAAATGGCAGGAACACTATTAAAAAATTAATAATAATTAACAGTAAGTGAAAAGTCAATAATTTCTCATGAGAAGATGGTATGGTCGAAAATATATTGATATATTTACACACATAGCACAGTGTACTCATTGTCAGCTGGAACACCATATGCTAAATATATACGAACTTTGTTCTCGTTAATAACAACAAACTTTAACTGTCCATACGGCAACCACAGAAGAACATTTAAACAATTCTTAGAGCATATTGTAAATGTGTTGTTTGACTTCTCTCCAGGAATAAAACAGACCGAGGTAGCAATAATAACCGCAGAAAAAAAACAAAAAACAGAGAAATATATGTGGAAATACAATTACCTTATTTGACGGCATGTAAGACACATAGTTAAGTGAATATCTGTAATAAAATCGAATGAAGCGAAAATCGTGTGATGTTGGGAAGAAACGGTGATCCGCTAAGAATTGTGCAAACAACTGGGATTTTACCATACTGACCGATTTTATATACACAAAGAAAAAAAGCCCCCCGGCGAGAAAGTAAATGTAAAATTCTAGGATACACGGGTATTCATACGGACCATCCTACTCGGGCCCTGAGATCAGGATCTTGTCTAAAAAATGAAAGATCTATTTATGGTTGAGGTCGTCCCAGCAAACCATGAGGCAAAAGTGAAAGAAAGAGAAAAACAGGAAAGATATCTGGACCTAGACAGAGAACTGGAAGACTGGCCTGGTTAGTCATTCGGTAAAAAAACTATCACACGCATTTCAATTGGCAGCCTGCCGTGTTGGGGGTGATCAATTAATATTGGAAAAAAGTTTGATTAATAACTGAGTTGTTTCTCTTGCTTTTCGTTGGGCAGTGATCACGAAACAGTCTGGATTTTCAAAAAACAAAAAACAAAAATGAATGCTGCTGGATACAAACTGAAGTACAAATATATCATAAACTTTGGAAACGAACCTCCCACTACCACAACTAAAAGCCGATTTTGGGGAGATAAAGATATTTTTTCTATACATAATAAGAAGTGAACATTCAAGTTTCCATCCCTCTAGCTGCATTGATGCTGTCTGATTCACGCAGAGAGCCATTCTGCTAGCCGGACAAACCAACTTGAGAAAACTGAAGAAACCTATGTTGAAAGTTTTGATTGATGGTTTCAACTATGTCCATTTTTATCTGAGCGATTGGAACAGCTATGAAGAGCCTTGCAAAAAAGAAATTGGAAATCCAATGAAGAACTGAAGCTATCACGACTAAGATCAGTCAGAACACCGAAGAGACTTGTTGTCAGTTGGTCTCCAGCGAAAGCCGAAGGGACTGGCTGTTAATTAGTCTCCTGCGGGAGCGTACCGAAAAATTTTTTTTTCTTAAACGACTACTTCTGATATAAACAGAACAACAGAAAACAGTCTTATCATCCCTTTCGAAAGATTCCAAGCAAAAAAAAAAAAAGAAAAAAAAACAAAAAACAAAACAAAACAGAACCAGTTCAAAAGTTGCGGCGTTGTTTAAACAATTTTTGACAGCATGAGGTAACATTTGCTTCTGTAACAGGACAATTTCTTTCCGTTTGAATTTTCTAGTTGATTCCCGTTAAAACGTACAAAATTGAAATAGATAATCATTGTATCAAAAATAAGACAAAAATATCGTACGAAACGCAATATATTCATTGTGAAAATCCATTTATAAATATATACGTATGAATCGTTTTAATGAATCATAAACACTGTAAAGTCCACTTTCTTTCTTTCCTTCTTTCTTTCTTTCTTCCTTCCTCGTACTTTCTCGCATTCATCTCGAGAATTGATTAAAAATGGATACTATGATGTAGTGTGACATGACCCCCCCCCAAAAAAAAACAAAAAAACAAAACAAAACAACAACAAACAAACATGAAAACGAACGGCGTTCATAACAGAGGAAGAAAGCTGTGTTTCTCTCTTTAACCACTCTCTCCTCGGACCACTTAATCCCTCACCAACGCTATTAACCTATTGAATCTAGTTTTAACATTAAATATTCACCATTCCAAGAACTGTCGACAGTGAGATTATCAAGAAATGAAATGGAGTATTGTGATGACTTGGTGTCACTTGGCCATCATCAATATCTGTAAGTCATAGCTTGGATAGTTTGGAATAATAATAATAATAATAATAATAATAATAATAATAATAATAATAATAATAATAATAAAAACTATCATAGACATGGAAAGTTTCAAGAGGCAGCAGTTACTTACTCAATACTGTAGTCCCTTTCCTTTTGTTATGTGTGAATCGTAGAATATTCAATGCACACCATAACCATTGTAACTCTATCAGCTTATCTCAGAAATGAGCAACTAGACAGCCGATCTTATCAGGAAGTCCGTGTTTTTTTTTGTTTTTTTAAAAATATTCCTCACCCAATGAAGCTCGCTCTATGATCTTCATCCGTCTCAAATGATCGCGTCTGACCACTTATGAGTGGATGGTGAAGTAGGCGTAAGGTGGGATGGTGTAGGGGTTCCGCTGTTCACGTGTTCGACTTTTTTTTAATTCTTTTCTGGCGAGAATTTCAGTTACCACTGCCAAGCGATGCTTTCTTTTTTTTTTAAGGTGGGCCATTACTCACTGGCCAGTTTGACTGTTTCCCGGACATTTTTAGTTTCACATTTACCATCTCTTTCCGGTAATTCACAAATTTACATGCGATCTGCCGACTGAAATTCAGGTTTTCATTAATTCAACGGAGAAAGAGAAAACGAATGTAGCAGACGATGTATAGCTCTTTCAAATAATATGATTAGTAGGTATCTATATTCGTGGATATTGCGGATCATACACGAATGAATTAGGTGCCGGGTACATCAGGCATGGAAGATCTATACAAAATATGCGTTCAATATTTCGTACTCGAAATTGTCTCCCGAAGAGGATAAGTAACGGGTTTTTTTGGGTTTTTTTTTTCAGAATGTGGGGTCGCATGGTTGGTAATCCAAAACCTGCTCAGATTTCTCGGGTGTTGCTTCAGATATTAATGCATGTTTTGTCCTTTCCGCTCTTAAGATAACAGGAAAAACAGTTTGGGGAAAGGATCCTCGGGACCAGGCTTCAATTAAGGACTATTGGCTACTGGCCCTTTTAGATTGGAAGCTGAGGGTTGAAGTAGAATCAATTGTATTTTAATTTTCATATCAACTGTGTATATCGGACTGTAAGACGAATGGTTTGCAAGGGTATTTAGAGGACTACTGCTCACTGCGTTTCATTCAAGCTCCATAACCGTTCATATCGAGCTTCGGTAGACCGTACACGCTGGTATGTAAGATAGATTACTCATAGTATTATTTTCCTTAGGGATTTGTGGAAACTGTTCGTTTCTTTGTCGATGAGTGTCTCGTTGGGTCCTTTGTATGTGTTAATGCCGTCAAGTGGGGAGGTGTTTTTGTGGATGTTGTTGCGTTCATCCATGATGACAACGCCAACGTCTTTGTTTGGGGTTATTGTATCTATTTTATCGTCATTTGCTGAATTTATCAGAGCATGTACAAATCTAAGTGGTGATGGACTGTGTTCATTTGCTGTATTTATGGAGGTTATATTACAAAGACCATTTTATTAACTTCATTTATGCATCGATAGCCAACTTCATGTTGTTGGTCGTAACCTTCTGCCCAACAGATATACATTCACAAGATATACTATTAGAAAACTGATAAGATTCCCTTCAAACGATGTATCATATTACCTGTATAAACATTGGGCACTATCAGCATATATATCGGAAAGAGAACTTCATGGGCTCTATTCAAAGAGTATGCTCGGATATCTGAGCTCACATTTTTGGATGTGACGTTTTTCTCAACGGATACAAATTCACAAGATAAACTATTAGAAAGCCGATAAAATCCCCTTTAAATGATATATCAGGTTATATGTGCAAATATTAGGTTTTATGAAGATACATGTTGAAGAGAGCAGCTTTTTAAGTTCATTTACAGAGTTTGCCGGATCCAGCCAATACATATCTTAACATTTTGACTGTAGCTTTTATGGTGAACGAATTTTTATTCTGAATATACACTGTTAGAAGAGTGATAAAATTCCCACTCCAACGATATATCATGTCACCTGTACAAACATTCTGTTTTATATGTATGTATGGATGTATGTATGTATATGTGTGTGAGTGTGTGTGTGTGTGTATATATATATATATATATATATATATATATATACATATACACCCACATACACACACACACGCACACACACGTATATATCACATATGTAAATTTTCCATTTAGTGGCATTTCATGCCGTCAGCATTGGGAAGAACATAATCGTACCAACGATCGTCAATTAAGGAAATGGATAGTATATATTTTGACATCAGCATTAGCAGTGTCGTTAGCTCGGTGACAAAAACAGATCCTGCGCTTAAGGCTGCTTCAAAGTTGAAAATGGGCTCGACCCCCGCACGATGCTCATTCATTTATTTATTTACACGATCCAAGGCAGCTCGATTTGCTATCGAGCAAAATCGATGCTGAGCAATCAGTTCCGAATGAGTCGTCTTCATAATTACCACATTCTGTCAGATACAAATCGTCCATTTCCTTATATATATATATATATGTATATATATATATAAACATTAACTCATTATACTAATGGTTACCACAACAAATTTGTTTCACAAATCTGATTTTACTGAAAATTATTTCATCAAAGTTATGTTACAAATTAAAAATCTGAAAATCTGCAAGTATTTTCCATGGGTAGCAAGGTTCCAGCCGCTAAATTTTGGTGTCTGCAATCGGAACGTCCGAGCAGGCCCCTTGATTATTGAGCCTATGACATCAATCTAAAAGCAAGCTTGCACAATATTGGAACTGGTGTCCGGTCCATCGAAAATAAGCATTCAAGTCCCAGACTTTTAGTGGATCTGTTCGAAGAGGATCTTGTATCTGCTCTGGAATGAAATTCATTTGGCATTCCCACACTGGCATGGGCTCTTAAAAAAAACAAAACATTCGCTCATCCCAGCGGACAATTAAATTGCAATAACTAAATTTGCAATACTTGGAAGAATAGAAACGTTTATTCATTATTATGTTTAACAAGTATTAAGCTAATACTAATTACTAACCGTTGTGCATGTATGTATGTATGTATGTATGTATGTATGTATGTATGTATGTTTGTTTCTCAGTCTGTCAGTATATATCGTTCCCAGTCTCCTTATATTCATATATCAATTAATCACTTTGCCCTTATCTATCTGTCTACCTATCTATCTAATCACTATGCACTTATCTATCTATCTATCTATCACTCCCATGACATATATATCGATAGAATTCGTCAGTTTATCTGATTGTTTCAAAGAACAATTTTATGAGGTCACCCAAAACATTTCCAAAACAAATAAACAAACAATAAATAACTTGGCCACAGCAAATAATGATATTAACAACAAAAATTATAGTATTTTCATTATTGATAATTTTTGAAAGGAATTAATGTTCCTTCTAAGAAAATGCAAAGAATCATCAACCATAACCATAGTTTTCTTATTATTCACTTATTTTATTGTCCGATAATGTAATCATATTCCTATCCTTTAAACAAATAGGCGCCCGCTCTAATATAATGTAATAAATAATAAGTAATGTTGTATACAGGACGTTGGATGGAGGAAGAGGGTGCTAACAAGAAATGTGGTTCTCCTGTCGCGCTCCAAACGACCGTTTTCAACGAGATGGGTTGCAATGCCACCGGAGCGAAAGCAAGAAAAAAGGGGTGCGAATTCCTACTTGTTTACCTGTAGGGGAGACCGGGGACGATTGCAGCAACTTTTGCGTTTTTCTCAGTTACTCAGAGTCTATTTGAACGAAACAAACCACATTTTCATATATTAAGCTTGCATCTGCTAATTACCCATACAATTTAAAGATTATTACAAATGGTATATCGCTCATAACATTTATTTGAATGGAAGGAGTCAGATGTTGCATCTGACCACAACCCTGGGGATAGTTGCAGCACTTATCAGGGACGGCTGCAGCATGTTTAAATACATTAAATTTAACCAATTAAACTTGCTTTTTGTCTCAATCAGCATAGTATTCTGGAAAAATGTATTGTTTCATAAAAGGTATCGTATTATTTATTTATATACAATAACATTATAGCATCATTTATCATTGGTTATTGAGTTTTATTTGTTCATGCATTGAACACACACTTACTTTGAGTCAATGTGCCGATATTTCAGATGTTCTTCAATATATTCCGGTGTTAGATAGGAAGAATAGAACAGTTTGTAATGCAACAAACTTGCATTAAATATGTATTTATTGTATAAAACTGCAAGTGTTTAAAAACTGATTTTTGTCACAATTGAACAGCGACCATCGGTTCCAAGAAAGTCTTTTAGAAACTTTAAAAAAAAAACTGATTTTAAAAAAAAAGGACATCCTGAAATATCGCAATCAATGAACTTTCTAAAACTTTTGTAGAAACTGATCATTAACAATCCGTTGCAACGATCCCCAGCCCTATCAGCCATGATAGAGCACCATGTGCTAGATAGACACACAGACTTTGACACATACTAACGATGTCACTCTGGAGTCAACAAAACAATGATTCAAACTATGTAAATTTTGATCAATTCATGTCAACGATCAAGACAGTATGACAAAAATACAGCTCATGAAAATTACTTTCATACCTCAAAAACGCATATTTCAGTGTATGCTGTCGTAGATGTTGAATGTGTCATCTGTCCTCCTGATGAGAGAAGGGTCTAGCTGTGCATGTACAGTATGAGTGTCATCATTCTAGCATGTTTCTGATTTGAGAAATATGACCAGTTGCGACTGCCTCCGGTTGCAACCATCCCCAGTTTCTCCTATACATTATTCCTACAGGTGACTTGCCAAGTAATTTCTGCCCTGCATTTGTGAATACTCATGAAAAAAGCAGCATTCTCCATGAAAATATGCCTCTATTCATCGCAAATAAATTATCAGCTTATCATGTAAACTGAAATAACAGCTAATAAATTATAAGTGAAATTGAGCTATGTATCACTGGAACAGCTACAAAGAAGCGATTATCCGAAAAATATGGCCTTGCAGACTTCTCACTATTTAAAAGAAGTATTGTTTAAGTTTATGATAACAAACTTGTCACATCAGAACACAGTAAGAGCCTTGTCAGTGGTAACTGCTATTTGACACTTGAACTACATGTAAAGTTTGCATGGACTCTGTTTGAAGAAGAAAAATAAACACAATAATGCATATGAGATACGCAATTAGGAAAACAAAAACTAACATTTTCTCACCGACAAATATATATAGCTAAAATTTCATAATATGATGATAAGCCCCCCCCCATCCCCGCTGGCAAATAGATTAGCTACTACCATACTACGACACCGACATTTGTCAATGCTCTCTTTTCGAAGGGCTAAATGTTAAATAGTTTATTCAAATATCTTTGCTGTTGAAAATTACACCAATTTAGAACTGGTCTTTAAAGAGCAGAGCTCATAGCTCACAATATAAAGGCGTATTGTTTTCCTTTATAGTTTGTCATCAGTCAAAACGAAAAAGTTAATTTTGGAATAAAACACTACATATGCTATCGCAAATGTTAATGCACGACACACACAATCGCGTACAATTACCCCCCCCCCAAAAAAAACACTCTCATGCACGCGTGTGTGTTTGTGTGCATATTTATTAGGTCGGTGTAGAAGTTTCCAGCATTTTTGAGAAACTCTTTTATTCATATAAATTCGTAACTGTTCTTTGGTTTGTTCTGACTGCACACTACCTTGGGTAGTTTTGCATCAGCCTAATAAGTGTATATGATAATGTTTCTTCATCAAATGACGAAAGACGTTCTGTATGGAGAGAACTCGAGATTTCTGAAAAGGAAAACACTTCAACCACAATATGAAAAATCAGGAAATATGCTGCAATTGAATGTAACGAAAACTTAAATGAAGAACGTTACTTATTGATATTCACTGAACTTGATTTAATACATACAAAGGCCGAAGAATGTTACTTATTAGATCTGTATCAAATAATGAAAAGCCGATCTTATAAACACTAATGATACCAATCGATTTCTCTTGGGAGGAGTAACAGTTGACCACATCGGACTAGGAATACAGGAACCTGGCGTGCTATAGAGAATAAAGCAGACAAGTTACGAGCAAAAAAAAAAATTAGTGTGTTAATTACTTAATTGCTAAAAGCTCACATATTTGCAGAGACCAGTGAATACACACAAGCAAAAAGCGAAAGACGTAGGCTTGTAAAATTCACAGAAAAATGCAAGAGACAAAATGAGAATTATAAATTACGTACTCTCCGTTTCCCAGAATTCTTAATTATTCTTAAATTATCTTTAATATACGTCGTATTAGTGGTGTACATATACAATTGTCTGTCTGTCTGCCTCTCTCTCTGTATATATATATATATATATATATATATGTATATATATATATATATATATATGTATATATATATATGTATATATATATATATATATATATATATATATGTATATATATATGTATATATATATATATATATATATATATATATATATATATATATGTATATATATATATATATGTATATATATATATATATATATATGTATATATATATATATATATGTATATATATATGTATATATATATATGTATATATATATATATATACATGTATATATATATGTATATATATATATATATATATATATGTATATATATATATGTATATATATATATATATATATATATGTATATATATATATGTATATATATATATATATATATATGTATATGTATATATATATATATATATATATATATACATTTTGATATTTGGGTAACGATCCTAAAACTACTACCACTGCTGTTGTCATCTGCCTACTACCATAGTTCCACTAAGTTAAAATTGTATAAAAATATAGTGCTAGCGTAATGCAGTGTTGTGTGTTGTATGCAGAATTCGAGGCAGTACGAGATCACCTACGACATTAGTGAGAACCCATCAATATAATATATCGAGCTCAACAGCTCAGTGTAGCACAAACAAGTTTCAGTATAACACAGATACAAAAAAATTCTGTTCCTTTTTTTTTGCATCAAAAATTGAACTGTCAGTTAACAGTAAAATTTCTGGCACATCAGCAACTACTTGGGTCACGAAGCTACAAGATTTATTTACTTTTGGGTGGACAAAACTTATTTGGATTCATGGGGAAGGGAGCAACCCTTTTCTCATTACTTGAAGAACTTTAATAATTTGTATCGAATGACAACATTCCCAATGTCATCATTTTATTTTCGAATTGGAGAGATGAATGACAGACTTCTAATCTTTCACGGTCCAGTGCCGATCGTGATCACTTCTAGTTTTAATATGATCGATATTGGTTAAGTGATATCAATAAAAGTTTTGATATTATTACTTTTACAATGACTCTCTAGCAGTTACCTCACAGATTTTACAAGAACATTAAAAAATTACCAATGTGGAATACATCATTCAAAAGATCGGAATCTAACCCTGCAACGTCGTCAGACGAAAAGAATGAGGTGTTTAAGGTTTTTATCACATATATAGGAGTTTATTCGTCCATGTTAGGCATTGTTAGTCATGGTTCTGTTTTGAGCCTACTTTATTTAATTAATGGAGAGTTTTATAACGAATAATAAAGAATGAACGAGATAAGTGATATACCGCAGGATTTGAATCATAAATGTTGGTTACAATCTCGTTACAATCACCACGAAAAAAAAAAAGCTAAACGTAATGAAAAAGATATTTATAGATTAAAAAAACATCTAAATAATAGTATTAACAGTCACGAACCACTGTCACAAATACCAATCATTTATATTGTCGTGATTCATGAATAATTGATTACATCTAACATTCAAGTATTCAAGACTTATTTCGATTACTTATAGTATGCCAAGATTTTAATAACACATTACTATAACAGATTTTTGAAGGATTAGATAAAGTACTGAGTTTTGTGCAATGATTTCAAATAAATAATTTTTAGGTATATTTGGTGTACATTTTTGATTGGAGATGGGTATCTGATAAGAGATCTTATATTTTTTAGAATTCTATCTAGTAAACCTATCATTTTCCGAGGAAGTTTTTCCAATATCGAGAGCAGATTTTATTTATTTATTTTTTTATATTACCCTGATGACGATCTTCTGATACTAAATGATAGCGATTACGTTGTTAGAATGATACACCGTGAACACTTAATTGGAAATTGGAACAGATCTACTTAGTCAATAGAAACCGTTACATGACCGACGTCTTTTGGCAGCATACCATGTTGAGAGCCATCAAATAAAAATTGGGAAATGGGGATATCATGAATTAGTTACTTCTGCAATTTAGCAATGATCATCGAAACATTCTTAATTTAGAAAGGAAAAACAGCTTGAACACTGCTGGACACAAATTTAGGATCAGTTTAAGCTAAACTTACACTGCAAATTGAATACCCAACTAAAAACATATTCGGCGGAATTTAGTTTTTAGCCATCTAATTTCTTTTGGTGCGACCCGTACATGTGACACATACATGAAATAGACTCGTGGATACTGATGTCAAAATTGCCTTGTGTCCGACTTCATTGAGAATACGTTGCTTGAATAATCAAAACCCAGAAAATTGTATTTCAGGGGATCTCCAATAGTACCATATC
This sequence comes from Thysanoteuthis rhombus, assembly GCA_963457665.1. Taxonomy (NCBI): domain Eukaryota; kingdom Metazoa; phylum Mollusca; class Cephalopoda; order Oegopsida; family Thysanoteuthidae; genus Thysanoteuthis; species Thysanoteuthis major. The sequence goes on along the minus strand of OY735200.1, from coordinate 52,733,198 downwards.
CTGTCCCTGGAATTATCAAATGAGAGCCACTCGAGACTGATAAAGAATACAATTGTCTTTGAAGTCAGAGAATATCGTAGATCTTTCAAATATACAAATATTCTGACTGCCATTTGGATTGAGGGAGTGTTTAGTCGACCTAATGCTTAATGGAATGGGGAATATATATTAGCAAATCGAGTTCGAATTTGGTTTGGGCTCATTTCTGTCTGATGTCCTCGAGAATAAGGATGAACCTACTTCTGCCAATAAATCAGGTCAGGGATACTCTGCAGCGTGTTACTTGGTGAGGGAACTGGCTCCACCAAGTTACCCCACCAAAACACAGTACCTCGACGATCAACCAAGTCATGGGATAATTTCATTTGATTTGATCTGGATTAAACTAGAGTGCAATCAAGATTTTTTGATAAGGGTTTGGCACCAGCCAGGGAATCCAACATTCAAATTCAGCCTTATCTAGGCAATTTACTAACTGCACCCCGAAGTTTTCAAATGTGCATTCATTTATAGCGGTGTGACCCTTAATAGGATAGAATTTTGACATTTTGCAGCTCATAGAAAGATTCGTATTCACAACCCAAAATATCTTACCAACAACTTCACTCCACCGTAGCTTAACTATCTAGCGATAATTGGGTTATTAGCTCAGTGGTGATTTTGCTGATTTAAATAAAGATTATAGAATTTGGAGATACGAACGAATGATATGTATAAAATGGATATCTATTCCACGAGAGTATCGTCGATTTTTGAATGACTGCTTGAAGCGGTCCTTTATCCTGAACCTTTTCAGCCATATGAAATTAACAAAGTATTAATATTTAAACTCTGATAATGTCACGTATTTTCTCACAATGATAGATAGTTTTAACTGTTGGAGAAATTGTGAATTCTTATGCATTGTTTATGAAAAGTTGAAAACTCTGAAAAACAACTCTTTTTTACTAAATAGACTAGAATACTCAATTTACATATCAAATCTGGCCAAGACGATATTTTTAGAGCAACACATGCTTTGAACTATGAGCCAATATTTTGACCTCCGACAATCACTTCAGTCTAAACCTTCAAGTATATCACAGATATTACAAGAACTAAGTGAAATATTTGAGGAAAAAATAGTCTTTTTTAAAATCGCAACTCCCCTAATATAATGATCTAAAACATTCATCAGTTGTTACAAACCTAATGGTTCTTTGCCTAACTTAGCTAGTAAGCGGTGTGTCAGAGTATTTCTGTGCGGTTTCTAAAGTAAGGATATTGAAACTCTACATCATTATGATTAAACTACATCGCTGATTGGTATGAAACCTCAGACTTTAGTGCTTAAGCGATGTTTCTGACCAGTGTAATTGGATAATAATAAAAAGCATTTACTAGAAATGTATCCGGTTCAGTAAATTGCTGTTTTTGCATTACAAAAATTGCGTGACTAAATATCTCCTATCAATTTAGAGTATGCAATTATTTTATCCATGAAACAACCTTTCCTATGTCTAGTTATTGAAATCATTCAAATTCAAATGATAGATATTAAATATTGGCACAGAATTCGTAAATTACCTTAAGCAAAATCATAGAAGACATGACAAATCATCAAGTGAATTCTACAATGGTATAAAGTAGACTGCAGCACGCTATCTTCAGCTCGAGCATAAATTCCGTACTAAAAGTTTTACAATAATTTGAATTTTGTCTGTAACCTTTTATAAACAATCAGAAACTAAATAAACCCTTCTAACCAATCAGAAAAGAAAAAAATATTACTGTCCACCCAGCAAACAGTTCATCAGAAGTTCTTTTTAGAGTCGATTCAGAGTGATGAAAATCAGTATTCAGTTCAATTTTCACTAATAGGTTGGATTTCTTTCGAGATTTTAACCGATTTAATCACTTTCACAACATTCACTTTCGACGTTTTTGAATTTACTCTAAAATGTTTCCTCAATTCAACATGGTAAATCAGCTTTTTCGGGACGCATTTGCTTGCATTTGGCCACAGGATTAGCATTTTGCTACAGACCTACTGCCTTACTCAACTGTCTTTTGAGAAGTAATAAAAATCTATAAGTTTTTGCTTTTTTTTTTATATAAAAACGAACACTTTGATCAAAAACTAAGAAAGTAAAAGCATGAAGATATTTTTTTTTCTATTCCATTGCAATAATACATTTTTCAAAAAGAATGTAACTTGCTAGAAACTCATTGGTAGGCCCTCCTGATTACCAATATATAATAGTGTATGAGCCTTCATCTATCTACCTGTCATTATTTGAAAAATGAATAGCATAAAAGCATCATTTTTCTAAAGTTGTATATCAATAAAAAAAAGATCAATCAACTCACGTCGGTGATATGGAATAATCCAGATAAGCAAAAATTATTTGGAAAAAAAATCACTTCAGACTTGAGCCTTTATCTTCATCACGAATCTCCGGAGAAGGATGTTTTTTCAGTGATTTTAATGAAGGGTCAGGGTTTGAATACCGAGGGAACTGTCTCAGTTGATTGTTTTTTTTGTTTTTTGTTTTTGTTTTTGTTTTTTTAACTTAGCTATATTGGAAAGACGCAACAAACCAACGCTAATAAAAGAATCCAGGCTGAGGTCAGGGAAATTGTCAGTAGCTAGAAACAAGGAGACAATATATATGTATATAAACTCACCGAAAAGAAAAAAGGGGGAAATTGTGTAAAACTGAGAGAATTAAACAGATTAGAAAACATCAATGAAGTAACTGAGATGGTGGAACTGGATTTTATGTTGCCCTAGGGTTGGGAAGAGAATTTAGTAGTCCAGCAGGTTTCAGAAGGAGTAGAGGTAGGATCTTGAAACATAGGGTAGAAAGGATATTGTGAGAAGAAGAAGAAGAAGAAGAAGAAGAAGAAGAAGAAGAAGAAGAAGAAGAAGAAGAAGAGATCAGAGGGAAGTGGGGGAGGGAGCGAGAAAAAGTCCGCTTTGAGGGTGAGATTGTTGCATAATTTCCACTTGCGTCAGAGGTCGTTGTTGAAGTGTGGGTCATTGTCAGTATTTAGTACACTGATTTTAAGACATCCCCCCCTCACTTGGATGGTTGGCGGAACACAGTCTTGACTCCATTACTACATTTCCCTTTAGATATTGTCCATACTAAGCTAAGCTTAGTAATCCACATGTATAAAACGCAATGTGTATCCATATACTTTTTTCTGTGCTCAGTACTTCAAAATGAGTTCACAGATACTACACTCTGATCTTGGGTGGTAGTGCCGATGAGTGACTGTCCGATTCTAAGCAGAAGTGTCAATACTTCGGTAAATAATCCCATCAGGTATTTTGCTATTACCAATAATAATAGTAAAGAGATATAAAGAAGACAACGAAGCAGTAGAAGAGGCGGAAGAAGAGAAGGACAGATATTAATTCGGTACTTTTTGATTAACTAAAATAAAACAAAATATTTTGAATTATTTGATGCTCAGTTATAAAGCTAGTTGACGTGTTCCATGATTTAGCACGAGTTGGTTGATTGGAGAGTCACTTGCTACCCACATTTTTCAACTCCAGTTCCCCACCCCCCATCACCACCGGTCATAATTTCGGGCAATGTGAAAAAAGAAAGAAGCCCGAACTTTGTCCACTGTTGGTTTTAGAGTCGTAAAACAAGAAGTGACACTTTTCTTCGGTGATTGTGAACGTTTGTTTTGTGGTTACTTTCTGTGGACATGAGGTTTTCACGAGCAAAGAGTAAAAACAAAACAAGGAAAACCTGAAACAGTTGAAACCTAAAAAGTAGTGAAAAGCTGTTTATATATCGTATAAATAAGCGTGTTATACATTGAACATGCATACACTTGTGAGTATATACGTGAGTATATATATTCATCTTGACACGTACTTTAGTAGATATTTGGGCTGACAGCGAAATTCGCTCAAATACGCGTACATTCAAGCGACCATTTTGTACGTGCCATTCTCGTATAGTAAACAACGGAACTTTGCTCTGAATGACATCACATAAAGTAATAATGAAAATGCTGGTGGGTTTTATTATCGTATAGATTAAGAATTAAAAAGCGTCTCAGGATTGATTCAAGAACCGGTCTACACAAAATGCACTGGGAACTTAAGAAAAGAAGTATTAAGCGAAGATTTCTTTGTTTTTATAAAGAGATTTTTTTCCATTTCTTGCTCAGCAAGATGTCAATTATTTGAACTCTATGGTGTCAAACGACTTGCGAAATAAGATACACAATTACGTACCAGAAGTTACTTGAATGCGAACACAATTCATTTTGTGGGGGTTTGTTTCTGTAGTAAATCTGCAATTCAATATTGCATTGTGAGAGATTTAACGTATGATTCAACGATGAATGTATGAATAAAACATAGAAAGCTCACTCTGAAATAGTTAACGCAAAGCTGAGTATAGCAGAATGCTCGTTCTTAGGGCTAATCAATGATTTATGTCAAAATCAAATGAGTGATAATTCAAAAACTTTGCTCGCAACGACTTTTAATAAGAAGAGACCTCAGCCACCAATCTCTTACTTGTAAAATCTGGTATGCCAAGCTGTTTTACTTTCTGTAGTGTTCAACATGCAAATTATGTACGATACTGTGAATCATAAGACGTCTATACCCCAGTTAATATTTAACTATAAAAGCACTCAGAGGACACATATCACAGCCAATACGATACCACTCTCTCTAAAGACTGTATAGAAATTAGTTCATGCATACAGGAAAAGGTAACTATAAGGTATTCAGGATCTGCCCCTGAATTCAATCAAATCATCATTTGCTCATGGCTCACCCTTCCAAAAAATATTATTGAAAGCTACTGAGAACTTTCGGAGATACTGCGTAGACTAACATGAGTAAGTGCATAATTATGTGAGGAAAAAAAAATAAGAATAAACTTTCAATTGAAAAAGGTTCTGAATCCGCCCCCAAACCTGACTGATTCCTCCTTACACCAGGACCTACCCGTCCAGGAAATTCCATTCGGATTCATTGAGACTTTTTAAGATATTATGTGGATAGACAGACAAAGAGACTGGCTGACGGACAGACACTAGTGAATACATAAACCTCTTCCAATTTCGTTGGCAGTGGTAAAATGGTATTTATTGACAGTTTGATTAGGTTCGTAACTATTACAGGACAACTAAAACTATCAACATCAACATAGCCAGCATTTAACTTCCCCTTGATAGTTTGGTTGCGATGAAAAGCAACAATAATCAAGATGAATGTAAACATTTGCAACAATTCATAATAATGAAGTTTATTGATATTTTCTTTCTCATTTCAGTGAAAAAACTCTGAGCTACTTAATATGTAATCAAAACAATTCGTAGCCAAACCATAATATCATTTATAACCACAAAAGTTAGAGGTAACAACTCATGCGTAGGGCAGTGCTTAAAGACTTGTAACCAGTAGATTGTGGGATCGAATTCACTCTTTCTTACTCTCGAGGCTAGTGGTGGATCAACCATTAGGCTGAATAGACTTTTTCTATCATTCTTGCTTTCGGGGCTAATGGTGGATAAACCAGACTGAGACTTTTTTTCTTCCTTTTGTCAAACTTTTACAATTGACTTTGACTTTCTTTTCGTATGTATCAACAATGATGGATGACAATGACAGAAACCGCTGAGGTCATGCACGAAGAACAATGACACAGTGACGTACGTAAAAACTGATGACGAATTCACTGCCGCTTCTAAAGTCCAATTCAAGTCGACTTGTTTTGCTAAAGTTTGCAAATCTCATTCACAGGAACTACCCATTAAAGAACATCTGGTTTTGGAATAAAATTTGTAAGGAGAAATGAATTCTGTTTTGTTTACCGTTTAGATTTTAATGAAGTAAGGGAGTTTGACCTTAGCGTAGCCGGGCTTTCTTAATTTTCAAGTTGGCTCGTTATGTTTACGTGTATCGAATGTAGAACTCGAGGGCTACAAATTCAGGCATTTACTCCTTATTATGGCCCAAAATAGCTTTTTTTCATTTTTTTGAAAATTCAGAAAATAAACACGTACAATGTAAGTTTATGCTAAATTAGCCACTTAGTTTATATCCAGTAGCATTTACATATGTTTTTGAAAATTGTGATCATTGTCCGGCAAAAAGCAAGAGACGTAACTTATTCATTGATCACCTAATTTTCCATTTTTTAATTTTTTTTCTTATTGATCACCTTCGACACGGTATGCTGCAAAAAGAAGCTGGTCACATGACGGTTTCTACTAAATGACTAACCAGACCTGTTTATTCATTTATATTTTTTCCATAACATATTCGCCGCCAAGAATATTTTTCTAATGGTGTAACTCCTATGTGGGGCTTTAAGGAGTTACTAACAGGAGTTAACTAATTCGTGACAGTGGACAGGTTAATTACTTGACCTATTTATTCGAAAAAGTTATTTGTGCATGCGCAAAATGTTGTGCAAACCTTCACCTGTGGTTATATTACGAAAGTAAATATGTAAATTTCTTTTGTTTACTCAAGGAGAATCTGTTATCTTGCAAAAGAACAACTGACTGTCGTAGGGCAAGTTACGTCGTCCGAGTGAACTGAACTGACGACCTTCTATGACTAATTAGCGAATAGATTGTAATCGGAACTCGTAAATTCAGTGTGATTAATTAGTCTAAAAAGAAGAACTTAGGGGCGTGGGTAGATCATTTCATATTTTGAAAAAAGTACCAGAGCAATTTAATACATTAAAACAAAATGCATCTCATTATTTGCACCAAGAAACAAAGCAAAAATGATGAAGATACAAGTATTCAAACAGTCAACTCTAATTTGATTCCATCTCAAACGATTAATTCAGAAATATATATATATATATATATATATATATATATATATATATATATATATATATATATATATATATATTACATTGTCTGGCTGATAAGAATAGAAGAAAAAATATTTTTGGCTCCTCTTACATTGATATGCAGTATGTTAGGCACAACTACCGAGGCACGATAATCAGCAACAATTGTACCACAGACCGATTAGCTATTATAAGTTAAGGGAAGTTAACGTTAAACTTGATTTTCGCTGAGAATTATTTTTGTATTTTGTGTTTATGAACTTATCCGATTTGAATATAATTCTGAAGAATAATCTTTCCTCTTAATGTAACATCCTGATGAGGACGAAATCGAAAAATTCGTACGTCCCGACGTGTTCAGAGCGAGCCAAAGTTTCAAATGAGAAGCACGTAGCTAAGCCAATAAATGGATCAGACAACTGATGTCATGGGTTTGATTTGCAATCAGAGGTAAATTCTTTTACGTACATCATTACAAACGCACACACACGCAGGCACGCACCTAGGCTCATGCACAAACATACACACACACACACACACACACACACACACATATATATATAAGTTAGAGAGGAAATCAGCACATACGCCCCACCGTCTATGATCTTACCGCTGCAGCAACCTCTCCCAACAATCTTCGTCTGCGAGGCCAAATCATTCATTCTCTCTCTCTCTCTCTCTTACACACACGCACACACACACACGTGTGTATGTGTGTGTGTATGTATATGTATGTACACGAGGTGCTACACGAATGATCGGGGAATTAGATAATTAAAAATGGCTCACTCAACCCCTTGTTTTCAGTATCTCCCTTGGTGTAGCCCTCTCGGATATGTACACACCGATCTCACTAAGTGTACTCCTCACCAAAGGTACAGGCAAATGTCCATACTACATTGGGTTCGTACACGCAGGTCGAATTGCCGAACCTTTGGGTATCACCTCGTACTAAGTTCGAATCTCACTGGATTCTCTCTTATTTGACCTTGTGCTAAACTAAACCAAGGCTAGTAAATAATTATAAAATGATAAATAATTATAAAACTAAGGGGGATAAATCGTTGTTGCAATTGAGGGAGATGGAAAGAATGAGAGATTTTTAGAAATGCAAATTCTACATCGAAATCCCTTATTTGTTCAACAATTAGCATGAAGGTCTATGTCCAACGACGGACGTTAAAGGACTGATGATGATGATGATGTCTTTGCATATCTATTTGATCCATCTTCCAATTTGAAGTATTCATCATTTTAGAATATGAAGTTTATACGCCACGAAATTAACTTTCTGCATTTTATGTTCTTGGAAAATTTCTCCTGTTTTTCTTAATTTTTTTTTTGTTTTCATTGAAGTTTGAAAAAAAAAGTAAAGAACATGATTACAAGCGATTAACGTATGTATATTCTTTTTTCATATCATAGGCTCAAGTAAAAATAACCATGTTTTTATCATTACCTTTTTGGTTAGCTGAATTCTGCGAATTCGCCTTGTAAGTTATTTGCACCTCGGATGAAAGAAGCGTCCACAGTTCGGGGTTATGGCTAGGAGTCGTCGAAAAAGACAGAAACGTTAGTTTACCCAGTTTACCACGTGACTCAAAATTGATTGGTTAAAATACCGGGAAGAGTTAACTTATTCTTAACGTTTAGTTTACCGGGGATTGGTTGTAAATTGTGGCAGGAAAGAAGGAATCAAATCGTTCACACACTCAGACGCACAGACACACTTAACATTCGAATGAAAATTTATTGTCAGCCAATTATATATTTCTATGTGCATACACACGTAGTTGTATACATGTAAACGTTCTTCTGCCCATGCATCTCAATTATGAAAAATGCACGTCTGTGTACGTGTATGTGAGTGTGTGTGTGTGTGTGTGTGTGGCAACCAACAAGCAGCCGTTGTTTAGAAAACAGAAAAAAAAGTGGCTTTGGGCAAGGTGGAGGAAGTGGGAAGTAGAGACTTGTTTAATAATACTGACAAAGGCCACTAATTTATCTTGGTGGAAATTAAGCACAAACCAATAAAATACACTGCGATGCCATTTCCGACAGACAGAGGCATTAAACCACGTTCGCGCGCGCACACACAGAGACGCTTACGCCTGCTAACCTGAACCATTCAAGTAATTTGTATGTAGATGTGAGCGTATGTGTTCAAACGTATTACAAATGTATGTGTGTGAGACATATTTATATTCGAGTATTTGTATTAAATGATTGCACGAGAGAAACTGTTCATGAAAATATGCAAAGTATACATACTTTTAAATTTGATATGTGCGCATGATCATCGATCTATATATACATAGATGCATACACACAAACACACACACGCTTATATATATACATATGATAAGTAATGGATATTAGTATTTTTTCCTATCGTCAACGTAATTTAGCTCACCACCGTAAATAAAAAAATTGCCATATGTACATACATGATGATAAGAGTACACAACATCACAAATATTTATTTTCCAACATGATCTCCTTCCTTGTCAATGTAAATTAACTCAGTGATTCTCCATTAATCACATAGATCGAACATTATACAGTGAAAATGTGTGGTCATTATTCAATAAGTAAATGTATCAGACTACGGACTCATTGATTCATCTACGCATACAAACACACACACACACACACACACACACACACACACACATATATATATATATATATATATATATATATATATATATATATATATATATATATATATATAACGGGTACTAACTGGAGTTGTCTCTTACTCTACCTTGCGTAAAGCATAAACAAGTATCCTCACCATATATATATATATATATATATATATATATATATATATATACGACGCCAGTGAGTGTCCGTGAATATATGAAAAGATACACGCACATACACACGTACCCACATATATGCGTGTATGGATATGCAAAAATGCTGTGTAAAGGATTTTACTTATACTCATCACCTCGTAACACTTCAGTGGAAAATACTGAAATCAAATTCGGAATCGTTGTGCGTCCTTCGCAAAAAAACCCCAGTGATATTGAATGTTCGCTCAAACTAAGCTTGGAAAAACGTAAAAGAAGACATGATGAAAAGTAGCTGACGTAACTAATAGCATTTACGACTCTGTTGTCACCTTAATAAGGGAGATAATTACAGATCAGTATACGATACATTACTATTACAGATTAACCTGCGTAGATCAACAGACTCACAGCCGATGTATTTAACATTTTGTCCAAGAAATTAGGATGTTTATAAAATTACTAAATCCACTTCTATTGTACAGTCTGTTTTTTTTTACTCACAAAATTTACACTGTCCTTACGGGTAGAGATAAGTGGTAGAGTATTGGACACACACGCACACACATATAGATATATATATTTAAAAAAAGGAATAACACTAACTCAGCAGAAGGATGTAAAACGAATTATGGCTATGACTCCAATAGAGAAGATAGTCATTTCTAGGGCTGAACAAGTATAATGCAATATTCTTACGGCATGTCAGGTCTTGATATCTAGTTGTATCGTCTAGCATTTCAGACGAAGACAAAAAGAGAAAAACGTGTTGAAACACAAGAAAGGTAGTTTAGGGCACTTCTGTCAAACTTACAACCTTGGGACCCATCTACAAATAGTGCTACCTCGGTGGATACAGACTCTTAGTTTAAAAGGTGAAGTTGGCCCTTGGTAAGTCGACTTCACCTTAAAACTCGACTAATCAGGCCAGAGGGTTATTCTGCACGCAAGTCCCGCTGTCTATGGTTATCTCTCCCAACTATCTACGTTTGCGAAGCCAAATCATTCATACGTATTAGTACAAAAGTGTCAGTTACCAGAGTGTGTCAGAATAATTCTGGGTCTATTTATGAAGCCTGTCCGGGATGTATCCAGCCATTTGATATCAACGAGCAAGTACCCTATCTAGGACAATTTCGCCTTAGTACCCTTTAAAATACCCCCTTAGGACATCGCACCCATATCCCAGTGTTCAGTTTAGTAGAACTGATTGATGCAGAAGGTGGAAGGTACTTTTTTCGGATTGCAGATTGATAAAGGATGGCGGTTTTCTTTGGACTGACTTCCGAATTATACGTAGGGTTGACTCTGAGCGGGATGTATATATATATATATATATATATATATATATATATATATATATATATATATATATATAATTAGATAATTGAGTCATCCACAGACAGCTGTTTTGTTGTATTACAAGTCTTTGGTGTGGCTATCGACTATCCATTATCCCATCCAGTATCACGAGGTAGGATCGAAATCTTCGCTTCCTACCCAGAGGCTGGCATTTTTACCTCTGCCATACACAGAACTGGACGGTCAATAAGGCTAAACTGGAGCGATATATTTTCTTACGCACAATTCCTCATCCACCAGAGTGCTCTATTCCAGAGTTGGAAGAGCATTGCTAATGGCTTATAGTGAACAAGTCACCTTACTTAAAGACTGATCAACCCTGAATAATGGAGTGTTAATTATAATGATATATATATATGTATATACTATGTTTATGTTGGTACTATATCCGACAATATTATTAAGTGGACAGTAAGGGAAATAGTGGTGTCTGAATCAAATTTACTGACATCTTCCACCTTTATCAAGGAAATAATTTCAAATGAATCAATATTGGAAAGTTCGTTTCTGTTTGCAAATAATGTTACACAGTATGTGTAAAACTAGAAGAAACATATACAAAACTTACAGAAAAAATACAGATGGTGCAAAAATTGATATAGACCGACGACCAAAGGTGCATAATCCTACCAACGAACTCATCAACCAACAAGCTCGGGAAGAATTAAGCGAATGTGTATACACAGGTTGTGACTACAACTTGCAACCTGCTTGAAGAAATAATCAAGAGGCCACACAAAGAAGATGGAATTTACGAATTGCTCTGTAAGGACTGCCACAGGAAGTACAATGGAGAGACTTCCAGATCTCTGAAAAAAAATGCTTCTACGAACATTTGAGAGCATTGAGGAAGGATGACAGCCTCAATGCCTTCGTTAATCCCCAAAACAAAGTGGGCCATAATTTTGACTTTGGAAAGGCGCAATTAATCAGGGAAGACCAAGCAGAACAACAAAAAATGTATTGAATCTGCATTGATATTATAACATAGAACAATTGAGTAAAGACAAGGATTTTCCTGGTATGCAAATTATTTCGAAACAACCTTTTAATTCCCTCATTAAAAAATAACCGTACAAACACAATAACTGATCATTTAATAGCACAGAAACGTTACCCTGAAAATCATCTATGATCTTTGTTTAAACCCTTCATATTTTTCGAATGAATAGATCCATTTTTTCGCTTCGTGGTTTCTTCGTAATTTTAAATACTTAGCGTTTGTGCTCACCTGGTATGATATTGAATGATATTATTTACTTAAAGAGAGAAAAGTGATTAAGCTACATATATATGTAAAGAGGGAGAGTGAGAGAGAGAGAGAGAGAGAGAGAGAGAGAGAGAGAGAGAGAGGGGGAGGATAAATCGTTCAATTTGGTTTCATACGCTATAAGTCATTTCTCGCAATATTTGTCGAATTCATTGTCACTTTTTATTGTTCATAAACAGCGATGGTTACGCTTGGGAGCCATTTGTGTTTTTCGTCTAGTCTTCTTTGTCGCTATAAATGAAATTTCTACGAGCAAAACCGTTCAGGTCAATGAAGTTTTTTCTTGCAATTGTTTTTTCATTCACTTGGAGGTTTCAATGAATTTGTGATTTATATCTTCCACTCTTGTTTGAAAGATCTCTTTTTTCCCCGTTACTTTGTCCATACATATTTACACAGATAAACATGTAGATATATATTTAAGCATTTTAGCATTTTATAGTGAAATTCACCGTCACTTAGTCTGAGGACACCGCTCGAAATTAACTTTCATACTTGATTTGCCAATAATGAAGTGAAATAAGTCATTTATGGTAACAAACTTGCGTTCTGTTGTGTAAAACCCGACTTCAACTTATAATCTAACTGGAGATTGTTATTGCAACTTTAGTATTGAATATTTGATCGATAAATTCGTAGATATAAAAGACTTGTCAGTTTATCTCAGTTGGTAAGACGACCGCCAACTAATCACTTGGTCGTGATTTCAGATCGTCGTAGTGAAATAGTAATCTTATATATAGCCCAGGGGCTAATTTATATTTTGGTACTACCTGATGTGACCAAACACTAGAGGTATCAGAATGTTAGAAAAGATTGATAAGAAATTGCCCTTACGCTGGCAACGGCAACAGCCATTCCTGTCCTGGTTTCTCCTCGTCTCGGATATTCTCCGAGTTTTGGCGACATGTGAAATAGAATTAGGGATGATTAGCACCTAAATGGCGTCACTAATTCATCATGTGCTATTTAACCTATAGCTTGGCTGAAGAGTCGGATTCATGCCTTTCTAAAAAGCATTAGTGCCAGCAGGGCCGGCTTTAAGTCAATTGGACCAATTGCTATCAACTGGTCCCTGTGCCTAAGGGAGGCCCGCACATAGGTATATTCTAATCTTGTCAAATACACCATGTTGCCGACGAACAATATGATTTACAGAGATCAGCAAAAACGTTATTTTTCTTCTGAATTCTCAAAGATTCAATAGTGTTTATTTTCTTAATTTATATTTTGATTCAATAAAAAACAACGTTTGGAAAATCAGGTCCCATTTTTTTTAAGAAATGAGAAAATTCATAAAACGAATTGTTAACGAGAGGAAATAATTAATGTAATCCGTACGTCCGCACGAATGGCAGGAAAAAGGGTCCAATTCAGCATAATAGTCACATGGTAAATAGAACTCCCACAGTAAAACAACTGATGAATTTTCTGAGAAAACAAATATCTTATGGAATGAAAGCGGAAAAACTTACTTGCGAAATTTTCTAACTTATTTTCAAGAGACAAGTCTGTTCTTGTTCTGTAGCGTCGAATTTTCGAAGGGTCTAATTACCCTAATCGGATACCAAATGGCTTTTACAGAAGATAGATAGTTTAACATTTTTGTAAAACTCTTGTTATATGTTCACAAATTGGAGAATACTAGTTTTCTGTTAGAAAAAAAGCCATTCGAAGGCCCAGGAAAATGCGTATACAAAAGCTACGTTCAATTCGGTTCATTGGTTTAGACTTGTATTGCGTTATATCAAACCTGAAGTCAGAATTCCCTAAAACTTTGTATCTTGTGCATTTTAAAGCAATTTTCGTGACGCATTATATAAAACTTGCTAGGACCCGTCTTAACTGGTGTTTTCTAGTATGTACATGCATACATGTATATTGAATTGAGTGAGTAAGAGCCAAGTTTAGCATTACATTTGTATTGTAAATAGAACCCTTCCTCTGGAACATCTGAAAATTTTTCTCAAAACTTTTCACTGTAATGCCCAAATGCGAACTTGTTGAATTACGCCAATGTTTAAAGGGGGCACGGTGACAGAGTTTTATATATTATATTTAATTGAAACACCCCTCTAAAACCCTTTAAAATATTTTTGAAAAACAAATAAGTTCTCCCCATTAAGTACGCATTCCAAATTTGGCTGAGCTACGTCAGAGCTGTGTCAATGAACGGAAAGTGAAGTTTCAGTTTTGCATTATAGTTACATTATAGATGGACCCCCCCACCCCTGGAAAACTTTTAAAGATATTTAAAAAAAAACAAATTGTCTAGGTTCTTCCCCTACGTCCACTAATTACGCATACCAAATCAAGTTGAGCTGAATCAATGTTCAGGCTTGAAGGGTGTGTCTGCAGTGATAGGCAGTACCGGTTGTTTTATCCAAAAAGATTCCTAAGCCACTCACATTAAAATAAATACCAAAAGAGGTTAATGAAGGATCAAAATGTGCTTTAATGTACCACGTCATTGTATATGTGCGTGTGTATTTGTGTGTTTATGCGTGTGTGTGTGTATGTGTATGTGTGAGAGAGAGAAAGAGAGAGAGGGAGAGGGGGAGAGAGTACGAATATGAAGAAGACAGTTTCTAAAGAGGGTTGGACGAAATGAGAAATTATCATAAAATATTGTTTCACTCATCGGTATACGTATGTATGAGTTTTTTTTTTATCCATACATCATCTCTTTTTACGAAAGACATTCAAGGTGGGGAAGAAATACGAAAATGATCAGTTTAGTTTTTTTGAGAAAGGGATGTTTCATTCGCAGATTTTGTCAACGAAATTCAAGGAAACATAAATATTTTATTCCTGGTATCTCTTAAAGAAAGGAAGAAAGATATATTCTACAATTACCAAAAAAAAAAAAGAGCAGTGCCCTCCACACACACACACACACACACACATTATATATATATATATATATATATATATATATATATATATATATATATATATATATATATATATATATATGAATGAATGGAGAAAAGCGATTGGCATATATCAACATATCAACTCGATAACAGAATTCATTCGAAGTGCTCTTTGATCAGTTTTGTTAAAGACAGTGGTGATTCTACCAGGTGCCCTTTTATTTATGCTCGTTTCTCGCTTTTTCATTCATTCGTAGTTTTCTTTTCAAAAGTTTTTAATTCATCGTTGCTATGTTTTTATTTGCTGCGTAATTTTCGTATTTATTTTAAAATGTAGTGGCGATAAGATTTTCAAAGTATATAATTCTTCCATTCCGACCTGTATAGTCACATCCTGATACAATCCCATGAAACACTGAAAGTGAGTTTTATATTCGACAGCTGACAAAAATATCAGGCTGTGCGCTTACTTGATGGCTAGAGCGGTGTCGAGTTTCACTCTGACAACTCAAATCTTTGTTTTCTTTCTAATAAGAGCCCAGATTTCGATTGGTGATTTTCATAGCCGGCAAGCTCACACCTCATCTAGAACTCTGTGCTATACGGCCTTCCTATATTTTTTGGCATTGAATGCATTTTCATACCTGTGAAATCTGAAATATCCACAGAGTATGACTGTCAAAGTAGCTTCACATGTATCTAAGTTCAAAAGATGACAAAGCTAGAGCGAGAGGTGGGGGGGGGGGGGGAAAGGAAGAAATACTGAATTGGTACGTATCATTTTTTGCTCCATCTGCTTATTTTAGTTTTTATCACGAAACTCTGGATCAATATTCTCTTTGCTGAAGTTAACAATGCAAAATGATAAATAAATAACATCCGATGAAGTCACATCCTATACCTCAGGAGTTCGTAATTCATGAACGTTGTCTAAACCACTGCAGCCACGGAAGCCTGGGTGTTTAACAGGGGCAAAAATTTATTTATTCGCTCCTCTCTGATTTTTTACGCCATTTTTATTTGATCACCTACCAATGGTAGCAAGGTTACATATTAAAAAAAAAAAATTAGACGATGCATTTTAATTATTGTCATGTTATTAATAGTCCTACTTCATCATATTCTTGTTACTTTCAGTCACAACACCCTGACAGGACATAGTCTTCGACCGCTAGAGCAAACAGCAGGAAATTGGATAGAAAGAAATTGTAACCTCGAATCCCTCACTTTGGGGGTAAGATGAAATAAAACTAGCAATAAAATAACGTTAGTGATAATGCTTAATTCAAAGCATAGTAAAAAAAAAAAGAAGATGAAATGTACAGTGGTTGTTGAGATTTAAAAAAAAACTGAAAAAATAGGGCGTTTGAGAATCTTTCTCATCGCAGTTGAAAGTCACTGATGTCTGAG
Source organism: Thysanoteuthis rhombus (assembly GCA_963457665.1). Classification (NCBI taxonomy): domain Eukaryota; kingdom Metazoa; phylum Mollusca; class Cephalopoda; order Oegopsida; family Thysanoteuthidae; genus Thysanoteuthis; species Thysanoteuthis major. The sequence continues at coordinate 52,716,640 of OY735200.1, read as the reverse complement.
CTTTCAATATTTCAAATGGAAGATAATTCTATTTTCAGTCATGTAATACTTCGGTTGCTGCGTCATAATGAGCAAAGTAATTGAGATCAGGATTTCTGCCAGCGGAAAATACAAAATCAAGACGGCATTCTGCATTCCATGTGACATTCGTATACAGCCCCTGTCATCATCACATTATTATAGCAATTGTTGATATCACCGTTGATGTCATCCGCCGACGAGGAGAATCTGCGCGCGTGTTCGAAAGACGAAAAGAGAGATGTGTCTGTGTAGGATTGGCCATTTTTGTCGATGTTGGATATTTGTATTGATAGAGATGGGAGTAATTAGTTGCGTGAACAAGGAAATTAAATACAAAGAAAAATACAATAACGAAAGAAATTAAAGCAAGAAAGAATAAAACACAAGCAAGAAAGGAAACAAGAAAGAAAGGCAAAAGCAAGGAATAAAAATAAGAAAGAATGAATGAAAAAATGTTAAGAATTAAAAGAAGAAAGAAAGGAAGGAAGGGGAAAAGTAAGAAACAAAAACAATACATAAAAGAAACACCAGAAAAAAAGAGTGTAAGAAATAAAAACTAGGAACAAAGAAGGAAAAAAAAAAGAAAGGGAAGATAAAGACAAGATTGAATGGGGAAAGAATGTAAGTGTAAGAAATAAAAACAAAAAAACGTGAACGAAAAAGACAAATGATGTAAGAAATGAAAAGAAGGAAAAGGAAAGACGAGAATTAGAGAGAAAGAAAGAATGGAAAACTAATTAGAAGCATAAAGAGAAGAAAGAAAAAGATGTAAGGTATACCGAGAAAGAGACAACAAAGAAAAAAAATCAAACGAAATTAAAAAGACAAAGCGGAGCAAAGAAAAGAAAAAATTAAATTCCGTCCAGAGAAGAAGTGAACAATATCCACCGACGGAAGACTCTTTCCATTGCCTGTTGACATCATGCAACATTATTGTAATTATTGTTGTTATTGGCGCTAGCTTAGACACATCAATGTTTTTGCTAGCAATCAATGTGGAGAATGGAGAACAGTGCGTATTTAATTTATTTCTGCTGGGGAAAAAGCTATTGCTATTTTCAAGTGACAAGCAAAACACTCAAAGGGGAAAATGAGCTTTATATCGTTGTCTTGCAAGGAATTTCTCAGGCATTGACACAATTGCTCATCTCAATGGATGATTGGAAACAAAAAAAAGTAACTTTTAAACGTCTTCATTATCAATAGAGAAAACAGGTTTGGTTTGTCACTCAATAGAGATCGTCACATGATCAACGTTTTCGTGAACAGAAGAGAAAATAGGTGTGGTTAGTCAAACAATGGAAACTGTCACACAATCAATGTACTTTGTCAGCATGCCGTGATGGGATGATTTAGAAAATGAATAAGTTGCTCCTCTCGTAATTCGTTTGATAGTACTCATCAAAAAGTTCGAATATAAAAAAAATAACAAAAAACAAAAAAAGGAAATAGATAAAACAATGCTACTGGACTCAAACCAAGGGACCAATGTAGCATAAACTTACATAATAAATCGAACCCATGCCACTAAAAAATATTGAGAGTTTTTTTTTCTAGACATAATGAGAAGTAAATATTCCAAATATAATCAGCCAGCTAGACAGACAGACCAGCTTAAAACTGAAGAAAACTATGTTAGCAGATTTTGTGACAGTTTTAATTGACGGTTTCTAAAATAGGTCCATTCAAACTACCGAAGGGGAAGTGAGTTTTATCTCTTGCAATTGTTTTGCAAGTATTTTCATAGATATTCATACAAAAGACTGATTGGAAATAATGAAAAAACCTCTTAAACACTTTCATGATCAACATAGTTACTATATTGGTTGTTTGAAAATTACAGCGTATTAATTTTTCTTATTGCCAAATATGAATCACTGAAATTTATCAATACTTATTTCTATAATCTACGTATATGAAATATCATATGCATCCACACACATATATATATATATATATATATATATATATATATATATATATATATATATATATAGATATAGATATAGATATAGATATAGATAGATAGGTAGATAGATATAGATATATGTGTGTTTCTTGTCTGTGTTTTTTTTCTTTCTTGTTTTAATTTCTTTCATAATTGTATTTTTCTTTGTATTTAATTTCCTTGCTCATGCAATCAAATACTTTCATCACTAGCAACACAAATATCCAACATCGACAAAAACGGCCATTCTTACACAAACACATCCCTATTTTCCTCCTCCGAACATGCCAAAATATTTGAGGATATCAATATATATATATGTGTGTGTGTGCGAATGTTCATTACTTATCATATCTCTCCCTTCTCTCTCTCTCTCTCTCTCTCTCTCTCTCTCTCTATATATATATATATATATATATATATATATATAAAAGGGTCATTCTGAGCTGACTACTCTGCCTTTAATTCAAATTGCCTAGTAGATCCATTCGGAAGCCACTTTCATTAGACCTTGCTCACTGTATTATATTTGTTGATCCAAAACTCCTTCCAGTTACGATTCATTCCATAAAATCGTCTTTATCAGTTTCGATCTTACTTAGATTACTGATACGAAGATCATCCAATGACACCTACCGGGCTGAAAGCTCACTGATGCCATGATGTTCGCTTAAGATTGATAATGTCGAACCATATGTGATTCCAACTTCAGTACCTATTGTAAGAATGGCAATGGAATTTCTCCTTCAACTGATTTACTTGACTTTCAAATGCAGTTTCTCCATTAGCCGAGGTTGACAGCCTCCCCTCTTTTTGCTTATATTTGAGGTCTTCCCGAACTTACTTAAAGCGCTTAATCCATCTTAGCAAACCTTTTAATTTCATGTGGAAAAGTATCCACGTAAACCTGTTGCAGAGTTGAACGAAACAAAATAAGTGTATGGTTATTGTCAAGTTATCTCATTGATAAACTAGTCTTAGTTTAAAAACGAGAGAACTTGTCTGTAGCCATCCACTTATCCTAGAGACATGTTTAGATTCGTTTTGTTTGGAATAAACTCGTGCATGTATGAACTGAACAGTAGTAAAAATACATTTTGGCTCAACCTTATATATATATATATATATATATATATATATATATATATATATATATATGTGTGTGTGTGTGTGTGTGTGTGTGTGTATACTGTGTATGTGTGCATGCGGGAAGAGGATCCTATTTATGATGTAAATATATTACTGAACTGGACCCCCTTTTCCTGCCTATCGTATAAAACTACGGCTTTTAAAGTATTTTGGCTACTAGTCTTCACTTCATTGAAATCATTTTTTCCATTTCTTTGTGGGGAAAACACGATGTAACTATACAGCTCAGCTGGAACCTGTTTCTCGTCTGTCGTATGAAACAACGGCTTAGACGTATTTTGTTTACTTCCCTTTACTTAATTGGGAAATCATTGTCCTAAAACACTAAATTCGCAGTGGGGGGTTTCTTCTTATGATGTTACTATAATGTTAAACTGGACCCTTAAATTCTGTCATTACGTAACTATGGCTGTGAAGTATTTAGGTTACTTCTGTTCACTGCCTTTAGAAACCCCTTTTCCAAATCACGAAACTTAGGTTTTGAATTAGGAAGCCCCTAAAATATGGTAACTCCGAGAAGACTAAACAGTTCAGATGATTTGCAACTAAACAATAATATTGCAAAGTCTCCGTTCGCGTACACAGCAATTAGTCACCCGATGTGTCATAAGTTTGTCGGGTATAAAATAAAATTAGCCTTTTCTGGCACAGTCAGGCTCTCAGTTAGGATCGAACTCACTACAGTGGTGATTGGTCCACTACGTTAGCTTGCCCATTCCCGCTTTCCGACAAGAGTCCTACGAAGAAGCAGCGGTTTACTTTATTCTCGCTTGAGAGTAGAGGTTTATCATGGTGTACCATTAAAATACCATACAACCAACACCTTTTGAGGGGGCTTCTGTTTTCCTTGGTAGCGAGATCAAAAGTTCTTCTATATGCAAATGGTATCTTTGGAAATAGAGAGAAGGGATCTCGTTCAGTCTGACCTTGGGAAAAAAAATGCAGCTGTAAAATTACCAGCCCAAATCTCTGCGCAGCATTTTAAAAGTCTTTAAAGTTTCTCAAATAGTTTACGAGAGTCGGTGTTTGGAACGCTTCCGAAATTCAACGGCATTTATATTCGCTTTTCATTTATTAGGTCGTTTTCCCAACCTAAACATAAACGATTTATAGCTAATGGATGTGCTGAATTTTACAATTGTGATTTGTCATGGTGAATTTAAGGCTATGAAAGACGCGACCAACACCTAATCAACTGATTGTTAGTGAGAAAGGCCTGTCGTCTCCACTGTATTCAAGGCCACGCTCATTATGGCGATGTAGGTCGCACTTATACACGAAGATGGTAATTAAGCTGTCAAAGCTCATCTGATAAAGCCGTCTGTTTATGCACTATTCATTCTGCTATACCGAGCGCTAGCTTGGATTTGTACCAGAAATTCAGTTCCAATGCTTGCAAAATCTTTCGTTTCTAGGGGTAGAGGTTTGTCGGATATAACCAACTTAGACGGGATATTTTTCATTAACCCCCCTCCCCCAAACACTGAATAATTATAGCTATTACAGCTCTTCGTATTTGTGTTTGTTAAATAAATGTAAATAAAATAAGTTAAAAGCCCCCAACACAAATTAACTTTTGCCTTGACTGACTGACTGACTGACTAACCCTAACCCAAACCCTAGGTTGTTATCTCGATAATAAGATCCAAACTGCTGATATGTCCTTAACTTTCTTGAAAAAAAATACGGTGAGCTGTAATAGATTTAAGTATTTAGTGTGGTTTGGACTAACAAAAAAGATCCCTTGGGCGCTCGGCTACACTTGTAGAGAGCACAGTTAATTTGGAAGTCACTAGAAATGGCCAACGAGACAACAAAGTTAAATCTTGCCCTGTGACAGGTGTTGTAGTTTTTCTTAGACTAGGTAAAGATTTATGCATGGTTGCATTTCTAGACAACGCGATGAGAGATGGGCTTACGGTAAACAGCTTGCATGACCAGCATACTAGATATCAAATTAGTACAAGTTGTTCATACCTGAGAATATCAATGCTTTTAAAAGAGATAATTTTCATACGTTTTTTGGTGTGTCAAATATGAAAGTTAAGAATATTACTGCCGTGCATTGTATGTTGTTGGATCAAGCCATTGAACTCATTGACATTCGCTTCGTCTTATCGACTTCTTCAGTCGCACCAATGAGATCGGTGTTTCACATTCATGCACTAAGTAGCCGTATTTAACCTGATACTTAAAATTTTGTCAGCGGAAAGCAAGAATTGCCTTTACTCTCTCGATCATTGTCACGCAAATCTGTGTTAGTGGTTGTATTTACTGCAATTACCAAGTACTGACACACCGAAATTTGGAATCACAAACAAACAGACATTATAGGCAGGGGAATGAAAATAAAAACAACAACAACAACAACAACAGCAAAAACAATAGCTGAGCCTCTAACAAGCCTCAACAGAATGATCTTCACTGGAACATTCATTAGAATAAATGAATAAAACAAATAAATGAAATAAAACGAAATAAATGAATAATTGGAGTATTTTCTCGCTTCAGCCAAGCTTGGGACTACTCAAACATTTTTTTCTACGGAAGGTTTTATCGAATTAGTTTCCAGATAGTTGACATGGCATTAGAAACCTGAATTTGATCTTGACAGTTCGTTCGTTGATAAGAAAACTTACAATGTCCATAATTAAGCTCGCGGGTCTTTTTTGTTAGTCCCTACCACACTGTATCATTATAGCTATTACAGCTAACCGTATTTCTGCTTGCCAAGTAAAATAAGTTAAAAACCCACAACACAAACCAGTATTTGCCCTGACTGGCCAACTCTAATCCCTAATCCTAATCCATGGTTTATTATCTCGATAAGATAGTAACAAACGAGTTGCTGAAATATCCTTAACTTTTTTATATTTGCATTTATTTAGTTAACAAAACTACGCTGATCAATTATAGCCGTAAAAAAGACTTGAGCATGTAAATGAGTAAGGGTACTTCCCTCTCATATAACCTATCCACTCACACAGAAACCATAAAATTATGAAGGCTATTCATAAGTACAACTGTTTTTCTCTTAATCTATAAAGCATACGCAATCAAACAAATATTCAACCCTAACGGTTCAACGATCGGATTCAAACAACAAACATTGAGTCATAGGACTACAAAGGAAGAATTTCTCCAAACGCATAAAAAGAATTGAAATCCGTCAAAATATGTATAAAAGTTATTAGATAAGCCTCGCTTAGTCTCACACAATGACCCAAATGTGGGATGCTCAATGGGGATCGGACTCACAACAGCGATAATGACCTTGCTAGACTATTTTTTAAAATCACGATGGGACGCCTTTATCACCGAGCTTAAGTCAGTACAGCACAGTTATATTGATAGACCGATCAAACTACTTTCAGATCATCGTTCTAAGAAATTTTATTATTCAATTTCGATTTCAAATGATCATAAATAGATTATAAGGTGCAAACACGCATCTCTATAGGACACTTTTTCCGTCGGTTGGTCCCTAATATTAAATATCAATTTTCTCGGCTGTATCACGTTGGATTTATTTGAAACTTGATCCAGGCCTTTAGGTGAACCATTCTCATCTCCCTCTTTTCATCCCCCCATCCTTTTGTTGTTGCTGCCACTGCCATCACTACAAGTGATACTAGATACTAATATTCCAAGCCGTATCATGGTGGATTTTGTGTAAAACGTGGTCGAGACCTAGGGGTGAACCATCCCCATCTTCTTCCTCTTCCCTTCTCCTCTTACTACAACTGCCACGTATAATCGATGCATCATTGAATTTATAATTGTTTCTCTCTATAATAATTTGATACGTCCATCCCTTAAACATATGTTAAAATTCAATATCCCTTTGAAATGTCTGAGATGTTAAACTGATCAAAGGTATCCTCGAGTACAGGTATTCCAGGATTTTCGGAAGTTCGCTTGCGCCACTTTTACGAAAGACTCACATTGTACCAGGTTTATATTGCTATTCAAAATTGCATAAAGCGAACAAGCAATTACAATTGATTTATATGAGAAAATTTGAGAGCATTCCCAGACTCAAAAGTAACATTCTTCCATGTCTGGCTGCCATAATGTTGAAAATCGAGTTTCATCGTTTGCTGTGGCTGGCGTATTTTTCTATCTTACAGCTGTTGTTGGCACTTGGAACATATGTCAAGCTTACCCTTAACAGCCTTTTCAGAACTGGAGTCATACTTTTCTGAAATCATTGCAGCACAGTCAATCGATGCAAAAATCTCATGCACGGTTGATTTTGGGGTCTGGAAAGGCTCAGAAATTTGCCTCGAATGAATTAATTGAAATTGTATCTTCGCTTGACGTCATTTCAACTTGCGAACGGTTGCATGGAAACGCTTTACATTCGGATAGCAGGAGATACTTGTATGCTGGTACAACTCAGTCAGTGGACAATTAAACCTAAAACTTCATCTCATTCTCCGATTGCAGACGATTATCATTGATTCTACATGGTTGGGGTCGTTGTGATACCCAATCAACGCTTTTACCGGAATGCAGGTAGTTAAATCCATTAAACTCGCAATACATCCTTCAGAATAGAACAGGTAGAATTGCGAGATAAAACAGATGAAAAATGAGCGGACTCTTAATGAAGCGCAGATAGAATGAAAGATAATAATGTTAACGTTCATAAAAGTGCTGATCATTCGACAAATGAATGTAGCAGCTTCAGAAATAGACATGGCTGACTAGGAACGGTAACGCAAGGCGAAAAGTATTTTGAAATTTGAAATGCGATAAATGAAATTATGTTCGAATTATCGGTTGAATTGGAATGGAAGAACTATCGATATTTAATCTGAACTTTATCTCTTATAATTTACATAAACTTTGAATAATAAACACAAAATAAAAGAAAAAAGGATAATAGAAAATATTACAACAGCAATATAATATGCTGGCTTGGGGTTATTTTACACTGGAAGTAAGAGGTAGTAAAATTGGTGTCGAGCTTTCACCAAGCGATTCAATAGTTGGCTTTAAGTGGCTTAACGTAATCATACTAACGTAGACTCACGATTCAACCCAGGCGGTCATTTTAAGTGTATTGTGTAGCATGAGAATGAGTCAGCAGTGTAGTAATGAAATGGATCCATTTTGACTTTTTGCTAAGCAGCGTGCGTTGATGATGACTTCGCGCCAGATTGTATTTAGTTATTCAATTTTATCAGTTGCATCATGTTGAAATAATATCAAACTTGGCTCAAACCTCAGGGTGAACAATTTTAATCTTCCTCTTTCTCCTTCTCCTACTGCTACAACCATGGATAGTGGACGTTGAACCAATGGTTCTTCTTTTTTTTCTCTAAAAGACATTTGAATTCGTTCCTTTCGCTTAAGTATATTTATAAGCGTTTCCATGTTTCCGATTTTGTGCATGACTGAGAAGACTAGAGAAGTATAAATGTACGTAGGCGATTTTGCCCATATGATAGCTATATAACAAAAGATACGACTATTTTATTGAAAGCTCTCTTTGATTTAATGAACTGTGAGTTCGCTAGTCGAGTCAAAGCTGGAAATTAAGAAAGAGAAAAGGAGAGAATGACAGAGTAGAATAAAAGAGAATACATGTCAGACAAATGATAAAATAAAGTGTATATATATATATATATATATATATATATATATATATATATATATATATATATATATATATATATATATAGAGAGAGAGAGAGAGAGAGAGAGAGAGAGAGAGATAAATAGATAGATTGATAGATAGAGAGAGAGAGTCAAGAAAATGAATATAAAGAGAAAGAATGAGTTTTCTATTGATATTTACCAAGCTTTACCGATCGCTGTTCTCAGTGATACCAGCTCCGGTTCGGTAGGCCGTGGTTCGATCCACCGCCGAGTTACATCAAAAACTTTAAAAGTTGCACTCAATATCTCTCCAATGATCATTCAGCACAAAGACTGGAATCGAGGACTACCCCGCCCCCCTCAGAAGCTCAAGGGTTACAGCCAATACATAGGTTCTCGTAAGATCACCGAGGCAATATCGCGCCTGGTCTGTACTTAGATGAGTGACCATTAAGGAATACCAGTTGCCGTAAGCAGAACGAAAATTCGACATGTCTGGAAGTGGGTCTTACTAACAACAAAGCAGTAAAGTCTGACGTCATCGGTTCCACTATCTCTAGGAAAATCACGCCTAATTATTTTTCTCAGTTTTGCTCAGCTTGTAAATATAAAACAGTCAGTTTTTTAAATTAAAATCTCAAATACGTTCTAATCGTCTAAATTTCATTCGTTTTTCTTTTCCTCTTCGAGTCTTCCAGAAGACACCGAGACACATTTGACTTCTAACAAAGCAACATTTCGTCGATAAAAATGCCCGAAACTAGTAAACCATTTTAATTCTATTGTAATAATCTTTGTGTTATAAATAATAAGGAAGATTACAGAAAATTTTCATCTAAAATGTATTTGCCTAACAATGTAAACTCATATATATGTTTAGATGGGGAAAAAACCCGTGTGACGCAACAGTCAAGATAGGATGAGTGAAGACAACGGATCAAAAGCAAGATACAGATCCCAGTGATTGGCGAGAAAATGCTTAGCCTTGCCAAAGATTTTGCACGTTCGAAAAACTCGATTCAGTATACGTCAGTCATTGATGAAAGATTTCTTTGTATTGATTTTCTCCTTTGAAACATGTCATCAATCAATAGATTAGAAATAGATGAAGAAATAGATGATAGAACACAAGTCTTAATAAATAAAAATACAATCTTATTATATCTATTTGTATTATGTGCGTAATAAAGCGAGCAAGTTCGTGTATATATGTGTGTGTGCGTGTTCAAAGAGTGAGGATAGGGAGAAAAAGGAGGATAGAATTTTGCAAAAGATCTAAACTGCCGAAATAGTTTTCAAGAAATTATGTGAATAGATATTTATTAAGCTAAGTCTACTGGTACAAGGCAGAGCATTCAGTAGGGATCTAGATAGAAGTAGATTTTATGTATACTTAAGAAAGCATATTGGGGCACCTACCATGGTGTGATGCTGTGCAAGCTTTCCCAAGGGCCATTTTGTAATCATCGTGCGTTTGGTGACTCACAGTTGCTCCTCAATTGTGGCATTGTTCCAGAATGAGCTATGCTTACCAATAACTTCGGGTGATTTGCTGTTGAGTAATGAAGTTTGTGAGTTGTGAGTTTTATCTCTATCGGGTTCTCCATGCTTGTTGTCTTATGCTGTACTAAGCTAAGCTCGGCAAATAACCTTATCTAAGTATTTTAGTGTTTTTGTTAGGTTCAACATCTGTGTATTTCTCGCCAGCGTCGTTAGTGATTGATTTTTGAGAAAAGAAACCCTAAACAGGATTTCGAATGCTGATTTTCAAAGAATGTAAGCAAGCTTTGAGCGGTAGAATCATTAGAGCAGCACTATCTTCTTATCTGATTAACCCCTACTAGGCCTTGCACCAGCTTGGTAATATTCATACTAAGCCAAATAAGTAAATGAACATGCTTTTTTCTATAATACACAGAGAAAAAAGAATGAATCGTTATCAATAATGAAAGGCCAGGAGAAAAGATTAGTTTAAATCGCACCGTTAATATTAGAATCTGAAACAAATTGTTCTAACATCTTCATTTCTTCTTTTCCTTTACGTTTGTCAATCGTTTTTGCTTTCATAAATCGATTCCCCTGGAGTGGACGAAACTTTAATGATGAAAAAAAAAATACAATAAACTCAAGGGACGATTTCATTACAGTCAGCTCTGGGCTATTGATATTTGTTATATGAAACTCGATACAAGATCACATTTAAAAGTTAAAAACAAAAGAAAAGTGTATAATTTTGAAAGTCATAGTTGTTGTGATCAGAATTTGAAGAGAAAAGAGTTATGTTTAATCCTTAAAATATGGCCAAATGTTTTTTGTAGAATCGTCAATTAAATCAAGTAAAAAACACCAAGTACAAGCCTGGTTGCTGCCGAGTCAAACTCCCTTTCTACTTCTATTCTGACTAAAGATGATTACAGCAACTTTTATGTCTTCTTCTTACTTTATACCTATGTTCGTGAACGTTCACCTCTTCCCAAACGGTGAATCGTATTAATGATTCAAGGTATTCCGAAAATGTGTAAGGATCATAGTGTGCAAAAATCCAGGTTGATTTGTAACATGGTAAGTTTCTTTAGAGGGGGTTCTATTTACTACATAACGCTGAACTAAGTTAGTGTTCCCAGTAAAAAATGCTGTTATGTCATATTAGAACACTTATTCTATACACCATTAGTCTTTGAATTCTTTTTTTGTATGATTTCAAATCCTGACGATACTATTTTGTGTCTTCTATATATTTTTACATGATTTCATATCCCAACGACACTATTTTGTGTATTCTATGTATTTCTACATGATTCCATATCTTGATGACACTATTTTTTATATTCTTTTTTTTCTTTTTACATATTTATCATTTTCCCATTACCCAAGATTTGGAAGGGTGCAAGTTTTTTTTTTTTAAATTTACGATGAAAAGGTACAGGGGAACACATTACTTCGTTGATAAAGCATTTTTCCAAGACACAAAATTCGGGGATTGGAAGCTGTAGAGAATATAATGAGGGGACTTTTATTTTTCACGTTTAGGGGTTACAATCGAGGGGTAACTAATTGTCTTCAGATTTAGGGGTTAAAAGCTATGGGAAGTTTCTTTTTTCAATTTCAAGGAGAATTTTATTTTTTCACTCTTAGAATCAAAATCAAGGGAAAGATTTTTTTTTCAAATTTGGAATTCAAAGTCTAGAGGGTCTGTTTTCTTTTCTTTTTTTTTTTTTACTGGTAGGGGTCAAAATCGAATGCGAAGATTTCTTTTCACTTTCGGAGGTCAGATCGAGAGGGAAATTGTTTTCTCGTTCATGTGGTAAAATCAACGGAAAACTTTTTCCACTTTTCAAATTCTGAAGGAATTCGTTTTTTCCAATTTCAAGGTCCAAAATCGGTGAGACTTTTTTTCACTTTTAAGGGTCTAAATCGTGAGTTTTTTTCCCCATATTTCTAAGATGAAAGGAGGATATTTTTCCGTTTATGGATCAGAATATATGGGAGAACTTTCTTTCTCTACTTTTGACGGTCAAAATCAATGGGCATGATTTCTCTGTTCAATTTTAGGAGGAAGATTTTTTTCACTTTTGTGGGTCAAAATTGCAATTTTAATCAATTTCAGGGATGAAAATCGAGGTGGATGTTCTTTTTCAATTTCGGTGGTCGAAATCAGGATGGGGAAACGTTTCATTTCAGGGGTCAAAATAGGTATGGAGAACTTTCTTTTCTCTTTTAAGGCTCAAAATTGAGATAATCCTTTTACACATACAAGGATCAAAATCGGGGAGAATTTTTTCACGATTCGAGATCAAAGTTATGGTAGTAATCAAGGGGAAACTTGACGTAATGGAATAGCCGAACAGTGAGGAGTTTACTCTCCTAAATTTGTTTTTGTTTTCGTTACGGCACAAAAACGTTCGACAAAAATCCCAAGTATTGAAAAAGGAAAAAAAGATATTTACGACTTTCTCACCAGTGACGCTGGTCAGTGTTAAAGCTAAAGTAAATAGCTACTTTTTCTTTTAGGAAAACTGGCCTTCCTCAGTGCGACCATTGACGCAGCGCAATCTTTCTATCTCTATTTCCTGCTACTTGACTTTGTGTCGTACTAAGATGAACTTATTAAACACCAAGTAATGAAAAGGAAAGTAATATTAAAATCTTGAGAGTTAGCCCAAGAGTTCCAAACCAACAGAGCGGGCACCCATCAGCGGTGGTGACACTAAGAAATCTGCCTAAAGATCTTCGATATAGTTTCTTGGTAATTCTTTTTTCTAATGAAACGTCCATAAGTTTCACTTGATGTTTCAAAATTTCGCAGAAGGATGGGCGTTGGGATAAGAAAAGGTCGGTTGAATTTTGGGGCGGATCCAGCAATTTTTCTCTGATTGAGAGATATCACCATTTTTCATAAATTTTCGTATATGCTCGTGACAGACCACAGTATATCTCCAAAGGTTCTCCGTGAATTACAACGAAAATTTGTAGAAGCACAAACAATAAGCTATAGAAGAAGTGATTGAGTTTCGAATGAAAATATCTTCATGTTGCCCATACTTATCTTCTACGTATTATTTCACAAAGTCAGAACTGAAAATTTGAAAAATAAAGATGAATGGAATTGTTAGTAAATGTCGGCATATGCCTTCACATTGAATAATATGGGGAAATCGTGATGAATGATATATAATGTAGTATGTAGTAGTATAAAAAAAATCACCGAAATTCCTGATATCCTGGGAAGAGAGTAAGTTCTGGAAGGATAAGTGTGACATTGTGTGTTACCACCCCGTATGATACCAGTCATAGGACTGACATTGGAGTGGCATGGTTTTCCTTTTTCCTTTGAGCGCAAAATGATTCTAACGCTGGGAATCTGTCCCCATAATAGCACATCCCCACCACACCAAGAATAGTGAAGCCAGAGTGTCACCCTGGTGTCCGTAGCTAAGACAGAGGGAGTTAGACGTTGAAAATTTATCTTGTATCGTATTTCCTACAAGTGGACGGGCAAAAAAACAAACATACTGCGATGCATTATTAAATATCAATTACGACGAGACAATGAATATTTTACAAGCATACAATTCAAATGCTCAGTATTAGAGTACATATTCAACAGAAAATAAATTTGGAGTAGTTCGATATAGACAGACAAGGATAGAGAGAGAGAGAGAGAGAGAGAGAGAGAGAGAGAGAGAGAGAGAGAGAGAGAGAGAGAGAGAGAGAGAGAGAGAGAGAGTTTGTGTGTGTGTGTGTGTCTGTACGTGAGAGGGTGAGAGAGAGCATCAGAAAGAGCAACTTTGGTTATTCAGATAACAGTTTTCATTCAATGATTTTAACTCTTTCTCTGTAATACTGTCACCAATCCGGGACTCCCTAATACCCAGTATCATAAGAGTAGAAAATAAGATTTATTCATCATCAAGTTTTGGACTCTTCTACTCGAGCAAATCATTAAAAAACACCACCCTGAAATGACACTGTCATGCAAAAATAAAATAGTTTGTCCACCCAAGCTGAAAAAAAAAATCACTCGTGCGTTTGCTTTTTTCTCTTTTTCACACTACAGTGAATGGGAAAAAGCTAGTTAGTCATTTGATCAAAAGTGCACGTAGCAATGAAACGGTTAAAAGCCTAAATCTACAATCAGTTTCCAATGTATTTTTTTTTTCTCAAGTAGAAATTAAATGGTTTACCTTTGAAAGTCTACGCCTTTTTTCGAATCTTGTTCGGGCATTTTTTCTGGCGCCGACACTGACTCCCACCGAAAGTCATCATCGGTTATCCACGTGTGTCTCGCTAAGTAATCCGTTGCGATTTCTCCGCAATATTTTCCACAGCCCGAGATCGGGGCCTGGATTCTAAGACGCCAGATTTGAATCACAGGAATCTACCACCATACTAAGACTTTCATGCACACACAAGCAATCGTCAGCAATCAAGTGTCAAATAAGTCAGGGCCGACATGGCATCAACCCAAACGACACAGGTTAAATTGCGAAAATTGCTTATTCAGGTTGTGCAACAACAGTTCTCATTAGTGACCTTAATTCTTCATAATTCGTTGTTTTGTCACTCGGAAACGACGTCCGTTTTTTCTTTTTTAGCTAATCCTTAAATATTACATTCTTTGAATATTTTTGGCATTTTGATGACCGCGTCCTGAAAATTGTACAATCTTTTTATGCATTTTTTTTATACGACGAGTATTAATTACAAATCATAAGTTTGGGTCGGACGTCAATGGTTGTTTGCAAGTTTGTCTAAAAAAGATTTTCTCTGCGCGTCTCCACCCCCCGTGGCAACCTTGTGCCCTAATACGTTCTTCTAGTAGACCAGTAAGTCTGCATGATGTCTTTCGATTATAAAATTTGTTTTTAAAAAGATTTAAAAACCTTCATTATGTTTTCATGTTAGCATTTTCGGATAAACTTCTTTTTGATCGCTCTTTCTAGATAGGTTCCAGATGTCAAATAAAGCTAAATCGTAGTAGAAACTTTAAAGAAATCACTTCCTTATTTAAACAGTATCAATCATATTTATTTTGTATAACACTTTTACTGTAACGTGCCTACAATTCGACGGCAATATTTGCGTAATTTTTCAATTACTTACCCCTTCATTAGTACCGTGGGTTATTCAAACATGCCATTAAAATTGATTTGGGAATAATACATAATTTGGCAACCTTACGTGCATGAGGTTTCCTCAGAGTCAGGTTGTGTGCTGAGACCAGTAACTACATTTTGATCAGGGGAAAATGTGTTCAAGACTCCGAAAAAGAACGATAAAAGAGAAGAAATGTCTAATCTTTATGATACAATCCTTCATTGTAAATGCGTGAAAGGTTCAATCTCTAAAATAATGAAATCCTTCATAGCATTCACATAAGTAATTAAAAAGTAACACTCACTACACAGGAACAAAGATTGCATTGCACGGTTGAATCATTACATTACTATAGACTTTATGTTCACTCTGTATAAGGGGACAAGAGAATATTGAGTACTTTTTGTATATTGAAACGACAAAAATGTAAGATGATGAATTTGGCCATTATCATTCGAACAACTTGGTATTTATTGAAAATAGGTTAATATTTTTATCATGGATTTTCTTTCGAACTTGCATCTTCATATTTGTCATTTCAATCACTATTTTCGGCCATATACCACCAAGCTGTCAGATGTCTATTGTGCCAGGTAACCTTCAAGGTATGTTAAATGGAATCCTTTATTTCGCCTTCGGGGAGAACTGTTCTCTTTCCTCTTTCGTGCCCATCCATCGGTCTCAATAAAGCGTAAATATTCTTTTGTCAGGTTGTATGCTGAGACTAGTTACTACAGTTGATCACTTATCAATTTTCAAGACTACAAAGAACGATAAAAGAAAAGAAAGGTCTAATCCTTATGACACTATCCTTTACTATAAATGCATTAAAGATTCGTGGATATTTGTTACGAGGAAATATTAGGATTCACCCAGTCCTCGGTGTTTATTTGTGAGGTATACACGAGTTTTTATCTCTACGTAGCAATTAAATTCAACGTTTGTTAAACTTTTCATCTTCCTCGTATCAAATGAAAATTAGATTTTATATAATTTCCATTACGTTTTGAAACACGAAACTTTCACTGCATTTGGGGGAAAAATGTAGAAAAATGTTTTTTGCAAAATTATGACTAGCTAGCTTCTAAATACACACCCACGAAGAAAAATGAATTAATAAAAATCACAGTTCACAGGTCTGATTAGCTATTTTCTGCTAAAGCCGCTGACAGAAGTCAGTCACCCACGGACTGCCACCATGCCGAACGTCCACTCCCCATCACTCAGCAGGATCAGCTAAATTTTCTTCACACGTACGACTCCTTTGATAGAGTGTGGCTTGCTACGAAAAGAAAATTTTCAGGACCCAAAAGATGGAGGAATGTGACATTGAGAGTGCGCCGAAATATGACAATGAAGGTGAATGGGATTATGTTGAAAAAGAAAAACATAACGCTGATAATGATTGCAATGAATTGCTCTGGTTACAAAGCTCACATCAGAGATTTAAGGATCAGGCAGACACGTCACTTTTGATAACTCGTATACTTTTTACTCACTCTCAACAAGCTACTTATTAAATGCAGTGGGTACATTCCGTAAAAACAAACGTGAGATCCAAGAGAAATTCTTAGAAGTAAGATCAAATGTAGTTCTTTTTAGCAGCGTTACAAAAAAAGAATTAAAAAAACCCTGATATTATCACCTTGTACAAATCAACAAAAGGATGCGTTAACCAAATGGTAGACGAATATAACAATTCAAGATGACAATTTTTTAAACTCTCCTGAAATTAACAAACATAAATTCTTACATCTTATTTTGCCACAAACCACAGACAAACTAAAGCGCTGTTCCTTCAAGGCTGTAGCAACTTATAGGGGATGCTCCGAAGAGGAGAATACAGAACGTTTGCCTGAAGAAGAATATCCCTGGAGGAATAAGAAGAGTCTTGCCACAAATATTGCGCCGATAACCCCTTGGTGTAAAGAGATATACATTCTGTGACAGATCACGTGATCGTTAGACAAAAACTGTCTGTTGAAATCGTTGTAAGCATGTATGCAAAGAGCACAGTACGATTGTAATGGGTACGATTGTACATTAGGCAATGAATCGGACTGGCATGAAAAGTTATCTAGAATAAATAACGACGTATCCATAGCTTTATAACTAACATTCTTAATAATACAGAAAAAAGCATCTTATCCATAATATAATAATAATATTTGGCCCTTCTGAAAAAGTTCGTTGGGATTTTTTGCATCAAAATAAGAAAAAAAAATCATCAGCATGTGAATTACCGTATATTTCCAATTAAATATTTGAGGATTAAATAGCTTTGATAGTTCTTGAGGTTTTGCAAACTCCTCCTCACAACTTCGAGGGCAAAAACGTGAGGTTTTACGAGGGCGTTTTTCGAGAAAATGCATCTTATCCGCTGAAAAATATAGTAGTATGATCTGAATATCTGGGTACCTAGAATGAATATAAAAATGTCACTGCTCACTTAGTTTAAACTAAGTGATTTTTAATTCAAGATATTCAAACCCAATCGGACGAACGAAGTTGGAGAAGTGTATGCATAAGCATGTATCTTTTTGCCTGTCAGTCTGTCCATACGGTATCTCCGAGAGTTCTCCATGAATTAAGATGAAATTTTGTGTGGATCATGACGTGACAGATAGACGTGATTGAATTCGGGGGCGGATCCAGGAATATCTTTTCAATTGAGAGATATGTTATAATGCATTGATGCATGTGCTCATGTATGTTAATGTGATATCTCCAACAGTTCTCGATGGATTCCAAATTATGTGGAGGAGTGGGCCATTGGCTCGGAGAGAGATATCGAATCTAGAGGTGGATCTAGGCATATTATTCCAATGGAAAAATATTTTTCAGTTTAATCCATTTGTGCATTCGCTCCTGATTGTTTGTACAATATCTCCAAAAGTTTCTGATAAATTTCAATGACATTATGTGGAGGGATGAGTAATAGGCCACAAAAAAAATTTTTATTAGAAGGTAAAAATCAGGGGCAGATCCAGGGAAATGTTTTTGATCGAGGGATAATTTCCATTTGGTGTTTGAATATCCTCAAGTGATAAGGAAGGCTGAATCACACTAAATAGAAAGCATTCAGAGAACAGAAACATCTGCCATCG
The DNA here is from genome assembly GCA_963457665.1 of Thysanoteuthis rhombus. Lineage (NCBI taxonomy): Eukaryota > Metazoa > Mollusca > Cephalopoda > Oegopsida > Thysanoteuthidae > Thysanoteuthis > Thysanoteuthis major. Next base: position 52,698,211 of record OY735200.1, on the reverse strand, counting down.
CCATTGCCAGGGGAAGTTATTGGGCATGGATCTGCTGCAAAATTGAATCACTTCTTCCATTGTCCACATTTCTACAAAGTCTTATTGAAATTCCCTCAGAACTTTTCGAAATATTATGGTGATAGATACAAACTTTTCGAAATATTATGTGGATAGACATAAACTTTTCGAAATATTATGTGGATAGACATAAACTTTTCGAAATATTATATGGATAGACATAAACTTTTCGAAATATTATATGAAAAGACATGAACTTTTCGAAATATTATCAGGATAGACATAAACTTTTCGAAATATTATATTGATAGACATAAACTTTTCGAAATATTATATGGATAGACATAAACTTTTCGAAATATTATATGGATAGACATAAACTTTTCGAAATATTATGTTGATAGACATAAACTTTTCGAAATATTATGTCGATAAACATAAACTTTTCAAATATTATGTGGATAGACATAAACTTTCCGAAATATTATGTTGATAGATATGAACTTATCTAAATATTATGTTGATAGACATAAACTTTTCGAAATATTATGTCGATAAACACAAACTTTTCAAATATTATGTGGATAGACATAAACTTTTTGAAATATTATGTGGATAGATATAAACTTTTTTGAAATATTATGTGGATAGAGATAAACTTTTCGAAATGCTATGTTGATAGACATGAATTTCCGAAATATTATGTTGATAGACATAAACTTTCCGAAATATTATATGGATAGACATAAACTTTTCGAAATATTATATCGATAAACATAAACTTTTCGAAATATTATGTGGATAAACATAAACTTTTCGAAATATTATATGGACAGACATAAACTTCTCGAAATATTATATGGATAGACATAAACTTATCGAAATATTATATGGATAGACATGAACTTTTCGAAATATTATATGGATAAACATAAACTTTTCAAATATTATGTGGATAGACATAAACTTTTCGAAATATTATGTTGATATATATGAATTTATCGAAATATTATGTTGATAGACATGAATTTCAGAAATATTATCAGGATAGACATAAACTTTTCGAAATATTATGTTGATAGACATGAATTTTCGAAATATTATGTGGATAGGCATGAACTTTTCGATATATTATGTGGATAGACATGAACTTTTCGAAATATTATGTTGATAGACATGAATTTCCGAAATATTATGTGGATTGACAAAAGTTTTCGAAATATTATGTGGATAGAGATAAACTTTTCGAAATGCTATGTCGATAGACATGAATTTCCGAAATATTATTAGGATAGACATAAACTTTCCGAAATATTATATGGATAGACATAAACTTTTCGAAATATTACATCGATAAACATAAACCTTTCAAATATTATGTTGATAGACATAAACTTATCGAAATATTATGTGGATAGACATAAACTTATCGAAATATTATGTGGATAGACATGAACTTTTCGAAATATTATGTGGATTGACATAAACTTTTCGAAATATTATGTGGATAGACATAAACTTTTCGAAATATTATGTGGATAAACATAAACTTATCGAAATATTATGTGGATAGACATAAACTTTTCGAAATGCTATGTTGATAAACATGAACTTTTCAAAATATTATGTCGACAGACATGAACTTTTGGCGATATTATGTGACGTGGGCCTATAACTATGTCACAATAGAGGTTTTTGTGCACGGACAGAAAAGTTTAAGCCCTTCTTCCGTAGCCAACTTCCCATTCATATGAAAAAATTTTCTGAAATTCGAGAGATATCGTGTGAACAGTAATGAGCACATACATAAATGTATGAAACACCCCCATCCAAAAATCATGGACTTTCCTAGAAACTTAATCAAACACTCCTTAACCAATCGCCTATTCTTCTGCGATATTTCATTGAAATTCATTGAGTACTTCTGGAGATAGTGGGGGATCAGCTTTCAATTTATCAATAAATGATAAAATAATCTCTCCATTATCGATGCATCTTAGTGTAAGATGTCCCTGTCATAAAGAGGGGATCAGTTTTTTAGAGGATCGGATCAATATTGCTTCATGTATCAAGATAGACTAAATATAAAGGTAATATTTTGTTAGCAAAACCCCAAAATAAATTTGAATGAAAAAGAAAAGAAAAATGATTGTTACGTATTTAGAGCAAATTTTAGACTATTTTAGACTATTTTAGAGTCTGCACAACTCAACAAACAAATAATAGGATTAACCCTACCCAATCCTCTTCCACCAGGTCTTATTCACAAACAATGGCTCATTTTGTCCAAGCACTTGATTACATACAGAGATTTCCGTTAGAATTTTAAAAATGGAGTCAAGTGACTTGCATAAATTTTATTTATAGTGCATACAATAGCACATGATCACATACAAATATATTATACATTTGAATATTTCAGCAAACTTGCAGTAGGTATTAGACTATTTTCAGAGTACATTTACTTGGAGCGGGGATCAATAAAATGGAGATAAATCTTTTGAAAATTTTTATCAACTAATGCACTGATCCCTCCAATGATAAATGAATGATATATATATATATATATATATATATATATATATATATATATATATATATGTATATATACATATATATATATATATACACATATATATATACATATATATATATATATATATATATACACACATATATGTATATATACATATATATATATACACATATATATATATACATATATATATATACATATACATATATACATATATATATATATATATACATATATATATATATACATATATATATATACATATATATATATATACATATATATATATATACATATATATATATACATATATATATATACATATATATATATATATACATATATATATATATATATACATATATATATATATATATATACATATATATATATATATACATATATATATATATTTATATATATTTATATATATATATATATACATAAATGAACTTTTGGGAATGAGACGAACTCAGGAATAAAGGTATATGGAAGCATTATTAGATAATCAATTATTTGAAAATTTTTCAGTAACAAGTACGTCTTTTAGTTGTTGAAAAACTAGGTTTCCATAGAAAACAAAATTTATCAAATTTAGCATCGAATGTTTTTATCTGAAAGCAAAACGAAAATCAAAGTAAAAATTCATGGAAGGCCATAATGGTGAGTCCGTTAAGTATCAGGACTGTTTTTTTGTATATGGAGGAATGTATGGTAATGTGATTGGATCTTTTGATGGAAGTAGTAGCAGCAGTTACGGGTTATAGCACATGCATATAAACATATGTAAAAATACATAACGTAACTAAACATCACCCAACATATGAACATCCATCTACAAACACAACAGTCAGTAGTGTACAATGTTATATCATGCAGGAAAATGTAATGGGTGATGCAAAACCTGTGTTTTTTTATTCCGTGAACTTCTGTTCTGATATATATTGTATACTTGTCAAAAGTACATTGGTTTTAGGTGTGGGTAGATATGAATATAAGACATGGAGGGTGTGTGTGTATTGCTTTGGATGAGAGTATGTATAAAGTGTAACGTCATCACTAAGAACGAAACATGGGGTGAAAGTTGCTTGTCAGTATTGGTACATGAATATCATTGGTGGGGTAGAACTATAGGTTTATTAATGGTATGTCCATGCATTAGGTAGGGGTTTGGTAATAATAGGGGTGAAGTATTGGAAATTATTTAGGAGTATCCTGGTGGCGGGTTATGGGGCCGAGGCTATCCCTAGTAATAAGCAAGGTGGTGTGGAATATACGCTAGAGGGATCCTTGTTATATATGATCGTGTATCAGTTGGGAAATGCGTACTCTTTAACCTTCACGGTCATTCTAGATGTTCTGAAAGGTAAGATAGCTTTGAATAGTACAAGTAAAATAGACCATACATAGGCATGTAATTGGTAGAAGTCTACATGACTATGTGAGTCGTTCCCAATAATTGATATACATAAAAGACGAGTAAAGAAGTATGGATAGGGTAAGTTTGTAATATCAACTATATGTAGGCGGGTCCAGATTGTATTGGTGGGGCTATTGAAGAGAAAAATAGCACTTGTATATTAAGGTGTGTTATGGTATTGGTGTGTTATAGTGTTGGCGTATTATGGTGCACATGTAAAGGCTAGAACGGAAGTATAATATTTGATGCAGGTATAAGATAGTGAGATGATAGTAATCAGGAGTGAGTAGAGTACGAGGTTCTAGTCATGAAGTTCGCTGAGAAAAGAAGATAAAGCAAAACAACAGATTTTAGCCATTTCCGAAGGTCAGTCAAAGTAAATCAAACTACATGGGAAGGATATTTTTTTTCGTAATTTTCATTTTTTCTTTACTTGAGATCGGTAAACCGACTTTTAACCGAAACTTTTGCTTCAAGAATAATCTTGGAGTCGGATACTAATATTTCTCAGGCAAATTCAAAAAATCTGGTAAGTCTAATCAAAGTAGATGTACAATCTATTCTGGAGTCTTACTATGTAGTTATATGAATAGAATCATTTTCAGCCATAAAGTTTAGCTCATTTTTAGAGCAATTTTAGCCAGGAAAATTTGAGTTGGAGATACCGGGCAAAAGGAAAAACGTAGACGTTCAACTTTTTTCATAATAAATTCAATTTCATATATTCTAAAAAAACGACTAATAAACTTTTTTCCTGTTTAATTTCTTTGACATCGATTATTATTCGTAAAAAAAGCTTTGTAGGAAAAATCTCTACCGATATCATCTGATATAATTATTCATATATTTATTGTTTATACTAAAGATATGTTTTTTTAGCAAAATATCCGGCGGAAAAGTAGCTACAGTTATAGTATTATCTCAGACCCCTAAAAAATGGAAAAAGTTCACCCTTGCTCTAAACACCTGAAAGGGAGAAAAAGTCACATAGGTCCTCATCGAAATTGACCCCTGAATGAGACAAAAAGTTATTCCTTAATTTTTAGCAAGGAAAGGATCGTTCCCCCATCCCAATTTTGATCCCAGAAAGTGAAATGAATCCCCGTTGCGATTCTAATCCCTGAAAAAAATCGTCCCAGACAGTTTGACTCCTAAAAGAAAAAATCATTCATTCCGATCCCAAGATATGGAAAAACACAGAAAGTGTAAAAAAAAAGAAAAGTTTTTTCGATTTTGACGCCTACAGCGGGGAAAAATAGTGACAATTATCTAAAAACAGATATGATGTTGAATTTTGTGGAAAATAATTTAAATGTTGATATTCCTTTTCAATTTTGACCCTTAAAATTGGATGAAATATTTCTATAGATTTAACCGATCAAAATAAACTAAAATATCCCCAGTGATTTCGACAATACTACAACTAAATACGGAAAATGAAATTCAGTTTTATAATTTGACACAGAAGAAGAAGAAGAAGAAGAAGAAGAAGAAGAAGAAGAAACTTTTTTCTCATAATTTCATTACGAATGATATTGGCTTTTGGCTCTTTACTGCAAATTCATACATGAATAACACCGTCAATTCTGACTGGTGCATACAATATTTTAATAGATTGTTTTATAGTTTGTTAACAAACTCATTCAGCCATGACATCTAGAACTGCAAATCGTTTCAGTACCATATGTTACTCCTGCGAACAATGAATTATCAAATAGAACTAAAGAAGTGAATGAATTCATTTAAATACTTCAACAATAAATTGTTTTAATTTGATATTTTTTTTTGTCGTTGAGTTATCGTGCGCTGATCTATCCTTGCACCTACAAGTTGTGCACCGAGAAGTCGGCGTTCAGTTGTCGGCACTGGGTAGGCTGCCTCAGAGAAGTCGGTGAACCTAAAATAACAAAAGATGCAACAGCCATTCATTCCATTGTCCTTCCTGAACTCTATAAGAAGCACTTCCCTTTTCTATTTTCAGAAAGGTTGGAGTCATTTCTCCAGTTGGATAAAACTTCAACCTTTTTTTTTGTATCTTCGTTCATACTATTCACAGTTTACCCATGTCTGGGTGAATGTGAACAGGATTATAAACTTGAAAACTATTTCTATGAGGACCAATCCTAGCAGCTTTTCTAAAAATATGCTTACTATTAAAACTCATTAAGAAGTCTTGGCCAATCCCACGCTATCATAATTAGTAGAAATATCAAAGAAAACCCAAACTAAATTTAATTAGATAAATACAGTTATTTTGTATTAATCTTCTAATTTCCAAATAGCAAACTCATAGCACCACCTCCCCACTCTCTCTGTTTCTCTCTCTGTCTCTGTCTCTCTATCTCTATCTTTCTATCTGTATATATACATGTATATGAAATATATGTAGAGAGACAGGTAGGTAAATGAAGCCGTTAATTATAAACATGGATAGTATTATTTACGGTTATTGTTCTTGAATCACTCGGATCCAAATACTTCATTGAAGATAAATTAATGAAAAAATCATATAAGACTTTTATGATGCAAAGTTATTCTGCATAACAATGGATTTAATAACATGACAATGAAATTATAACAATGGTCGTAAATCTATAACAAAGAATGTAAATTGTTGTAATTTTAATATCACTTGCTCAGTGATATCAGCCAGTTATTGTTATCCAACAATGATCACAATAACCGGCTCTGTCTGTATATATAATATCAATAGATTTCATATCTCATTTTATTTGTTTTTTTTCTTCAGAGACGCAAGAGAGGAATACGGCTATGGTTTTGAAAAGAAATCAGAATGAAGAAAGAACGAAGGAAAGAATATAACATAAGTTTAATGCACATTTTTGACGATGACACTTGGTTCACCCGGAAGCAAAATCCATGAAAATTCTTAGCCAAAGGAAGGAAGTTATAATCATCTTCAGAACCTGAAGAGGACACTCAAAGAATAACCGGAACTACTTGTGATGTATCTTTTTCTTCGCTGCACCACCGTGACTTCATGTTTTAGCTACTGTTGTCAATAGCATTCTATAAATGGCATTTGATCAAATGGCTACTACTACTGATATTTACTAAGTTTAACTTAATCGAGCACAAGGTCAAGTGGATGGGTCGGGGAATGACAGATGAAAAATCGCTATTTTTCAAACCACGAGACAAGACCTGGTTGCAGCAGGGAAAAAAATCTGTCCAAAATTTGCCGAATTTCAGCAGTGACAATGAAAGCCAATTAGAAATGAGACAAATATCAGGATCATACCTAAGATGCGTTGAAATAGTGGAATACAAAGATGACAATTCTGTTGGTAATTAATTGAGCACAGGGAACTGTTCCAAAGACCCTTGCAAAGAGAAGAAATGGGACAATGCAGACAATGCATTCAACTGGTCGGGGAAGTAAAGATCAACAGAATCCAGAAAAAAAAAAAACAAACAGCTAATGCCGCTCCTTTGGAGAAATAAATGGTCAGGGTGATAATACAAATATCCAGCGAATGTAGAAAACTAGCTCAGAAGGAGCAGAAGGACAGGCATGACAGAATAACGACAGTCGTACACTGGGAACTACACACACGGAATAGGATACGGATCGTAAACAAATGGTATCTGCACAAACCAGGGACTTTTCTGAACAGTGGAAATCATAAATTACTCTAAAACTTTGATGTTAAAACCGACCATCCATCCAAGCAAGAAAACTACTTTTGGGAGTTGTACGCAAGGAAAAGTGAACTTGTCGAATCATAGAACTGCAGTGACTACTAAAGAGAGTGAAAAACTGGAGATGTACCAGGGCTTAGCCCGGGAGCTGAGAAAGATGTGGAACATAACGGTCAGGGTTGGAACTGACTTGCGAAAAGATTAGAATGAATGAAAATCTTGGGAAGTATCCAGACAACAGCATTTACAAAAAAAAGATAGAATACTGAAGAGAGTATTAGAGTAATGATAAGTTTTGCTGTCTCTCGTTCTTCGGTAAAAACCTCCAGATACTTCAGTTCAATTCAGTCCGTTCTTTGTCGGCAGCCATCGTCAGGGATAACCAAGAACAGAAGAAGCTATCCCCTATACTGACTGAGGTCAGCACAAAGAATTGCTTGTTTTTTTTCCTCGTGTGTTTTCAGTAAGCTAGTGAGAACGAGGTGGCGACGAATCCCTCTTCGATCTCTTGATGGACGGCTGGATAGCAGCACGGATTACGGTGTGGATCGTCGTCAGACGGCGTTCGATTCCTCCTGGAAACCCTTTCAGCTTGACCGTATTACAATCTAAGCACAACACATAAATAAATAAAATAAATAACAATAAAGTAAACAAATAGATGTTACTAGTGAGGAAAAATCAATGGACTCTCGTATACCAACATCTAAAATAGAATGTATTTGGTAACGAACCGGTTGCTGCTTTCTTGAGTCAATTATCCCGCGATGATAAATGTCAGTAAAAAATGCCTTAGACACAAAAAAGCCATTAAATTGATTTTCTAGGCTAAAATAAGATTTATAAAGATGAAAATAAAAACGCTACACTTACCTTCCTTCTTATTGGAGTATAAAAATTCTAATGAGTCAAAAACCAGCTCGCTTTCCTTATCTCATTAGTAGCTGGGTGTTAATATTCATAACAAAAAACGAGGGATTGTAATCAATTTTGTTTTAACTCTGCCCACTCTGTTTCCCTTATCTTTATGTATTTCATGATGATGCTCCAGGAATCTGAATTTTTGTTATAATTGGTTAATTTCAGAAGATTATAATCTTTTTACATTCACCAACGATAAAAATCCATCTATAAAATTGTCCTCAAAACATTCGTTGAATAACGAGCATGCTGCGACCTTAAATCTAGCCGTGAATGACTTGAGGTTCCCAATAATAATAGGAAGTCGGCCAAAAGAGAGAAAGAGAGATAGAGAGAGATGAATTGTAAAGCATATAATTAAATGATGCACGAAACAAGCCCTGAAACACCTTTATGATTCAATATGAACGATCAGCAGCAGCAGCAGCAGCCTTTTAGCATGCGTCGTTGGTCATAGACCATCCCCAGGACTCGCCCGACCTCTCTATTGTGGGCGTCACGGAGTCAATACTTTCAAAACTCATGTAATTCGTCACGCCAGCTAATTTTCTGCTGGCCACAGTTTCGTATACAACTGGGGATCCAAGCTGTGAGTCGTGATGTCTAGCGGTTGTCTGACATTCTTGAAATATGACCTGACATTGCCATGTGAGATTTCTAATAGATTCTATCTCTGTTTTTCTCTAATGTACTGCATTGGATTCTGATTCCTTCATGTAATGCTGAACATGATCATCTCCCATGTACTTGGCATGTTTCTCAGTTTGGGAGTCAATATTTTGGTTATGTTCGATATTTCAGCTTCGTAAGTGGATATCAAGACAGTGCATCGCTTCTTTTTAGACTTAGTGGGATTTTCTTGTTCTTGAATGTCTACCGAAAATTCATCAACCCATTGTGATTCTTCACTTAATTTCTCCTTTTGAGGATTTCATGGAGATTAGTTGTTCTCAGTAGATGTAGTGGTCTACTTTCTTCAGCTATGCACTTTCGATGCTGGTCGTTCTGTCTTTGTCCGCAACTCCTTTGTTGTACATGACATATGTTTCACTGAAGTTCAAGAGAAGACCAACTTTCTTGCTTTCTTCATTCAGATCGTCTAGCATTACTTTGGGATCATGAAGGTTCTCAGCAAAGAGGATGATATTGTCAGCAAATCTTAGGTTACTAAGGTATTTGCCGTCCATTTTGATTCCATTGTTTTTCTAGACAAGGTTTCGAATGATCACCTCAAGGTATGCTATGAAGAGTTTGGAAGAGCTAGTACCACCTTGTCTTGCCCTTTTCGTGCTCAAAGTGCCCAGAGTCTTTTAATGGACATTTAATATTCTGCTGCTTCCTCTTTGATTTACTGAATTGAGATGGTCAGTGGTTGAGTAGCTTTGTCTGGAGATTTTCGGGAACATTTTCGATACCTGCCGTCGTGTATCTTCTTTTATCTTTCATTTCGATTCTTTTGTTTAGTTCTGTTACTTCGACCTTCCCTCTTCTTGTCAGTGGCTTCAGATTCCTCTTTTTTTCAGGAGATTCTTAGTTTCTTCTGAGAGTTTACTGATGGTTTGTTTCCTCTTCAACTGACTAGAAATTCAACCCTGTGAAACAGGGTTTGAACATAAATCTGGCCCTGTTCTTGGGGACGTGATAAGCAAGCTTTTTTGGAATTTCAGGACTGACTTTTTCAAGCAGATACCACTCTTCATCATTGAAGAAAGGATGGAAGGCCTATTGTATAAATTGTTTAATGCACAACGGTTTGGGGATGAAAGAAAACCAAATAAGATAAGACAGAAAAGTAGCAGAACTTCAACCGTAAGTATAAAAGTTATGGGATATAAATGATTGGTATCTATGAACATTGGAGCATGGCGAACAGTTTTGTTAAACCATTAGTGGGTCGTATTAGTGGTATTGGTCTTTTGGTATGTCTTGATAACACACATATTGGTTGCACAATACAAGTTTTCGATTCACCTCATTTCCAACGCTCTACATCATGACATTCTCTGGTTTATTCATTATTTCCAATCCACGCTGCTTACTCAACGGTCGTAGAAAGACAACCTCAGGGTTGCAATGAAGAGCACCGGAAATAAGATGTACAACAACACTACTAAAAACTAGAAAACACTCGTAGAGCATACACATCTGCCAAATCCACAGCCAGGGGAAGTAATTGTGCATGGATCTGCTCAAAAAATGTATCCACTTCTTTCGTTATCCAAAGCCCAACCTCTCACAAATTTTCATAGAAATCATTTGAGAAGGGGACCTACTCAAAAATCGAATTACTTCTTCCGTGGCCTATTACAAAATATGATAAAAATATATACTATATATATAAGAACTTTTGGAAATACCATGAACATAGACATGAGTGCATTCATAAAGGCATGAAGAGAAAAACGGGAAATATACCCCAATCAAGATTGAACCACTCCTTTCTTATCCCAGTGCACACCCTTCCAGACAAGTTCATTGAGATCCATTCAATGCTTTCAAAGATATCGTGTGGATAGACAGACAGAAAGATAGAAAGACACGATCAAATACGTACACCTCTCGAAGTTCGTTGGCAGAGGTAATCAAATTGATAATCGACAATGCTTCATCCAAGATATACAGGCAGTCCCCGAGTTACGATCGAGTTCCGTTCCTAGGTCTGTTCGTAAGTCGGAACAGTTATGCACAATGCATATCTAGCGTCAGGTAATCAAATGTTTTGTCGTGATGTATAGTAAATTTCTATCAATGCATAAAAAAGACATTAAAGAAGCAATAACAATACAGTAATTATGATACTATGTTCATTATTAGTTTTGACTAGATTTTATCTTTTCATTTTTAGTTGCTTTTTTTTTTACTGCAACTCTGACTCGAATTGTCATTCTAGGGCATCGAATAAGCAGTGCAATTGAAAATTTAAGAGAGTTACTGTCTACTCGTTGCCGTGATGATGGATGCAATTTATATTGCAAGAAATTATTAAACTTGAACGTGTGTTGATTTAAAGTAAATTTCTTCTTATTTTTTAAATTTCTATCATGGTTTTCTTTCGCCAATCGACACCCTATTTCAAAGATGTAATTAATTAAAATTCTAAAAAAATATTTTTCATCTTTTTGCAAGAGAGAAAAAGCCCAAATGGCTGCGTAAAGAAACCAAAAACAAATTTCAATTTATTATTAATTAGAATGTTGCATTCCAAAGTGAAAGCTTAAGTTTTTGTTAATGTTTATTTTTTAAATTAACGGCAAAACATCAATATACAGTGGCCTGTAGTTAACGATTGACAATTATTTGATGAATTAGCAAATGAAAATTTTAAATAAAAGTTTGTTTTTTTGTTTCAATTTTCCTGCCAAAGTGTTTTTATTATTCCTTTGGGTTAACAACTTCTCTAAATCAAGTCGCCAGTATGTTTAAGCCAAAGAGCTAAAAAAAAAACAAGAGCAAACTCTCAGACCCCCCCCCCCCAGAATCCCATGAAAAAACGCTGGAACCTCAAGCTACCAACAGCAGCAATAGAAAAGATAGGGGCAACGAAGCTGAGCTAAACCATCCAAAATAAACGAAAAAAAAAAAGACAAAAGAAGATACACGACAGCAATCATTGAAAGTATTCTAGAAAAAAAGGTAAAGGATTCAAAACTGTTGGAAAATCTCTCAGCACAAGGAGAAAGCGAATAACTAGTGTGCTCGAAGCAAATGGGAAACTGACAACAGATAGAGATTGTCGATCGTTCCCTGGAATTTTACAAAAACCTCTGTTCAACTAAAAAAAGGACACAGAAAAATGAACTGGAAACACGGGCCGAGAGTATTCAATTCGAGGATTCACTAGAAGTTATTCCACAAGAAGTGAAACATGCCATCAAAACAAACAAAGAAAAGAAAGGCCCCTGGACCCGATAATATCACCATCGACCTACTCAAAAATGCTGGAAAAGTCATCACGAGAAAACTAGCCATCCTTCAGAACTTATGCCCCAAACAAAGTAAAGTTCCAGAGGTGTGGTACACTGAAATCGTAATGCTATTATACAGAAGAGGAAACAAACATAAATCAACAACTACAGTCCAATTAGCCAACTTAACTGCATCTACAAACTCTTCACCAGAGTGATCACCAACCGAATCACCAGATCACCAGATGAAAACTTACCACGGAAAAAAGTTGACTTCAAAGAAAAGCTACTCAACCATCAACCATCTCCATTCAGTAATCGAACTAAAAGAGAAAGCAGCAGAATATAGAACCTCACTAGCTGTAGCATTTGTTAACTTTAAAAGACCTTCGATTCACTGAAAATCCCGATTGACGCAATAATACAACTGAGCTCACCTAAAAGATTGACCCTCAAACTGAGAACCATGCAACGTGCATATGAGAGAATCATGCTCAACCTTACATGGAAAGATCATAAGACAGCACAGTGTATTAGAAAAAAAAACAGGAGTCTGAGACATCATAGAAACTGTTATAAGACTCATATGGCAATGGACTGGAGATATTGCGAGAATTTCAGACAACTGCTGGACATCACATCTTACAATGTGAATTCCCAGAGATTAGGTGAGAGGCTTTGGACAACAGAAAGTTAGGTCGCGTGATGAGCTAGATAAATTTAGGAAGTAATGGCTCCACGATGCCGATGATAGAGAGGTCTGGCGAATCTTGGGGAAGATCAATGTCAAACGATGGACGCTGACAGATTGATATTGGATACTGAATGGGTTAAAATTCGTTTTTCTTTTCACACACGCAGTTCTAAATTTTTCTTCCAATTTTAGATGCTTTCACTCGATTAGTAACCCTTCAGAACCATCCGGAATTTTTTTTCAGTTTTTACGAGGGATTTTCTTTATAATGTAACTTCAATGCTATAGTCATCAAAAATCATTTTTCTAAAAAATAGCCAACTTCTGCATGGTTATTGTGTCTGGTGGATTGAAATCACTTAAAATTGAAAAAGAAAATATTTTCTTCTGGGAGAATTGCGTGTTTTTCGTCCATTTAGACAAAATTTTATCTTTTTTTTTCTTTCTAAGAAAGACAAAAAAAATTAGGAATAAAATTAAGTTTTAATCAATTACGGTTTAAAATATCGTCCGCATGACGAAACGGCTGAGGGCTAATTGTCGGAGAAAAGCCAATGAACTGTTAAGAGAAACTAAACTGTAACAATACAATTACTTGAATGAAGCTTTGAAAAGCGTCCACCGAGTTTTTCAATGTTATTACAATAATAATGATGATGATGATGATGATGATAATAATAATAATAATAATAATAATAATAATAATAATGATAATGATAATAATAATAATAATAATAATGTTGATGAAAATAATAATAATGTAACCAAAGAAGATGCGTTCGTGAAAAAGCAAATGAAATACAATGAATAAAAAAACGTTTAATTTGAAAACAAACTAAAACAGTCGAATTTTTCTTCCTGCTAACGCACATAAATACTCAGAAATAAACATTATCAGTGTGAACACTTCGAACTTGGTACCGTGAGAATTTGCATTAGAAAATTTTAGCGCTAAATATACACAAATATGGACAATGTTTTGATTACGAACTGCTGTCTGTAACACAATCAAAAAGAAATGATTCATGACAATCTGTTCGTCAGCACGAGTTGTTCGTAGGTCGGGTGTTCATAACTCAGGCACTGCCTGTACTCATTTGAAATTCATTCGATTATCTTTTTTTCTCAATTGCTACAGAAATCCGTCGCTTTTTAAAAGTATGCACTACGCCGCTTTTTTTCTTCTTCGACGAAACGAGGCAAAAAGCAAAAATAACGTTCAGTGTTTGTTGTTGCTGAAGATGTTATAGAGGCAGCGTACACTCCAGCCCTCTTTCTCCTACACTCCGGTGTCCTGTGCTCTCCCTACCACCCGAACCGACCTACAACAAATTACCTCATCATACCATCATCACAATGGGGACACTCAAAAATATTTTCCGTGTAAATCAATAGCAATCGCTTTTCTCGCTTTTCGGTTCACAGAACGTTTTTAAAGGAACGCTCAACTTTCGGATTGAGAAGGGAACACACACACACACACACACACACAAACACACACACACACACACACACATATATATATATATATATATATATATATATATATATATATATATATATATATATTCAAAACCCTGGATTTTAACTGGACTTGAACACCAACGACTGGCTCCGTAGGAAATACGCAACTATCACAACCACCAAGCAGGATTATACACACACACACACACACACATATATATGATAGTCGCGTATTTCCTACGATGCCATTCGTTGGTGTTCAAGTCCAGTTAAAAGCTAGGGCTTTAAATGCTGATTTTCATGGTAGGCAAGTACTCTCTATTCCTCTCTATCTCCAATTTACTCCATCTGGTTTCTTACCATACTAAGTTCAGCTTAGTAATTATCTAGATTGATTCATAAATCTAACAGTTTTAGAATTCCAATGCATTCTGACATGACTTCAATCTTTTACTCTCCCACTAAAAGTAATAATGACTGATGGAACACCCACACATCCCTCCCACGCACACACACATTTCTGAGCAGTGCAAAATTCAACTCAATTCGAAAGTCCAAGATTTCAGATTTTCCATAATTCTGTGAATTATTCTGACTAATATCCTCATCTTTGTTTCTTTTAAATATCTTTTCTTTCGGCAGATATTTACATCTTTTCATTGAAAGTTTTTTTTATCTACCATCCCAATGAAAAAAAAATCCGAGCTCTGAGCAACAATCATTCGTTTTGCATCCATAAGATTTTTTCATTTACATGAACTTCTTTGCTGACATAAACTTTGATCTTAGATCAAAGCAAATGACTCAACCCAACAGCCTCTTTCATGATTCTTGATAATCAAGCAAACAACACACTGGTTGGTATCGTAGCTGATCAGACAAAACTCCTCGCCCAGGCGAGTAGGCGTTCACCTACCCTTAAAATATTAAAAATACTTAATATCGTCTGACGCTTGTTCAATTTCGTCTGATGTTCGTAATTCGTGAAAAGTTATTTGAGATCTACTCAGACTGAAAAAAAAGGTCAAGTGGGATATCAAAAATGAGCGCAAACATTGATTCCAATAGCTCAAACTAATTTTTAGATAATTCTACGGATACTGCCACATACATGAATTACAAACTTGATAATGATATTTTCGAATTAAGTTAAACCAAATTGTATTGTTTTTAATCTATTCATACTTAGAGTCTTGCTTATGTAACGAGATATAAAGATTGCCAGCATTTTTTTGAAATCCTATTCACACCCCAGGTTATACTGAATAGGGTCATGACGCTAATTTTAGGTAGAATATACTAATTTTCTCAAGTATAACAAGACAGAGAAAAGCTTTTGACCATGGTTTCAACGGATAAATCTTTCAAAAAAAAGAAACGTTTTTTTTAGGTTTAGATGATTCTTTGCTTAAAACATAAGAGTATATCATCAGTAATAATAGATGAGACGGTTACATGCATTATTAGTGAATGGATCAACTTAGTACAAAGAGAGAAACAAAGCAGATACGACTGGGTGAGGGCGACTTGGATTCATCCATATAAAGAAATGGGATAAGCACGAATCGGAAGCTGCTCTTGGAAAATCCAAATGGTAAAACCTGTCAGTACTTAGACATACAAACAGATCATTCTCGGTAAATACAGAAAAATTTATCGGGATGAAAAAGAAAGAAGACCCTGTCAAGTATACAACCGTTCCAGCAGATCAATATGTGGAGCAATGCCAGTGAGGACATTGATATGTATCAGAACTTTGCCAATCAAGAACTTTAGCAAATAATGTAACAAAAAACGTGACGATGGTTTCCATAATTGTTAGAACATAGGGAACTGTCCCAAATACTCTTGAGAGGATTTTGACACAAATGGCGATTCGGGGACGAATTGAGACAATGCAGGGCATATCGCTGTGGAGTTCTTGAAAACTACTGAAAATGATGGAGATTTGACTACCAAGTACGTCTGGTATAATCAATGATATCTATAGATATAATTAATGACATATTTGCCACACTTATAGTATCAGTGGCAGCCATCAGCCGATTCTGTTGTTGCGAGGCAACACCAACCGTAATTAACAGTCAGTAGTAGCAGCTACATCCTTGGCAAACACTGTGCGTAGAAAGTTGGGGTTGTGCCTGTCACACTCATGTTGACTTAAAAGGCGTTTATTTTGAAATATATAAACTGAACGAGAGGAATGCATCGACGTCAAAATAAGGTAGAGGAAAATAACAAATATCGTTTACAGAGAAATTATTGATTTATGTGCATGTAAGTAAATACTATAATGCGTATGTATTGATTAAATACAATAACCATTCTAACATGATGTCATTAAAGTGTTGTTGGGCCAGGTGAACTCTTCTTGAATTACCCCTCAAACAATACAACAGTTTTGTCGATTTTTAACCTAGTATTGCATACATTTTTCATTGTACATAAGATGACAGTCAGCGAAGCGATGGGTCATGGACTTGTAGATATAACAATAGTAACAATTTTAATTATAGGTATCACTAATGTTATCTGTAATAGGAGAAAGGCAAGACTAACAACCATATAACAAGTGAGTGCAACCAACTGGTCTAAAATGTACATACAAACAAACACAGGAGAGTAGGGGCGGTGATACACTGGGGAATTGTGCAAACGATTTGGGTTGTATTATGTAAACAAATTGTCTGAGGGTACACCAGACTATATCCAAGAAAATTTCATTAAATAAGATATTATAGGAAGGCACCCCAATCTAAGCATCCAAGATATTATCATCATTATTATTTCATCTTATTACTTGAGTAGTTGGTACAATGGAACATACAAAAGAACTGACTCACATTATTCTTTTTTGAACGGTCGTCGTTGTTCTTTTTGGTATTACTCTCTTCCGGTTGTCCTGGGTCATTCGTCTGTTCATCTTTTTCATCCATCTTGAAACACTTTCCTTTTTGTTTCTCTCCCTTAGCCCGTGGGGCTGTTTGTAACTTCAGTAACCCGCAGCAACTTCAGATTCCATCATTCTATAAAAAGAGATGCAAAGTTTTTTCCTATCGTATACTCGTATTTCTTCTCTTCGTTTGTATGTACACTTAGTGTGATTTCTGTCTGTATCTAGGTACACCAATAAGTTCGCAGCTCAATGATAGAAAAAAATCATTTATTATCACACAACGTTTTTTTAAAACAAAATCCCCTTTCTTGGCGATGCCCAAAATTCTGTGGTAAACTTTATTCATATCAATCGAAGACTATACAGTGAAAATTTCCGAACAAAATTCAGCTGCAGACTTATGGTGCACCCGCATATGATAAGTAAAAAAATTATATATATATATATATATATATATATATATATATATATATATATATATATATATATATATATATATATATATATATATGTGTGTGTGTGTGTGTGTGTGTGTGTGTGTGTGTGTGTGAGTGAGTGAGTTTGTGTGTGTGTGTGACCACTAGATCCCAGAAACTTGAAAAAAAATCACCAGGTGCAACAGGAATCGGAGGAAGATCAAAGAGCCCATCGGCTTATATGTAGTGGTAAAAACTACAGAGCTGGGGATACTAGCTTTAATAATATTCTGCTTATTTTTATGTACGACCGTTATGCTTTCCAATCATTATTGATTCTTCTCAAATCTTCCATCCTTTCTTTTCCCCCTTCCTATCCACCCTTACTCTCTCATGAACATGGATAGAAATGGAATGGGGTGTTTATGCCCGAATGGGAGTAAGAACGACTCAACTTTCACTTTAAATATCATACATTTATTATTACCCCTTCACGAGTCTAAAGCCAAAATTCAGTAATGTTAGTAGTTAACTATAGAAATATAGATGGATGACAAAATTAATCAATAACAATGATAACAGATGTATTCGTTTCAGTTGTCTTTCCGTGTTGTTACAGTTGATATAGATGCATTCCATTGGTAACCAATTACTTTAACTAAATTACATACTTTATTTCAGAAATATGTGTGAGTGTTATAATGATATCTTAATTATCAACATTCGTGGAATTTCCATAGGTTCAACTAGATTGAATAATTTGTGGAATTAAGGGAACGATTCATCACAGAATTTCGTACACACGTACATGTATGTGCACGTGTGTGTAAGGTAAAGAATGAATAATATAGGGAAAAGATTTGTGAATTTTAAGAAACAGAAGGTGCATCTCTAAAAAAAAAAAGATCTCACGCTCAAATTAACCCAAATTCTACACAAAACCCCAAATAACATATAACTGTAAAGGGCTGTTTTAAGATAAATCATTTATCAACAGTTGCTAACACTTAGTTGCTACGTAGCATTACGAATGTTATAAATGTTGCTGACTTTTGATTTTATCACGATTCTTCGAAATCTTCATCAATTGAGACCATTCGCTCAGGCCAGTCCGGGCGTGCGCACGGGTCTGCCCACGTTACCTCTCCGCCCCCCACCAACCTTAATGAAAGCACAAGACCAGTCTGAAATTATAGTTACATCGTCAGTAGAACACCAGCCCCATAAAAATCTTTAAATGTTTCCAAAACTCTCTAATCTCACGAGAGAGTGAAACTCCTATAGATGGAAAGCATAAAAAACTACTTGCGAAATGTTTTTTTTTCTATTTTCAAGATTACGCACCCAGCTTCTTCAGTTGTGATGATCCCAGTTGAATATCTAAAAGCTAAGTGAAGAAAGTTTGTTTTGCGAAAGGAAATAAATTTGACGAAACTCATATAGTGAAAAATGAAATACGTAAAGTTTATAAGCATTTAACAAACATTTTTTGGATACTTGATGTAGCAGTTAGTATGTATAATGTGAAATACTGTTGAGACAAAAAATCGTTTTTGGTTGCTACTCTACTAATTCAAGTAATAAAATCTTTAGAAACTGTTATGTTTGGAAATATTTGGATTTTAGTAAAAAGACCAGAAACTCAGACAGGTTTAAAACCTCATATCTGGCAGTCTTATGTACTAGTATTAATACTTAGTTAATATGTGTCATTTCTCCCTCGCTGGTATAAGTGTTTAAGCCAGTTGTGTTTACAAAATACGTTAATGGACTCGGTCTTCTCCACTTGAAAGCATACGTGGCTGCGTATAATATCTGTGCATGTTAGTCATATATATGTGTGTGTTTCAGTTTGTATTTGTGTGCGTCTACATCGATAATAACAGAGAACTTACCGTAGAGTAATATTTGGCGGGTTAGTCTCGCAAGCCATTGATAATGTGGTCGTTCCTCGGTGTATGCGATACGAAATTGGTTCAGTTCAATAAATATCTATGATGACTGAAACTCGGGTAATGACATGAAGGAAATCCTCGGTTTTCTTTCGCCTTGCTAGATTTGTGGTAACAAGTCCCGTCCTCTTGTCAATTGGAATAGCATATTGGACCTTCCTGATCCCATTCTGCTGATTGCATGTACTTATGGATTATCATTAATACGAACATCGATGTCAGCGTTTCCCTATGACATAATAGAGAATTTATTTACTTGACTGTTTTTTGTTTCGGCTGGAAACGTATAATTTTTTTTTCAATTCAAAGAACGTTCTGTCCGAAAATTCATAGACGTTCTGTCCGAAAATCGTGCCGAAGTTATGGACAAAAAAATTCAAACGCCTCGACTTCGCGTTTTTTCTCAAAACAATCACATCGTGTCAATTGGTCACACAGTTAGCCACTCAACTAAGAGAGAAAAAAAGTAACAAAGTAGATAAAACAGGTCTGGTTCGTCACTCAATAGAAACCGACACGTGACCAATGTCTTTTGGCAGCTGTGTTAGGGGTGATCAATCAAAAAATTGGGAAAAAGGGTGATCAATGAATATGTTACTTCTCTCGACTTTCGTCGGGCGGTGATCACTAAGAAAGACTTGATTACAAAAACAAAACAAAGCAAACGAGGATTCTGCCGGGCACAAAATAATGAATCAATGTAGCAAAAACGTACATTGCATATTGAATCCTCAGTAAAAAACCTATTGGGAGGGGAGGGGATCGAAAAACAAAATGAAAGTTTTTCGTTGATATGATAAGGAGTAAATGTTTAAATTTTCAGCCTTTTAGCTTCATTGGTGTATCATGTGGGCGCGGTACATACATATCTATCCAGCTAGACAACCAGACAGACAGAAAAGGCAGCCAGACACCCAGACCAAATCAAAATCTGAAGCAAGCTATGTTGACAATTCGGGTGACAGTTTTGGTTGACGGTTTCTAATAAAGCAAAGAAGAAAGATAGGTAGGCTGAAATGGAAAAGCGGGGGATTCTTTCTCTTCCTCGACTGGACATAAATAATATCCTTGTATATGCATTGGTGGTAGGAAAGAATAGTCAAGTGGATTCAAATTAACGGGTTTGCTAGTCTGAAAAGGTGGGCTGTTGTTTATGCTATTGTTTTTACTGAATGTCAGCTTTGCGAGAATATAGTTGATTGTAATAGAAGATGGAGTCAGAAAATATTTGGGTGCGGAAATGATTTCTAGGTGTGTGTGTGTGTGTGTGTGTGTGTGTGTGTGTGTGTGTGTATGCATGCGTATGTGGGTGCATGTGGATGTGAATGTGTGAAGCGGAACTAAATGAAATTGTTGATGTGTCGATGCTGTTGGAGGTGGACGTTGTAGTCGAAAGGAATGCCATTTTGTGAGGTGGACAATCGTAGTAAAGTGCGAATGTTTTATGCAGTATGCGTGACAAACGGGATGTACCTATACGCGCGCGCACGAGAAAGAGAGAGAGAGAGAGTGAGAGAGGGAGAGAGAGAGAGAGAGAGAGAGAGAGAGAAATGATGATATAGCACCGATAGTGAATTATTATTTTTTCTCTTCTTTCAACTTCTTCCTGCCTTCTACTTTTCCTATTTACACACCCAATTACTCTTTCAACCATAAATAGGTATAAACATATTGTCATTATCAAGGCGCTAGCATATAACCGTAAAAAATGACAGGGTTATTCATGTATGGATCGTTTGTGAATATGTTCATCTTGTCCCAAAAGATGCATTGCGGCCAGGGCCAATCATTCAAGGTGTCTATGAAATGTACAGGATTACAGCGAGCATATATATATATATATATATATATATATATATATATATATATATATATATATATATATATATATATATCAAATCGGCATTCCTAATCCTCCACCCAAGGTGGAAAAGTATGAAAATCTGTCTGTCTCATGTGAGACCACCAAAATTGTGTGGCCAAAACATGATATGTATATGTACATATATGTATTTATATACTTGATGCGAATTGCAATATATGGGTAAATTGGAGTGGCAATTCAACTTTGGACTGAATAGCTAGAGGATCAGGATTAAATCACCCAATAATCCCAACCTATTCCCATTAAAACAACAATTCTGTATCCCTGGCCACAATTTTGGCCAATACACTAGATTTACTATCATCGAAAACTACAAAACATGGACCCAACTACAACGAGCTCTAATCCCATTATCCTCTCATACCTAATTACTCTATAAAATCAGGACCCCTGCCTTCATATAGTTAATGTTACAAACTTACCCAATCCATACCTAACTTGTCTTTTAAGTATATCATTCATTGGGAAAGTCACACATAATCATCTACACCCCTACCAATTTACACCTATGTGTTATCCATTTTACTTGTACCATTCAGAACTATCTGATTTTTCAGAATATCTACAATGCCCACAAAGGTTAGAGAACATACATTTCTCAACTGATACTCGATCATACATAACAAGAACCCCCTCTAACTTATACCCAACATCACCTTGATCATCACTAAGGATAGCCTCGACTTCATAACCCACCACCGGATTACTCTTAAATGATTTACAATACTTTACCCAAACATTACCACCGTATACACAGACATACTATTAATACACCTATCGTTATACCCAACGATTGATATCGGACTCTATATTACCTTACTAAGTACCCAAATAGCTTAGCTCTCGACCATGACCTAGATTCTCAATAACCCTGGTAACCGTTTCCTAAGAATGCCCACCACCCTTAACCAAAACCACCAATAAAATACCCATAACTGCTGCTACTACTCCAATCGAAAGATTCAACCAAATCACCATGTATTCCTTCAAATACAGAGAACAGTCAGGACTTATCACTAAAACCTCCTATTGATATTCATTTTTTATTTCCATTTTTGCTTCCAGAGCAAAACATTTGATCATAGATTTATTTTCTATGAAAACTTGACCTTTTAACCAATACGTAATGTGCCTCAAAACTATGAATAATGATCATACTCGTCAAAAAAAGAGAGAGTACTGCAATGTCGACAGCTAATGCTTTATTACACTATTATCTAACATTTGAAAAAAATACTCACAAACTTGCAGCCACTCTAGATAGAAATTAACCACATAGACAAGTAAGCTTCAGAAGTAGCTACTCAGCAATAGACCGCCTATCTACAATACATCAACTAATCGAATAGTCATTAGAATACAACTAATCACTTTGTTTGGCCTTTGCAGATTATGAGAAAGCATTTAACTCGGTAGAACACACAGAACATAAACAGGTCATTCAGAAGATATGCGAAATGGCAGTGCAATAATTAGACTATAAAAAAATACAAACAAGATAAAGATAGCAAAAGGAGTAAGACAAGGGCGTACTATATCACTTAAACTATTAGCAGTGACCCCTGAAAGCATCTTTTGGACGACTGACTGGAATGGAATGGGAATAAGCATAGAGGGAGGATATTCAAATAAGTTGAGATATGCTGATGACGTTTCCATGACGTCAGAGGCATCGAAATGAGAACAAAACGAGAGAAGCATCAGAAAAATTGTTAAAACATGTGAACTGATCAGAATAGGGAAAGTGAATAAGTAGGATTTCAAAATGAACAGAACAAACACAAAAGTAATGTCCAAACGCCCTCCACCAAGGACAGGTAATACAAATAAAGAAAGACTATGAAAGCGAAATAAAACGGTGTATAATGATCGAGTGAAAATCATTTGATATGAATGGAGAAATATTGAATAGCACTTGGCCAATATGTTGAAAGCGTAAATTATATAATCAGTGAGTAATACCAGCGATAGTTTATTGATGCTAAACTACCGGAAATTACCGACCCCCCCCCCCCCCAAAAAAAACGAGAACCAACTTGAAAACGCAGAGAACCAGGGAAATAGCAATGTTACAGATAACTCTACGTGATGGAAAAAGATCAACACGGACCAGGGGAAGGACAACAGCAAAGGATATTATACAAAAAATTAGGCAATAAAATGGACATTTGCTTGACACTTAGCAAAAAGAGATGATAACAGATGGGACAAAATGCTAACCGATTTGTGCCCAATATACAGTAAACACGGTAGGGAAAGATCAGACACAAGATTGGGGGATAAGATATAAAGGTTCGACGGCAAGACATGGCAAAGTTTGCACAATCGTAGTTGACATCGAACGAAATGGGAAAGGCTTTTGTCCAGTATTGGACTTATGATGGCAACTGAGGATGATATACATAAAGCTATTCTATCAGTCTTTATCTCCATATACCAACCATACACCGTATCTCTCACAGTGCGTACCTATTTAACTGCCTATCCGTCGGCTTTTCATACCTATCAATCTATAAGTTAGCTGGCTAGTCTCATAATTCAATGCACATGAGTTCCTTTCTCACTGGGTGCCACACTATTGCAGTCTCGTAACAGATCAAACTATCAGTGAAATGATATATTTGCAAGCATATTTAAATGCATACACAGGTATTACTCACTTTTGGCAAGTTCACTTTTGCGAAAAAAAAAGGCAAAAAAAGAAAAAAAATGCGTTCAGCGAGCCGTTATAGAGGCAGCGCAAATACTCTACCTCTCTCTCCTACACCCTTTTTTCCCCTGATTTCCAACCCACCAACATTCAACGATTCAACCTAACATACCATTATCACCATATTTGGGTCAAGGAACGCTCGAAAATTTTCCCCTATGAATATGATAACAATTGCAACTTTGCATTACGGTGTTTCGACTTATGAAAGTTTTTTCTTCTTCATTGGAACGCTGTTTGGATTGCAAGGGGAACCTGTATTGATCACCAAAGACATACGTATTTATAGTTTGTGGGTCATGTTAAGTAAGTGGCTGAGAGGATGTACAATAAAATAAGCGTGTTTTTGTTGATAATACGAAGAAATATGAAACCTGGAAATATATAAATAAGTGACGGAAGGGCTCGGCTAGAAAAAGGCTGGGACTGCTAAAGACAGAAGGAAAGGAAAGAAAGATAAACTGATAAAACAAGAGTGAAAAGGGGGAAAAAAAAAAGAAGAAGAATAGTAGAGAGAGTGCATGAGAGGGAGAAAGAGAAAGAGAGCAAGAGAGTAATGTGTAACGGATGGAAAGAGTGAAGGAAGTAAAAGAAGAGAAAAGAGGTAAAAGTGAGGTTAAGAGGGGTAGGGGAAAGAGAGGGAATTGACAACAGAAATAGAGAACGTAGGAGAGAAAGAGAGATAAGATGCAAAAGAACCTAGATGCTTAAGAGTTCACTTCCTGGTGGGTAATTTCGTGGAAAGGCGAGTTAGGAAAAATAGGATGACTGCAAACCCATTACGTACGCACAAACACGTATGCACATACGCATAAGCGCAAAAACACACATACACACACGCACGCGCGCGCGCTCACACACAATCATAAATATCATGTATTGACGGCAAGATACACACTCAAAAACGTATGATTTATAAACGAATCTTTAATGTTAAATACATTGGAATTAATTAGGGTATATCTACATGTAGCTGAAACATGGAATATAACCAAAAGATTGACCCTCAAACTGGGGAACCATGCAAAGTGCACCTAAAAGAATCATGCTCAACCTCACAACGAGAGATCATATGACAACACAGTATATTAGAGAAAAGACAGGGGTCCGAGATATCAAAGAAACAATCGGCGATGGGCTAGACACGTTGCAAGAATGTCAGGCAACCACTCAACATCACGACTCACAACGTGGATCCCCAGAGATCATCTGCGAAATTGTGACTGACAGAAAGTTAGATGGCTTGACGAGCTAGATAAATGCAGAAATTATTGGTTCCGTGATGCCCACGATAGAGAGTTCTGGCAATTCTTGAGGCAGGTCAATGCCCAACGAGGAGCGCTCAAAGGTTGCTGCTGCTGCTGCTGCTGCTGATGATGATGATGATGACATTTGAATATATCAAAATGCCAACAGAAGTACCCAGATTTACCCTGGCTTCTAAGTATCTTGAATTAAACCAATCTGATGAGTTTCAGTATACTTCATATCAAGTGCCTCAAAAATGTTGACAATCTTCAATTGTTGCTTCCATCAAGCAAGTAAGAATATAGTTCTATTCCACCACTGTAAATATTTTTCTTTCTAAAACACAAACATGAATAAACTAATGTAGAACTTGAAATGAAATTCTATTCATTCATTTCATTCTCCGAGGAAGAAAAATTCTCTTTCTTCTCCAAACACTGTGCTAATTCACATAATCATCGTAGGTGAATCCTTAATAATCAAACACATTTGTCAATTACATCTTTTATTCCTATGCATGCTTTTCTAAAGGACATCTGCGCGAAACAAAAGTAGATTATCCCAGTCGGAGTTTGAACTTGCCTCGCCAATTCCATTTTCGTTGCTACTTACTCCTTGGCAACCAGCACCTGTACTGACATTTTTTTATATAAATAAATAAATGTTTATAAACAATATATTGATGTATACAATAAGGGCGCTCCAGGTTAATGGATGAGTAAAAGAGTAGGCAGGTGGTACAAGAAAATCTTGTCTATTGTTCATCCAAGATAATTGTGTACTTACCAGAAATAATAATCGACTCATAGAAGATATGATGATTGTGTAGTGACAATCCCGCTAGGAGTATGTATGATAATTAGTATTCATAATCCTAACTCTAAAACAGACTTCTAGCACCGAATACGAACTTGTATCTGTTTTAATCATCAAGCAAAAAATGAGTATTTAATATCAAGTTTTGTATATATTTGAATATTCAATTGTTTGAACTCTGTTCAAAGGTTAACATTTGCTATTGATGGTTATACGAAAAAAAAAAATCATAATTTGATGTCGATCTACCATTTTGTGACAGTGAGTTCGATCTACCTCGGGTGGCGCCATATTGTAGCCCCGTGCAAGGCTTAGCCAAGTTTAGTAAATAGAGCGCCTATCTTTACTATGTGGCCCATTACTGTGGCTCTATTCTAGAATAAACTTTATAATATCTTCTACTTTTTTCCGTAAGCAAACACTTAATGCATATTTTGTCTATTCATGAATTATCGTATTTGGCACACATTTAGATAATCAAAAAGAAATTATACTGCATCCAACACACTGGCATTATAATTATGGGGGCATCTATAATAGCTCAAAATAACGAGCTATTGGACTCGGGGGAATTGCTGTGAGCAAGAATTCTCCAGATACCCTTGTAAACCATGATTACTGTAGGCCGGCTATTACGGTAATTTTGTTTTTTGTAATTTGAGTTAAATTACCGAGTAGATGTGGCTATACTTTGTGGAATTGGAATCTTGCCCAGCTTGTTTTAGGGCTCTAACTGCAATAACATCAGATTGTAACCATATAGACACATTCTTTACTTCCATCAACTAAAGCTAAACAATTTGAATTTATGACGCTTGAGTTTTCTAAAACGTAAGTGGATGGCAGATATTTTACTTGGCATTGCCAAATCTAGCATGAGGTCGAATTGGAAGAATTAGGAATCGGAAGACTATGTTGCAGCAATATTTCAAGTAGCGAGCATTCAAACTCCTGGCTCTTTTTACCTGCAGTCGAGTATTTGTTCGATCTGAAACATTGACACCAATTTGCTTACGCTATCTAGAGTTCCTAAGAGGCCAACCTTCCAAGTAAAGGCAGGCAAATGCTCGAAGAACATTTCAAATTAAGGAAATTTCACCCTCTTTAATTAGTCATGTTTATGTTTTTCAATATATTTCTTCCAAAGAGTATTAATATTTTTCAACTTTTCCCACAGCGTATACACCTTCATGAAATAGTTATTGATATTATAGTCGTATTCTGTCCGTAAAGCTTGATCATTCCTGAAGATCCCCTTTTCCCACATTTCAAATGCACAACATGCACATTAAGTACCGTATTTAAAAAAAATATACAATACAAAGGT